>VMBQ01000500.1:83693-188235 GCA_007657795.1 Dreissena rostriformis | reverse complement strand
GTAATATCATTGCATAATAAAATAAGTGAAGTAAGCAATACAAATGATTTTTTAAATGTAGTACAAGCTTTAATTAAACATTATTTATAGGTTTATCAACATAAGTACTATTTTGTACAACACCATCAACTTACATGTAATATCATTGCATAATAAAATAAGTGAAGTAAGCAATACAAATGATTTTTTAAATGTAGTACAAGCTTTAATTAAACATTATTTATAGGTTTATCAACATAAGTACTATTTTGTACAACACCATCAACTTACATGTAATATCATTGCATAATAAAATAAGTGAAGTAAGCAATACAAATGATTTTTTAAATGTAGTACAAGCTTTAATTAAACATTATTTATAGGTTTATCAACATAAGTACTATTTTGTACAACACCATCAACTTACATGTAATATCATTGCATAATAAAATAAGTGAAGTAAGCCATTATACAGATATATATATATACACATGCGCTTAATTGGATAGTTGACCGAAATATTTACTGGGAATTTTTTTTATTCGTTAATTGCATTTTTACATCCGTTTGAATCCGTTACAGTGCTGTAGTTACTTTATTGCATGTCATAGATTGTCACAAGATATGGACAGTTGCTATAAACCCGTTGAAGGCTTTAACGTCAAGTGAACTTGATGTTGTTATTTTTTTCATTTGTGCTTTCAACAATGTGTCACTGTATGTTCTGGGTGTTTAAAATGTGTTGTACACTATACAATACGCTCATCTGAATATATAAATTTATGAAGAAAATAACACGCAAACAATTAAATAAAAACATCAATAATTGTAATAATGCAATGTGTACGTTAAATGTATCTTTGCGTGTATTGTTGTATGTTTGCACTACATTATCTTCGTACAATTGTGTTTGCATGCCTTAGGTTTAGAACATATTGGGCAAAAAAAGCTCTTTCATTCTATAAATTTGTATGTCTATTTTCTTTTGGAAATCAATTTTAATGTGTTTCTGTAAATGCTTTTTTCTGATCATGTTGTTCATATTATTTTACTGTGTCGCCAAGGTTTATAAATAATCATTTATTAATATAAATTTGCATTTAATGTTTGTGCGTTAACATGTTGTCGCCTTGTGTAGTTTTATGATGTTTTCACCTGCCTTTCTACTAGCCTCATCGTAGCGCAAAGGTCAACGTGTATATTTACATGGATAGTAAGCATAGACTGCTACTCATGTATGCATGGCCAACGAGAAGATATTTTTATTCAAAACAGAACTTTTCAACATACATGACCAAAAATAAGTTGTCCTACATTTGCACAACCGTATTGATCAGCCGGGGACCGCTTACTGACATCCGAATAGATCAGGTCTGTCTAGCGCGCTCGGAAGTCTTTCCGCAGTGCTAATCTGCTCGATAACCTCCAAACACTAAGTGCCTGTTGCCTGGGTTAATTGTCATTCCCGCTGGAGAGTTAAGCGTTGCTACCTATGTGGGATCTATCGCCCGGGCGGTGACAGCGGGCGAGCAGCGGAATATATCGGAACGTGCTAGCGGTCTCGGAAGGCTGTTTCGTTCGGTTACCTCCGAACGCCGCGAGTCTGGTAGTAAGGGTAATCATCAGTCCCGCTGGAGACTTAAGCTTTCGAACCTATGAGTGGCCATGATTAAACATGATCAAATTATACATGAATATAAAAATGGCGGTTAAACAACGATTGATATAGAAAGATTTGTATATGGTCTCAAAGCTAGTTGAATTAAACGATTTATACTCAACCTGAACAAAACATACATGTAATTTGTAATAACTCATTAAGAAATAATTTACATGGTTTATTTTTGTGCACAGAATTGTATATAAAAGGTATCAATCATGTGGAAAAAATACGACTGCAGAACGGGGAATTTGTATAGTTTCGAGTAATTACACAACTTGTATGGGTTAAATACCAGTGATTTTCTAAAACACTACAGTGTCATTTAAAGTGTGCCACTTTAATGGGAAAAAAAATATGAAAACTGAAAATATTAGTCATCAACCGTTTAAACATTTACTTTCATCAATTACAGAACCATTTCAAATCTGCAAATGAGTATACCAAAAACTTTTTTTTTACGAAGCAAATAAATGCAATTTAGGCAATTTCAAATCCGGAATTTGTGTTTAGACAAAATATTGCAACAAATCAATTGTTTATTCAACCGTTCAGACTGACATATGACTATAAGCTAAGAACTTTCCATTAAAAATAGATAATACAAATTATTTCGAATTATAGTTATTAACTATTGTGGCTGTCACACATTCCAATATGTGCGATTTTTGTAGAATGTAAGTAATTTCGAATGTAAATATATTTCGTGAATGTCCTATAGTTCAATAGTTCTAGTACGGTGTAAAGGTGTCATCGAACAAACTGCGAATTAACCGTGCAGTCAAATTTTGATTATGAACATAGAAGCTTCTGTAACGTTCCAGTTGGTAATTTACAAACTTCAAAGATTGTTAATTTTATCATTATGTTTTCAAATTTATATATTTTGTAATAAGTAAAAGAAAAGCATACCCACTAGTATTATGCAAACACTCATTTAATAATACTATATAGATTTTCAAGTTCAGTACCACTAAAAGCATTAAGTTTGACGTAAGAATATGTTTTTGTCTTTGTGATATAAATAAATGGGCACAAGCCGAACAAACACTTACTTTTAACTTAACGTCATTTTCTACAATATAAAGAAGTGACAAGTAAAACTGTCGATGAAAATAAAATGAGTCTTTCCAATGAAATAATTTCAACCGTAAAGTACTCAAGCAAAAACGAAGCAACTTAATAAAGAATTAGAATTAGACGTTCGAATTGAACTTGTCCCCCGTCAACAATCCAACGACGCATGTGTCGGAAGTTAGAAGTTGGAAGATCTGTCAACAGGCATCTGAAATATTTGTGTATATATATTCATATATGTAAAACCTCTATTGACCAAAGGACCCCGGCTATAACATAGGTTGAATATAAACACATTCAATTTTACCAGGCGTTAAAACGAACTTGTGTATCGTTGTTTATACATGTTTTAAGATATTAGAACTTATGATTATAGAAATAGGAAATCAAGAAAAACACACACATTATTCAGTTTGATTATGGCAGCGTATGTGTAGGTTCGTTCTTATAATTTCCGATTGTACAATCCAATGAAACATATGAGGCGTGTTCTGAGAANAAGAAGAGACATCATTTAATCGAAAAATTCCATAAAAGCGGAAATTGTCGTCCCTGATTAGCCTGTGCGGACTGCACAGGCTTATCTGGGATGACAATTTACGCACAAGCATTTTTCCCAGTTTTCTCAGAACACGCCACATAATTATATTAAAAGTTAAAGAGCTTACATTATGCGGCTTAAGCCGTTTAACAGCTACGGTATTGCGTATTCTTGTTACAGATTTTAATGATATATGTTTTCTTTATATTCAGTTGTTTATAATTGTAATTTTTGGCTTCTGGGTATTGACTATTCCACGTGTCTACATCATATCTTCATTATATTCAAGAAAGCAATTTATTCTTATTTGCTTTCCGAAAGGCAACCTTAAATATTTTCTGTTGGAGCCGTAGAGTCTATGAGGAAAACACTTGGGGTAAATGCGGTGGTAAATACATTTCTCAAATCATCTGTTAGTTTATTGACGGCTTATTTGAACTTTAAAAAGATTTGTCGATGATCCTGTGTTTTTGATTAAGTAGCTTGAATTCAATTACTGAGCGTTTGTCAAGATACATTTACGTACTAGAAACATGGTACTTGTTTCAGTCTAATTTATACGATTGGATTTAACCTTTTACCGAAAATAATTATATAATTATCTTCCCAGCATGATGTTTGTTATATTCTAATTGTAACATGGATTAAATTGTTTTCCTGGCAAAATGTTTGGGGTGGTTTAAATCACATAAATGTGCAATTTATTGATGTTCATAAGACAGTGATTTATTTAGTACATACTCTCCACTGAAGATATGAAACATGAAACGTAATTTGATTTATTTTCTAAATTTATAACGCACCAGCTGAAACCTACCTATTTTATTTGTTTATTTTGCATCATGTAATACCGCTAAAGTTTTTTAGTTATTAAATTAATGATGAACGTATTCATACCAAAATACTGGGAAAATGCGAAATATATTACCGTCAAAGAACAGCAAATTACATAAGTGAAAAGTTTTGAAAGCACTTGAGTACGATGGGGGTTTTCAAATTTTTGGTTAGGTGCATGTATATTTTATATTGTTATACATACAATTCATATAATCCTTGAGACTAGTGAATAAGCTGCTAACAAAAATACCATTTCTTTACCATGAATGGTTAAATGCAGATTCAGACAAAAGACTGAAATCATCGAACACTATCAAGTACACTGCAGCGACTTGATACACATAGTATTGAATAAAGTTTATTTTTAGTAAAACGGACTAATGACATTGAGAATGACAGACCTTCGTTACAGTTCCGAAGAACATCATACAAACTCAAGCCGGCAAAGAATAATTTCAGAAAGTAATCTTAATCAGCGTGTGTTTTTAATGATCATCCGCTATTACAAAGATTTATTGCAGCATCGCGATATGGCTAATTTCATAGCGACACCAATCGTACTCGCGTTATTTATGATGTCTGGCCATATATAATTGAACATTCGTTTGGAAATCCGTTAACAGTAGTAAATAAAGTATACGGCTCAAAATCTATGTATATTTCAATATGTTGTTTTGTTCTTTGTCGCCATCGTTCACGCAGAGCACTGTCACAGGTCTATTTCCGTATTGAAATGATGTACCGAAAGTAGAAATTGCACTGCCGCTTGGACGCTACTTCTCCGCTCGGATCAGCTGTCATAGATGATTGCAGTCGTCAATCCGTTTCTCTCGGAAGAGTACAGGAACAGGTGTGCCGCATGCGCAGAGCATAGGAACTTGAGTGCCACGCCATGAGACTGCAAGGAAGTGTACGACAACGACGACTGGGGTCTATATCATCTTTCATATGCCAAATAAGGCTGTACAGGCCACAGGTGGTTAGCGTGTGGCTATGATATTAATTAGTAAAAACATCATTTTGAATTAAAAATAATCAAATTATAACGAAAAATCAAATTCTCTGCCATAGCACATCTATACACATGCGTTAAAAAGTTAAAGACGCACTTTAGTCCGTGGTGCGTTTGTATCTATTGTCCAGCGCATATAATGTATTATGTTGTCATAAAATATTTGAAACGTGTACTAGTGAGTGAGCAACAAGTGTAAATATGTTTTTTTTATGTGCATGGTTAAATGCAGATACGAACATTGGGCTGAAATAAGCGAACATTATCATGTACACTGCAACAACTTGGTAAACATGATCAAACAAAATTTAAGTGCAATGAGCTGCTTCTCTCTGCTTGAAAGAGCTGCTAGATAACGAATGATTTACAAGGTCGCAATTTATCGATTAGGCATTAAAGGGACATTGGAATAGATATGTTGTGAACAACTCAACAACACGTGATAACCGAAATTCAAATCGTTTTAAAGCAACCTGAATCATTTTCAATAAGCAGACATATCAAAAGATGAAAACAACAAAAAAAAAGCAGCCAAACATCATAAACGTGTGTGCAATGGTGCTTGATCTACGAAACCATATCCAGATGGTTAGGCGCTAAACTAATAATAATACTAATAACAAAAACATTGTTCTTATAACTTCACGATGTTTATACAAATTTAAGTTAGGAGTATGTGTACGTTCTACAGTGGTTTGGCGCACATACAGTTGTCCATGGTCTGATGGTTTGCCTCGCTAGCTGGTTGTCACGTCCGATTGTGCGTCGCTTGCCGGCTGTCTCGTCTGATTTTTGAGTAAATGACTGAGTCGATGGTGGACAATGCAAATGATTCTTTGTTGCACTGTTAGTTAATTATACGTTAGTTTCCAATATTCTTGTATTCAAGGCGCATGATTTAGTGTGTTTTTCGACGTAGCTGTCCAAACCAGGTTTTCACCTTCGTTAATATCAAATAAATGTTTAGAGAAATTCCAACCCGAAGGCTCAAATTATACATGGTTTGAAGTCACAAATGTGAGGGAAATGAAAACTAACCATTTCAAAGCATCTTTTATAATAATAATATTTGATTCGAGCATCGTCATGTGGTGTGTAATGGCGGGAGGGTCTGATACGAGCTGTGATGGCAACCAGTCAAGTCTCTGCCCGGAGGCTGAAGATGCAGACACAAATTTTGGTTCTGCAACTTACCGGTATATGAATAAAAGTGTCGCTGTCGGTGGTGGGCTAACAATAATTTCTGTCAAAATGTTAATAATGAGGAATAATTTAGTTTTACTTCCAATTCTCAAAATGTCATGTACTAGTACTTATATCTTCTAAGAAACGTATTAAATGTAAATCTATGTACATCACAAAATAAACATCAGATATGAAACAAGTCAACATACAACTTATAAAAAGACCATGTATCGATTAAGATGTTGAGTGATTGGTACCTTATCAAGAGGCTGAACCATCTTTTTAAATAAATATATACAGTGAATAAATGGAATTGTTGAGATTGACAAACTGCCTCTTCATATCCACCCTGTGGTCACAAATACCAGTCTTCGACGGGTATTATAAATTCTCGGAGTCGGGCTTCCGATAAGATTGTAGGCTATGTTTGTCCTCATTTTAATTTATGTGCATGTGATGTAGATAAGAATTGCGCTAAATCATTCAGTACAATTTATTTGCTCTTATTGATTTTACTGACGATCTTTCATTATAAAAAAAAACATCAATGCCGTATTCAAAAAAAGTTTTTTTATATAACGTACCACTTTTTGCATTAAGCTGGTGTGTTCTTAATCAGGGTGCAGGATCAACAGGGTTTTCAGGGCTTAACACACGGGCTGGACAGAATGTAAACACACCGTTAAGAACTTTATTTTTGCAAATATCTTTAGTTATTGAAATACATTTGTAAAAATCTGTAGTGCATTAAAGACATTTTTTTTGTTTCAGGTTGTGCCGATATCTTAAGATTTATGAATACATCATTGAATACGTCTGAACTCGGTGTCAAAATTTCGCATTGCCTGAAATATAACCGTATACATGAATGCTGTACACATCAAATGTTTGGCCAAGAACACAGGCTTATTAAATAAAGTAATTCTGATGTATTTCACATGGCCATAACCAGCATACAAAATTGTCTTTTATGCACTTGTTGGAATTCTAAACGTTTAATTGTGAACCCCACAAAGGCACGTGATCCTGCACCCTGTTAATAGGGATATGTGACACAAAATTTGGAAAATATAAGCTTGAAACTCCCGATATGTGAATATGCCCATTTAAAGAAAGTCTTAACTACTCGAAAATAGTTTATTGCGCCAGCTTTACATTTCGAGTTAATTTATGACGCCAGCTTTACATTTCGAGTTCAAAACTTTATCTGTTTTCGAGCAATGAACATGACGATACAACTAGGAATATATCGTTTCGTTGCTTTCTGCATCCTCGCGATCGCTTCCGGAAAAACATGCCACAATAACGTTGTTGTAACAAAAGGATGTACCGGAAGAACAAATTGCACTTCCGGTACCAAACTTCTACTTCGATCGGATCAGGTGGTACAGATCTTTGCAGATGTCAGCCCGTTTCTCTCAGCAGAGTACAGTCGCAGATGTGACGCATGCGCAGAACATCGGAACTTGAGTGAGATTCCACGTGACTGCCAGGAAGTGTACGATAGAGGGGATCGCACAACCGGGATCTACACCGTCTATCCAATGGCGAAGACCTCTTTTCAGGTTTGCAAATTGTTTAATACTTGAATTTTAGGTAAATGCTTATGCAATTTCTAGTAAAAAATGAAGGAGTGATGAATTGATATGATACAGATGGCTGATTTAATTTTAACAAGCAAATTCGTTGAATGCTGCTCCATATGCTTGCATTGCGAGACTATGTAAACAAATACTTATGGAACCAGTCATTGATACACTTTAATAAAGGTTTAATAAAATCTATTAAAGCAGTTCTAAAATAATCTCTGCATTAAAAAATTGGAAATGAAGGAGCATTGTTTAGGCAACAAAGGATGCTATTTAAGCCCCATTAACACTCAAATCAACGAACATTTTGTAAAATATTTCATAAAAGAAAGTTAACCCATAAAAAATCAGTGTTCCTTATAGCAATGGCCAACATTTCCACGCTAGATGTGGTCTGGTAACATAGATTTAACAAGATACAAAATGCTATTTTTTATATGTTGTGGTACAATATATTCAACACATGTTCATGTACCATGTTCGTGTGTCGTATGAATAGCTATCGTTACGGGAAATTAAAATGGAATATATTGTACAAAAAAAACAACATTTTGTAACTTTTTAAATCTATAATACCAGACTACATCTAGCGTTGAAATTTTGGCTTTTGCTATAAGGAACTTGATTGTTTATTAGTTAACTTTATTTTACGAAATATTTGTTTATTTTCAGTGTTAATGGGGTTTTAAAAGTGGTGTTATTTAAAGATGGTGTGTAATGACAATTGATGTGCCTCATTCAGCTGTCCGTGTATATAATCGCCATCAAGTTTTTATTTAATCTACAAAAAAGGAAGAAATGGTGATACCTTTGCTATTAAAAGACGATGTGCAACAAATGTGTGTGACATTGACCTTGGACTTAGGGACATTTGTCTCGCATGTGCCTCACTGCCTGATAACGATAAACAATTACATCAAGACATTTGAGAACCACTTGATGTATGGCAGAATCCTAACAGA
The DNA here is from genome assembly GCA_007657795.1 of Dreissena rostriformis. Lineage (NCBI taxonomy): Eukaryota > Metazoa > Mollusca > Bivalvia > Myida > Dreissenidae > Dreissena > Dreissena rostriformis. The sequence continues at coordinate 179,393 of VMBQ01000500.1, read as the reverse complement.
ATAAGGCATATTAAATCAAAATGTTTGACATTTGACCTCAGTGTGTGACCTTGCCCCTAGTATAACATTTGACACACAGCCAGATAAAGAGGAACAATTGTAGAAACAAATTACAGAATCCATTGATGCATAGCGAAGTAATGGCAAAAGTATGAACTGTTCATCACATTTGTGATATTTGACCTCAATGTGTGACCTTGACCTTGCATATAAGGTTATTGGTCTTGTATGTGACTCGGCCTCAGATGATTGAGAACAACTGTGGTATGTGTCATGGCTGAGGCTCATATGTAATTGAAGATGCAGCTCAAGAAAGGAAAAATCCTACATAAAAGGGGTATTTTCAAGTAAAAAGGGGTCATAACTCCGTTATTGACGGATGGTTTACGTCGCAACTTGACAATCCTCTTATCCACATAAACACTCATACCAAGTTTCATTGAAATCTGCCCAAGCAGTTCCAAGATGTTGGTCCAGACACAAAAGTGTGCTTATTTTCAAGTAAAGAAGGGCAATAACTCAGTTATTTGCAAATGGATTGCGACGACATCCTTTTAACCAACTATGCACTCATACCAAGTTTCAATAAATTCGGCCAAAGCAGTTCTGACACAAAAGTGTTCCGGACAGACGGTCATGCCCAAAACTATATCCCTTAGCCTATGGCGGGGGATAACAACACATCATCTAGATTACATGAGTTAAGTATATTGCAGCACTCAACTGAATTACTAATAAAAAAATCTGTATCCCAGGTGTTGTGCGACATGGACACAGACGGCGGAGGCTGGACAGTTCTACAGAGGCGAGTGTCGAACACAGACTTCTATAAGACCTGGTCCGAGTACCAGAACGGCTTCGGAGATCCGCATAACTTCTGACTCGGAAATGAGAAGATCTGGGCGTTGACAAGTACCGCAAACTACTTACTTAGAATAGATCTTACGGCGTCTGATGGACAGACGGCTTACGCTAAATATAGCTCGTTCAAAATTGAAAACGCTCAGTCTCGATATCGCCTACACATTTCCGGTTACAATGGGACGGCAGGCGACAGTTTAGGGGTACCAATCCATAACGGTCAAGTGTTCGCCACGAGGGATTTGGATTCCACGAGCTTAGGATGTGCAACCAAGTTCCATGGCGCTTGGTGGTACGGTAACTGCTATTATTCCAATCTGAACGGTCTCTATGGTAGCAACAACCTCTCTGGAATGAACTGGTTCACGTGGAAGGCACTCAACATAGGCATGACAAGAACGGAAATGAAGATAAAACGCTGAACACTTCAAAATATCTGCAACATAGCATTCGATGACTTCTGACGTAGCAACACACCATAATAATACATGTACAGGACCAATTTTATTTTAAATAATCAGACAGAATAACTATAAATATTTGGAAGTCTGCTTTTAGTGGTTTTGTGATAAATAATGGATTGTTTGTATGATGCTTATGTGCTCAGGTGAGCTAAAAATCTTTAAATGGTCTCTGAAAAGTGAATAAAACATTTTTGACAAAGGAGGTCACTGATGTGATTCCCAATCCGGGGGGCGTTCTCAATATCTTTCCAAAAACTAAGTCCTGGTTCTTGCCAGGAAATAGACTCAACGTTCTCTCTCTCAGCTCAGGGCTTTTGATGCAATTAAGCTAAAACAAGGCAGCCCAAGAGACATTAATAGCCCACAACCAGATTCTTTTGACGTGGATGTCGTGATTTTGACTTTGATTCAGCGTCATGGACTCATTGCTCAAAGTCTTCCTGAATTATTTTAACTGTTCATTAAAAACCTTCCATGGGTAAATGAGATTTGAAACAAATGATGGCTTAACTATTGTCCTTCATGTGTGACATTCCCCTTAAACCAAACTGATTCGTGCCCTCCGCACATCGTCTCAATTGCTTAAGTTTTTTTACCAAGTTTTATCCCCTGCCAAGGGGATAGAAGATATACAGCGGGCATGAAAATGGGGGCTCAAACTGTTTTACCTTTAAGTATGTACTTGACCCTTTAACTGACTCATGCCTTCTTACATCATCTTAATGCACTTAACATTTGATACAAGTTTCATAAAAAAATTGTTCAAAGGTTATAGGAAGTATGAAGATCTCGGACCATTGACTTTGAGCCAGCATACCGGTTATTTACTCATGCCTTTTGCACATAATCTCTATGCTTTAAATTAACATTTGTGACAAGTTTCAAGAAAATCTGTCTAGGGATATAGAAAATATGGAGCAAACACAATAACGGAGGATCAAACCTTTGACCTTGAACCGTTATAACGGACTCACGTCTTCTGCAAATCGTCTCAATGCCCTTAATACTTGAGGCAAGTGTTATAAAACTCAATCAAAAGATGCAAGGGAAATAGAGCAGACATGAATGTGTAATGAACAGACCAAAGGATGGGTGGGTGGATGGATAAAGGATATTCTTAAAATAGCCCAGCACCAGCTCTGTCAATGTAGTAGTTTTAAAGTATATATTAACTAAACGATGAAAACGAACCAATTTGAACAAGAAATGAAAATGTACCAATTAGTGCAAGAAATGTGACCATGCAAAGAAATAAGACTTTCACATTTTTCAATAAATTTAGGTAAATTCAATCAATTTTCATGCAAGCTCTGCGTATAAGCTACCTATACAGAACATTTAAGCTCAGTACCTGCCTTCCAAAATTATTGAGCATGAACCATTTTTCAATTTTAATTAACAGTGACCTTGACCCAACTGGTCCCAAATGTTCTCCTAACATAGGTCTCCATGTAAGCTACCTACAAACAAAGTTAAATAACAATTCCCCCAACCAATCTTTTTATTGATTGGAAACTGTTTTTCTATTTTTAGTAATTATGACCTTGATCATACTAGCCCCAGATGCAATCCCAATATAGGTCTGCATGTAAGCAATCTTCAAACAAAATTACAAAACAATACCATCATCAAAACAAAAGTTAGTAAGGAGAAACTCTTTTGCTATTTTTAGTAACAGTGACCTTGGCTTCACTGACACCAAATCCAATCTCTTGCTAGATCAGTAGGTAACCAACTAACACAAACAATTTCTGCACAATATCATCATCTTATCTGAAGTTTTTGAACACAATCTGTTTTATATATTTTTTAGCAACAGTGACCTTAAACTTGACCCAAATGCAACCCCATGCTAGGTATACCTGTCAGCTTAAGATAGTTGCTGCACCCAATCCTGTACCTGAATTTTGTAAGCACTAAAAGCAGTATTAATTTGCTTAATTGCAGGTCAGAGTTATGGGCCTTAGACTGTGACCTTGCACAATGATCAGAAGATATAAAAAAAAACATGTGAAGTTTAAATTGAATATCTGTAGTAGTAGGAACTGAGAAATGTACTTGTTGCATGCAAACCTATCCTTTTTGTACGCAAACCTTAACCTGTATAAACTTGAGGATAATCCTGCTTAAAAGCTGGTCACAGTCATAATTTTGGTCAGTGAATGTTTGTAAAGACCTTGAAAAGTGTTATTTCAATATTATGTTGCATATATAGAGATACGGAGTTTTTGCACTTTAGCACGCAAACATAAACAAGAATTCATCAGATTTTTTTTCTATGAGTAAAAAGGGAAATAATTGTGCTAAATTACATGTCAGTGTCATGGAACTTGGTCAATAACCTCACAAAATGACCCTGAACACAGGCATGAAGTTTCACATTGATATGTAGATGTTGCACTTAAACCCATTTTATAAGGACACAAATTACAATTGAATACCTGTAGTAGAAACAGTGATATGGGGATGTTGCATGTTACCTGTAGTAGAAACAGTGATATGGGGATGTTGCATGTTACCTGTAGTAGAAACAGTGATATGGGGATGTTGCATGTTACCTGTAGTAGAAACAGTGATATGGGGATGTTGCATGTTACCTGTAGTAGAAACAGTGATATGGGGATGTTGCATGTTACCTGTAGTAGAAACAGTGATATGGGGATGTTGCATGTTACCTGTAGTAGAAACAGTGATATGGGGATGTTGCATGTTACCTGTAGTAGAAACAGTGATATGGGGATGTTGCATGTTACCTGTAGTAGAAACAGTGATATGGGGATGTTGCATGTTACCTGTAGTAGAAACAGTGATATGGGGATGTTGCATGTTACCTGTAGTAGAAACAGTGATATGGGGATGTTGCATGTTACCTGTAGTAGAAACAGTGATATGGGGATGTTGCATGTTACCTGTAGTAGAAACAGTGATATGGGGATGTTGCATGTTACCTGTAGTAGAAACAGTGATATGGGGATGTTGCATGTTACCTGTAGTAGAAACAGTGATATGGGGATGTTGCATGTTACCTGTAGTAGAAACAGTGATATGGGGATGTTGCATGTTACCTGTAGTAGAAACAGTGATATGGGGATGTTGCATGTTACCTGTAGTAGAAACAGTGATATGGGGATGTTGCATGTTACCTGTAGTAGAAACAGTGATATGGGGATGTTGCATGTTACCTGTAGTAGAAACAGTGATATGGGGATGTTGCATGTTACCTGTAGTAGAAACAGTGATATGGGGATGTTGCATGTTACCTGTAGTAGAAACAGTGATATGGGGATGTTGCATGTTACCTGTAGTAGAAACAGTGATATGGGGATGTTGCATGTTACCTGTAGTAGAAACAGTGATATGGGGATGTTGCATGTTACCTGTAGTAGAAACAGTGATATGGGGATGTTGCATGTTACCTGTAGTAGAAACAGTGATATGGGGATGTTGCATGTTACCTGTAGTAGAAACAGTGATATGGGGATGTTGCATGTTACCTGTAGTAGAAACAGTGATATGGGGATGTTGCATGTTACCTGTAGTAGAAACAGTGATATGGGGATGTTGCATGTTACCTGTAGTAGAAACAGTGATATGGGGATGTTGCATGTTACCTGTAGTAGAAACAGTGATATGGGGATGTTGCATGTTACCTGTAGTAGAAACAGTGATATGGGGATGTTGCATGTTACCTGTAGTAGAAACAGTGATATGGGGATGTTGCATGTTACCTGTAGTAGAAACAGTGATATGGGGATGTTGCATGTTACCTGTAGTAGAAACAGTGATATGGGGATGTTGCATGTTACCTGTAGTAGAAACAGTGATATGGGGATGTTGCATGTTACCTGTAGTAGAAACAGTGATATGGGGATGTTGCATGTTACCTGTAGTAGAAACAGTGATATGGGGATGTTGCATGTTACCTGTAGTAGAAACAGTGATATGGGGATGTTGCATGTTACCTGTAGTAGAAACAGTGATATGGGGATGTTGCATGTTACCTGTAGTAGAAACAGTGATATGGGGATGTTGCATGTTACCTGTAGTAGAAACAGTGATATGGGGATGTTGCATGTTACCTGTAGTAGAAACAGTGATATGGGGATGTTGCATGTTACCTGTAGTAGAAACAGTGATATGGGGATGTTGCATGTTACCTGTAGTAGAAACAGTGATATGGGGATGTTGCATGTTACCTGTAGTAGAAACAGTGATATGGGGATGTTGCATGTTACCTGTAGTAGAAACAGTGATATGGGGATGTTGCATGTTACCTGTAGTAGAAACAGTGATATGGGGATGTTGCATGTTACCTGTAGTAGAAACAGTGATATGGGGATGTTGCATGTTACCTGTAGTAGAAACAGTGATATGGGGATGTTGCATGTTACCTGTAGTAGAAACAGTGATATGGGGATGTTGCATGTTACCTGTAGTAGAAACAGTGATATGGGGATGTTGCATGTTACCTGTAGTAGAAACAGTGATATGGGGATGTTGCATGTTACCTGTAGTAGAAACAGTGATATGGGGATGTTGCATGTTACCTGTAGTAGAAACAGTGATATGGGGATGTTGCATGTTACCTGTAGTAGAAACAGTGATATGGGGATGTTGCATGTTACCTGTAGTAGAAACAGTGATATGGGGATGTTGCATGTTACCTGTAGTAGAAACAGTGATATGGGGATGTTGCNTGTCGTGTTCTGAGAAAACTGGGCATAATGCTTGTGCGTAAATTGTCATCCCAGATTAGCCTGTGCAGTTCGCACAGGCTAATCAGGGACGACAATTTCCGCTTTTATGGAATTTTTCGTTTAAATGATGTCTCTTCTTAGCGAAAATCCAGTTTAGGCAGAAAGTGTCGTCCCTTATAAGCCTGGGCGGACTGCACAGGCTAATCTGGGACGACACTTTACGCACATGCATTATTCCCAGTTTTATCAGAACGCGACACAAATGTGCATTCATCTTAATTTGTTATGTTCTTATCGCCCTGAAACATTTCTCTCTAGCCTCGAGAATTCTAGGTAGAGTAATTTTTTTATGCATTCTGGAATAACCAGGCTTTTTATGCATTCTGGAATAACCAGGCTACACGTGTTACACTTTCCGCCTGGCCTAGATTTTCATTAGGAACAGATTTCCTTTACACGAAAAATTCCTTTAACGCGGAAGGAGTCGCTAATCTTGGACGACACTTGACGAACATGCAGTAGGCCCGGTTTTCCCTAAGCGCGACTCAAATAATTCTACACAACGGGGACCATTATGCATTCTATATTTACAAAACGTTCTTAAGGTTTGCTCCTCCGAAGATCCGTTTTAAATAGGCAAAAAGATACTGTCTTCCTATGATATGTGTAAAACATTAATGTAATAAATGCACACAGAAATGTGTAAGTTTTTATTGTATGCTTTCCGGTTGTTTATAGAGAAATATCAGTGAATTAAAAGTGATAATTCACTGTTCCAAACGGTGAAAAATTACAGTGAATATTATTGATAATTTTCATTGTTTTTACCGGAACAAAAATACAAAAATAATCATTTGTAAGCATACAATAAAAATAAGGTTTGTTGGATTCGGTGGAATATCGATTTTATTTCACTCGTGATCATAGAAAAGATATTTTTTCTATGATCACTCGTGTATTAAAATCGATATTCCACCAAATCCAACAAATATCCTCAGACTATTAAATGCTTTTTTTAAATTTTAATTGTTAACGTAGGGTTGCTTAAGTATGCTGCAAGTGATTTTTGTCCTTTTAACATGTTTTTATGAAGAGCTCAATATTACTTTATTAGGCCGCGACCCATGTCACATTTCGCGCTGACAGTGCCATTACAGACAGACAGACTTGACACATAGCGAAATCAACAACAAAAACTGGAAAATAGTGTTAATAACCAAAGACAATAACACAATTTGTTAAACGTTATTGCAAATAGAAGTATAATACGAATACAAGTAACATCATAGTTTTATTTTTCTTGTCATAAACTGCCAATTCATACTGATTACTTTATCTACCATGTTCTATTACCGCATTAAAGTTGTATTCCACTCACAGCTTAAATAACGTTTTTAAAAACGCATATTCTGAATTAAAACGCCAACAATTATCCCAAACTGCCTGATTAAACAATATGTTAAATTTTTACAACAAAGAACAAATATATATTTAAAACCTGTGAATGGCGTTGCATATAAGGAATTAATTGTTTCGATATGCCTTAAGTAATGTGCTAACCATGAAGAATATGTTGATACAGATTTTAAAGGTTAAAATTAAAGTTTATCAAACAATAAATAACCAAGCATGAACCCGTCGAACAAGAATATAAGGTAGGGTTGTGTTGCTGTGTTCTTTTACCAGAGATTTATTAAATTAATTACAAAATATATCTCATGTGTGCCTTTTAATTAGACGTTGGCCACGAACCGTAGTTTTCAATTATGCATCAAAGACGATTGAACTTTATAATGTGGGAAATAGGAACGCCATATATTGTAACAAATCCTAATGACACAGTTATATTATTGTGTAATATTCACCGAAAGCGCTTTATGTCTTGTTTCAATAAAGCGAATTGGAAACTTCACATGTATCAACACGCGATTGCTTTAATAAATAATTTCATATTGTTTATTCGCCGGAAGAAATATACGAATGACAATTTTATTGCAGCACGAAAAAACATTAATCGTACCACACATAACATTATTTGTATAAGCATAACGTTGCAAATTGTTTTCAACTTATTAAATGTATTTGTAACGGGGAAGACTATTACACCAAATTTCAAGTGCACTGCTTGTTCCTGCTAATCTCGGGTTCCAGATATTGAAATACAAAGACAAATATAGAAAGGGCGTGTGCCAAAGTGTTTTCTTTTACAGCACACTTTCAATGGCTGGATTCAGTAATAAATTTCAAATCCTGAGTGCTTTTGATTCGGATTATTGACTTTCTATTAATCATTATCAAATTAATTAAGTTTGGAATATTTGTTACGAATGATCTTAAAGTTATCTTTGTTAATATACAAAATGTAAATGTAAACTAGAAACACTGGATTCAGTCGATTAAGCATTTGTAAAATTAACATTCAAAATCAATGCACATTTCTTTAAATGTGATGCTACTTTATAACTTTATGCGTTTTATGTGATTTCAAGGAATTTCAAGAGTCGTATATCTCAAAAATAATGATGGCGTATACCTCAAATATAATGATGGCCTTTTCAGACACAGCTGCGATAATTTACAATCCGTTACATTATACGTATTCATTATGTTTTTAATTTGTCAGGCACGTTGTTTCTTCATGTGTTCTGTCTCGTTTGAGGTATCGACCACAATTGTTCTATAAGCATGGCCAACACAACAGCCACCGGCAACAAGTAATATAGATATGTTCTTTTGTCTGTGACATATATATGCACTCAATATCATGATTGCCTTGGAATGTTTTGCACGTTTGTTTTAACGGCTTTTCATGACACAGCTGCGATAATTTACAATCCGTTACATTATACGTATTCATTATGTTTTTAATTTGTCAGGCACGTTGTTCGGCATGTGTTCTGTCTCGTCTGATTTATCGACCACAATTGTTCTATAAGCATAGCCAACACAACAGCCACCGGCAACAAGTTATATAGATATGTTCTTTTGTCTGTGACATATATATGCACTCAATATCATGATTGCCTTGGAATGTTTTGCACTTTTGTTTTAACGGCCTTTCATGAATCTTGTTTATATGACTCGCAATTATTAAAAATAAATTGCTAGTATTGCCAATTGGCAATATATTACGTGTACCTATCAAATGATTAAGTTCAGCTTTCCATATATATATATATATATATATATATATATATATATATCGTCAATGCAATTTTCTTAAATTATTACTTTTGCACATGTCCTTGTTTAAACTTGCTTATTTCCTTCCTAGAATCGAATTCAAAATTACGTCGAACCAACAAATCTGACGGATGAAGCGAATATTCTGAGACTTCGGAATTTTGCTGCACAACCTGCGCAAGTCCTCCAAAGTCAAATTTATACGCGTATCTCTTCCCATGAACCTTCGACATGATGTTCTTGTCATAATAGTAACGCAGAGCACGACTCAGCTTGTCGTAGTTCATATTTGGTTTGCATTTTCTTTCGCCCCATTTTCTGGCAACCTCGTCAGGGTCTAGAAGTTTAAATTCACCTTCTCGACCTTCCCAAGTGATGGAACCGACATTTGACGTGTCCGAGAGCAATTCTAACAAGAACTGCCATAGCTGAATCTGGCCGGAACCTAAATACATATGAAAATCAATTTGAACATAATGTTTGTGAACGTGGAAAATATTAAAAGCCATGGAAAAGCCCTATTTATACTCAAAAATCTTCGGAAATAATGTACAATATTTCGTAAAATAAAATTATCCAATACAAAATCAGTGTTTCTTATAGCAATAGCCAAAGTCTCAACGCCAGCTGTGGTCTGGTAACATGGATGTGTGTAGATACAAATGCTCGTTTTTACTTTTTTTGTGGCATTAAACATTCCATTTCAATTTCCGGCGACTATATCTATCTATACGACACACGAACACTAACATGGCGACACACGAACACTAACATGGTACCTTTTAAGTGTTCGTATGTCGTATGAATAGAAACAAGTGCGGGAAATTAAAATGGAATTTATTGTGACACGAAAAATTAAAAACAAGCATTTTGTATCTACAAAAATCTATGTTACCAGAACACATCTGGCTTTGACATTTTGGCTATTGCTATAAGGAACATTCATTTTTAATAGGGTAACTTTATTTTACGAAATACTTAACGAAATTTCCGTTGATTTTTTAGTATTAATGGGGCTTTAAATTACGTGAGCTTGATAACTTCTTTACAAGAACTGTGTTGGTCTTCTTATCCTACTTAGACATTTTACAAAGGTTATAATTATAATGTAATATGTAATATCTTAAAAGTAATTGGTCTTATATTCTGAATGTCAATTTTCAATTTGTCAGTCACATTGTTCTGCATGTGTACCGAGTTTTGAATCGTCTAAGGTATCGACCGCACTGGCTCTATTATCTATATACTAAATCAATTTGAACATAAATATTTGTGAACATGGAACATATAAACAAAATTACACGAGCAAGCCATTTATATAACTTTAAATAACGTGAGCTTGATAACTTCTTTACAAGAACTGCGTTGGTATTCTGATCCTACATGGACATTTTACAAAGGTTATAACTATTTTATAATATGTAATATCTTAAAAGTAGTTGGTCTTATATTTTGAATCTCAATTTTCAATTTGTCAGTCACATTGTTCGGCATGTTACCGAGTTCAGTATTGTCTTATGTATCGACCGCAATGGCTCTATTAACTATGTACTGTTATATTATATATATTTAATATAGTTTACCCTGGCTTATTCTTTTGGCATCTATATCCTGGCAGTGTCCGCTTGGTATTGGGGACTGATGTTGCAAAGGGTCAGGTAATAATTGCCCTTGGTGTGTGCCATTTTTTGGATTGGGGTACCCTGAAGAAACAATACATACAGGTGTTACATAAACCATACATTGCCTCAATGCCAAACCTGCATTTGCCTTTATGTGCTTTCGGAAGAAAAGTTTCTTTTACTAAATCGGCTGATTAGTTTGAAAACAAATACAACTCGTACCTGTAATCATTGTGAACAAACCTATTAAAATGATCATATTGTTCAAATGTTGTTTTTTTAAGAATAACAATACATTTATTAAATTGTATTATCAAGTATTCAATTCTCCAAAACCAGATTTGAAAATAATAAAGATATCAACAAAGTGCGTTTTACGCTTCATAAGAAGGCGAGAACGTTATTAAAGCAAGTTGTACTTTTTATGACAAAGAATCGAATGTTAAACAGTGTTACACAAAACTAGACACGACGTACGAATACACATCAAACACTTAACCTAAACCATGGATACATTTTGGATCAACGCCATGAAACTGTCAGTAAAAAGATAACATAAGACAACCTCGTGCTTATACAATATATTTGAGTGTATATAACAATTAACATCATGGCATCATACTTCACATTGCATAAACATACGACATTATATATTTGTAAATTATTCAACTTATCAATGGTAATATGCAAACCAAAGCAACAAAACCGCAAAATATAAATATACAGAAACTTACATTGCTCGGCCTTTGAACAAAGGGGTTGATGATCGCCATACCTTCGAAGATGTGTCTGCTGCTCCGAATACGCCTTATACGGATGTCCTGACCATTTACAAGAACCACACGGAACCCCGCATGTGCTAGGAATACCAACAGAATCGCTGTTCGGTCCGTATTGTCCACAACAAACTATTCCTCTAGAACACACATGACCGGTTTGAAATTTCGAATCAATGGGTTTGAACGTGTTAACAATATGATTGTGGTTGTATAAACATCGGTTAATGGAATTTTCACTGAACTGCACTGGGTATCGAAATTCTGAAAACTCTGAATTAAGTTGTGAACCTCCGTGGGTTTTTGGTGACCCATTAACAATATGAACGGGGCTAACGTCCTGAGTTAACCAGTGCTGCGAAACATCAAACGTTCTGTTACACCGCTCCGAATTCTACAAATATATTACACCAACAGATGTGTATAGTTGTTTTCACGTGTTTGGGTTTTGCTTTAAACGACATAGAACAAGCCTTAATTAATAACTCAAATATAAAAAAGTAAATGCTGCGTATGTATAAACATTTGTTTTTATATTTAGACTTACTTGTATTTAAGTTTTCATTTTATTCAAACGTGCTTTCTTGATCAAACCAACAAACTAAACATGATCATATGGTTAATGCCCAATCTTATATGACTGTTAACAAAACGCCTAACAAGTGTGGCTTCAAATAATGTTATTTTATTTAAATAAATCCGCTTAAATTACGTCACTATTTCGTTTATTCCGTATTCACATTAAGAACATATTAACATACATCTATTACAGTTCCCTAACGTCATGGCATATCGATGCAACGCAACGTTTAACTAAAATTCGTTCTAATGCAACTTAACGTGTCTTACCATTTTATATGTGCCATACAATTCGCCTGTTTCCGATTCAACCGTCTATCTTCCCAAAAGGTTTCCGGTAAAGTGTCCAAGTCCGACAAAGAGAGGACAGAAAAAAGACAAAACGTTTTCCGGTCTCGATGTCTTATACGTTGGACCTTAGGACATTAAGAAATTGATTTGTAAATAACAGGTCCTCTTATCGAGAGTTTTATTAACACATCGTGCTCATTCAATTAATAGTTCATACATAATTAATTAAGATGGGACATTTAAGTTTCGTCTGTATCTTCCTTTTAGATCCTGAACGGGTCGTACTAAAATTTGCATATTGTATTCTCCTAACAATCAATATTATTGTCTTTTGTTGTATTTTTAAGTGATTGTTAATTATGCGTTATCGTCATAACAAGCATATTCGTGCAATATTAAACCGAGCGGAGTAATTTTTTCTTTGTCGAAGAGAGCAAGCATGGTGCATAACATCATTTTGTATTACTGCAACTTGGGTATTTTGCAAGAGAATTACAACTGAGGATTAATAAAATAAGGACTGATAGAATAACGGACATATGACGATTGTCTATGAAAGTTATCATGATAATTTAATATCACACAATACAAACGAACTTTGCGAAAACTAGAATCTGATTACAAATAAATCAATTTTGCACAAAAACTACGGGTACGATCTGTGAACGAATAACCTTGTAAAACAATTAAGACAATGGTATTGTCGATACTGCTGTAATACCTATAACATTATTCAATTAAGAATTGAGTTTTGATTAACGAAAAGATTTGTAGATTAGCCGATTAATTACGATTATGCGATAGTTAGTTCGATTCAAATTTTAAGTTATAAATATGTGTGTAATCAATATTAGATTAATATATTCGGTGCATCTGTCTTACTTGTGAGATAGTTATTGTACAAAACGAATTGTTTTGGCCAATATAAACCTCACGTAGTATCATTTTAGTCATTGGATAACATTTGTATTAGTAATGATTATACTATTTCATATTTACCATGTATATGTCAACTGCAATAGTGGCAATCAAAAGAAAATTAATGACACGTATCGAATTCCAAGGAATACTCAATCGCCCACACCTTCGCTTTTTATAATCACTAATTGTCTCTACAGTTGATTTACGCGATAAACGTTTGTTGCTTTTTATGTATTCTGTGCGAGCAGGTGGTCGCTCGTTTCATAAATCGGGACACCTGCGAATCGATATTTCTAATTGATAGTACTGTTCATCATCTTTCGTGTAAGGTAGAAAATCCAATTGGTTTGTCGAAATTACTCATTAGAAAAAACAAACACATTTATACACATGTTTATTTCAAAATGGCTCTAGATTTCAAAATCGACCAATGTACCCCTAACATACTGACAGGACAATTTTAAGAAAACAAAATGATTCTGTAGAGAAAATATACTCACACGTTCATCTACATTCAAAAACAATTTATATCGTATAACAGTAATGCCACAGCAGCAAGTGCGCTGAATTGATGATGCCAAGACTCACAACGGGTACTGCTTTAGTGGCATGCATGTGATATAACTACACCGAGTAATAGGATAATTATTAGAGGGGTACAATAAAAAAGAACGATGCTACAGTCATACAGATGAAAATGTTGTGTAATTGACCAGATGTATCACACAGAAAGCACACTAACACTATCGGCGGTACTGAAGTTTGAGCCCTATTTGCCAATGTGTATGTCGCACTTCCCGTGTCAAACAGTAAGTTAAATTGATGGAACATGTCTAAGTGTTGGATCAGTTTTAATGATCCCTGAAAACCTAGATTAACGCTAACTTTATTTTATTCGGTGGATGCTAGTTAACTTAGAAGCACAACGATAACATAGTAATTTGGTTTTAATCTAACAAGCGGTCCGATTTGATAACAATCGCAGGTATAGCTTTTTAATTAAGCAAATTTTCAATCAAGATAAAATACAATATAACTCACGTCACGCAAAAAATGGGTCTTTTGCCATATGTCGCCAGCGTATCTTCGGACCAGCCTACGCATCAGTGCAGTCTGGTCAGCAAAGCATCTTTTTACTAGACTTAGCGATTGCCTAGGCTGTTATGGAGCTAATTTGGGCGTATAATGAACATCTTTGCATGACGCGGCTCATTTAACATGGGGCTCTATAAGGATATATTATGTTACTGCCACCATTAAATGATTTCGACAATAACAATAAATCCTTTTTTTATGTTTAAAAAAACGTGTATAGTCAGTTTACCAAATGAATTCACAGACACAAGAGATCATCTCGTGAAAACCAAACTTTACAAACCCAATGAACGTAATACATAAAAATTGTGTCAGTTTTAATTATTTTAGCTATGCTTGCGTGCTATCATACCAACATATTGGACACTAGAAATGCCTTGGAACAAGACAGAAGGCGTTGAAATAAATGTTCAGATGCTAGTTTTTCCCTAAAAAAATGCCTGAAGTCCAATTGATCACTTACGCATTTCTCGGACACCTGCATGTTATGTCGCCACTTAGAACAAATCTCGGACCCCAGCTTGTTCTGTCGCCACTTAGAACATTCTCGGACCCAAGATTGTTCTGTCGCCACTTAGAAACATATCTCGGACCCAAGATTGTTCTGTCGCCACTTAGAATATATCTCGGACCCAAGATTGTTCTGTCGCCACTTAGAAGCATATCTCGGACCCCAGCTTGTTCTGTCGCCAATAAGAACATATCTCAGACCACAGATTGTTCTGTCGCCAATAAGAACATATCTCGGACCCCAGCTTGTTCTGTCCCCAATAAGAACATATCTCAGACCACAGATTGTTCTGTCGCTAATAAGAACATATCTCGGACCCCAGCTTGTTCTGTCGCCAATAAGAACATATCTCGGACCCCAGCTTGTTCTGTCGCCAATAAGAACATATCTCAGACCACAGATTGTTTTGTCGCCAATAAGAACATATCTCGGACCCCAGCTTGTTCTGTTGCCAATAAGAACATATCTCGGACCCCAGCTTGTTCTGTCGCCACTAAGAACATATCTCGGACCCCAGCTTGTTTTGTCGCCAATAAGAACATATCTCGGACCTAAGATTCTTAAATGAAGCAAACGTATCTGATCCTCAAAAATTGACATAATCTCAGACATTGATATCTGTGCCGGAAATACTCACTTCGCACACCGGGAACAGCAAATATACGCTCGTGCAAATGAGTAGTTCGCCATGGACACTTTGTACAACCCATTTATTTCATTGGTTTCATTCGGTTAACATGCGAACTATTTATATAGGATCCATGTTATCATTCAATAAATATTTCATTTAAAAACTAACATAAAAATAATAAAATATGATTACAAATAAAGTATCGAAACATTTGACAGAAAACAAATACCGTGAAGTATTGTTTTAACCCAGAAGTCTGACATTGACCTTCAAAGAAATTGAAAACATGCAATATATATTTACTTATTTATAAAACTAACAGAATATTTACAAATATATATATATATATATTAAATACTGTAACAGTGAGTCTGGACAGGAGATACGCATTTTTCATAAAGACACAGAAGTGTTCGCGGTCTCTAAAGCGGAAAGGTAAAGTCCTGACCGGACTCCGCGGATGCCGTGGCCGCATATGGCATAATGCCCGTTTTCACATGACGCGGTTCATATATCATCCAATTCTAACGGAAGTTTTCTCCAAACTAGGAAAATTACAAAGGACACCAAATTTTTATATTAATGGAGAATGATTATAGTATTTTGACACTTATCAATTCACACCAATAATATACTAAATTTTATTTCAATCCCTTTTTTACGGATAGTTGTTGTTTACACAAGAAAATAAAACACATGGAAATAACTAAATCAAAGAAATAGTTATGGTTCTTTGACATCTCACTTGTAATCAAAGTCTTCTTTCATCACATACAGCTTCATTTAAGTCAATTAGAAATAGTTATGGTTCTTTGACATCTCACTTGTAATCAAAGTCTTCTAACATCATATACAGCTTCATTTAAGTCAATTAGAAATAGTTATGGTTCTTTGACATCTCACTTGTAATCAAAGTCTTCTATCATCATAAACAGCTTTATTTAAGTCAATTAGAAATAGTTATGATGGTTCTTTGACATCTCACTTGTAATCAAAGTCTTCTATCATCATATACAGCTTCATTTAAGTCAATTAGAACTAGTTATGGTTTTTTGACATCTCCCTTGTAATCAAAGACTTCTATCATCACATACAGCTTCATTTAAGTCAATTAGAAATAGTTATGGTTCTTTGACATCTCACTTGTAATCAAAGTCTTCTATTATCATATACAGCTTCATTTAAGCCAATTAAACACTTTTGAGTTATGATCTTAAATAAAATGAAACAATGTAATATTTCACTGTACAATAAAAATTGCAATAAAACCACTGGAGAGAGGTATATAGCTAATGTTCTTCCATCAATTTTCTCTGAACACTATATAACGTTTTACGGTAAAGCGGGTATATACGATTTAAATATTAATTCATTTTCACCGTTCTAAACCAACACATGCATATTATCGAATTGAGATATTAATTACATGGGCCGCGCTACGTGAAAAAGAGGTTTAATGCATGTGTGTCAAGTGTCGTCCCAGATTAGCCTGTGCAGTCCACACAGGTTAATCAGGGACTACACTTTCCGCCTAAACAGGATTTTCGCTTAGAAAAGACTTCTTTTAAACGAAAACTACCATAAAAGCGGAAAGTGTCGTCGCTGTTTAGCCTGTGCGGATTGCACAGGCTAATCTGGGACGACACTTTACACACATGTATTAAACCCCCTTTTCAACGAGCGCGACTCATATATTAAGAAATGCTGACATCAAACTCGTATATACACGCGTTGATGTACGTCGTCACGACCGAGTGACGGTTTACGCTTAGCCGGTACCTTCACGTTACTCATAAATGGTGCAGAACTGCAGAACAAAAAAAAGTGTTAAGTGTCTTTAATACATAACTGAGTTTTTTAAATAAATACATTTTATTTTTAATTGTTTTCAACTATGATTTCGTTGATAATTTTTGCGCAAATACTTCTGAAGAAATTCTCTAGTTTTTTATCATAAATGTTTTATCTATTTTTGATTGTTTTTGGTAAAGAAATGTCGAAAACACTCCGTTTAACGTCATCTTTAAATGTCCCAGTATGTGTTTAAATTTCATACATACTGTAGGAATAATAATCCGCAAAGGAAAATTGTCAAAAGTTGCAATAAATAATAAAGAGAGAGTTATGACCCCTTTACTATTTACATCAACGTAAAGCCTTCTATCAAAAGATTAAGCATCATTTGAATTCCGTCAAACTTTCTGAGTTGTGACCGGCATATAGAGCGGACGGACAGACGAACGATGCGATTGATATGTGCCTCCCTAAGGATGAAAAAATAACTCACTTTAATAAAATTACATGTGTATATCTAAAATATACTTTTATCAATATATACGTGCTTTCTGTACAAGAGACATACTTATTATCGAATAAGAAATATTCCCAAGCGCTACGAATGCAGTAGTACCTACGTGATAACGATAGCTTTAAGAGTCTGTCAACAGATAAAACACGTGGTGAAAAGCTGCTTTTAAATTATCAGACTATGCACAAGTAGCGGCCACCTTTATATCGCTTCAGCTGGCCACTCATTTATCAAATGGATAATAAGAAGTTGACCAATGATACAGAACAGGGATTGGATGCACCAAATCAGGTCTGCCTAACTGTGGATAAACAGAATCCAGTATTATAATGCAGTACCTATACGGTAGTTATTAGTCTTAAGTCGGTTTCGAAAGATCTGTGTGATACTTTATAAAATGAACCATTACATGCCTGGTTATTATACGGTTGTGATCGTTGTTATATGTTTTATTGGTTTAACAAACTGTTCAAACCATACGTGCGATTTTCAACCGACCAATGAAACACTTAATGGTGTTTGCACTTGGAGCAGATGGTTTCCATGGAATTGTTCACTTTGTACGCCGTGTGAAAGTAAACCAGTTGCATTTCGTAAACGTGGTATTTGTTGCAACGAGAGTTATCCGATATTGATTAATAGTCTTAGCCAGTGCGGCTTTAACTCCACGTCTGACACGAAATATGAAGTCTGCAGTATGTGTACGACTAGTGTCGATATGTCTTTCAGCGTGTCGACGCTTGGTTAACAAAGCACTACATTTGTTTCATCTATTAATTCAACGTGTTTGACAGTACAGGCAACATTCCCTTATGCATCTTCGTACGCAACTCCCTACACCACGGATTCATTAGCAGTGACTCCATCATTAACCCTTTGTTTCGACAACGGCTTTAATATACACAGAGGCGTCCGTATCTGAATCAATGAAGCCATCTGTACCATCATCGTCTTCTGTTATTGGTACTATTGGTCAACAAATGCTTCTGATACGTATCTGAATCGATGAAGCCAATTGTACCATCATCGTTTTCTGTTATTGGTACTATTGGTCAACAAATGCTTCTGGTACGTATCTGAATCAATGAAGCCAATTGTACCATCATCGTCTTCTGTTATTGGTACTATTGGTCAACAAATGCTTCTGGTACAAATCTAATCCAACCGGGGGATAACAACAACGGCGAATACAAAAGTATAGTTCAAGTTTAAGAATCAATAATTTTAAAAGTAAAGTCCATATGAACCGACTACAATTACATACATTAGTCTGTATAAGCATATTTCGTATGTATTGTTGTTTGTGTTGTTGTAATGGAAACGTGTGCTGTTTTTTTTTCTAAAGACTGCCATTGAAACCATCTAAAAATTGTAATTTTATTCGGAACTCTATACTTATTGTTTTAATTACTACATTTTATAAATTATCATGTTATTTTAAATAATAATTATAAGCACCATCATCAACAGCATTATCACCACCTCCACCAACATTATCTTCACCATCATTATCATCAGTATTATGATTATCATATATTCATTATAAACATGTTTTTTTAGTATCGTTATTAATATTTATTATTTGTATAGTTATTATTATCATTAAATGGTAATAATAAATATGTTTATTTTCTTACTTCAGAGAAAGCTGGGATAATTGCAGGGTCTGCACTGGGTGGTGTATTGCTTCTAGCCCTTTTGGTTCTGGTGATAATGCTGCTGAAGAGAAAACTGAAGAGAGCCGTTGCAGTGGATACTGCGATGACATCCGGAGACGAGTAGTCACTGGACATTTTTCAATAAACTTTTTATTGTCAGTGTGGTTTTGTTTTGTAAACTTATATTTATGAATGGATGCTTTACAGTGTGGCCATACCACGTGGTTCGTGACGTCGTTTTGGTTAGCACGTCAAGTAGAAAATTGTCAACATTGCCTCCGCTAAGAAACTTTAAATCCACGTAAGTATCTTATTACTAACTCTTTTTTGACGAAATAAAGCACAGGCTAAGGGTTAAGTTGAGCACTATTCTCGGTTATGTAAACATTTGACACCAGATGAGTAGTTTAGTTTATCATTCGAGGCAAATTCCTACATTTTACGTTACAATGCACGCAAGCACGACAAGCACATTTTAAATCTTTTTTTTATATTCCTTTTTGCAGTGCACTAATATATACGGACATGAAAAATTCCATATAAAATGTGTTTGTGTTATTTTTGCAAAGAGTCTTACTTGTTTTTTTAGCCATCTATGTAAATAAACGCAAACTATTTTTTGAAAACAATGTTTAAAAGTAATACATTTTGGCATATATTCATTGGCAAGTTAATGGATTTATGCCATGAAACATTACGTACTTGTTTTGGACTAAGATATTCCGTAGATGTATTAAATTATTACAAAATGTTTTTGGAATGCTCAAACGTTGCATCCTGTCTCTTTTGAGCAGCATTCTGTACTGTACCTTTGGCAAATGGGTGATCCTCGATATTCAATGACAAAAGACTCGTGTTAAAAAAAAAGACAACAATATAACAAACGACAAACATCAAGCCACTCTTATGATTATGAAAACCTCGATGAATTTATAAAAATAGTATGATTAATACTTTGTGGATGATGATATTTTGCTTTATGCTAATGATTTAGAAAGTACAAGTTCTGGTGTAGTGCCTTAGTCCGCCGTTTACCTCAATTTGCTGCCCACTTCAAATTAGCATTTAAAATAGTGATTATTATTGTGTTGGTCTTATCAATACAGATAAGCTCATTAACAACACTGACTATTTGTTCGTATTGATATGGCGATTCCTTAAATATTTAATCATTTTTGTATTGAACCCTAAGTGGACATAATTGACACGGGGTGGCGAGGGGGTCTTTTATAATACAGCATATGCGCAATTTGCAGGCTACGCAATAAGTCCATAATAAATCGAGTCATCGCGTAATGTGCACACACCTTAATTGTTATTGACACGTATTCATGTTTCAATGTCAACGCGGAAAACTGCTCACACTTAGTGGTATCTTGAATTTTATAAATAAAACAATAATTTCAAGTATTAAAAAAAAACTTAATTCCCTGAATAAAGGCATCAGTTTCTACAAATAAAATACCGCTATACATTTTATAATTACTAAGGCATTTCAAGGCATTAAATCATTGTATTAAAAACAATCTACTGTCGGTTATTGAGTAAGAATACACAGTTGTAAACATTACGTAGAATAAGCTTAGAATAGAATAAACGCGGTTCCTGGTCTAAATTTAAGACAAACAACTTGTAAATGAACTCCGCATATATAAATGTTGTTTTTGTTTTGAACTAAATTGGAGATGCTTCGAAGACGGTTTTACATGTCACAAATTATGTCCATGCAGTCTGAAGCTTTTTAATGGCGGTTTGAGGCATTTTCACAGGTATTTATTACACACTTTAGGCCTTAAATATCACTTGATAATATGAAAATAATAAATGTTTAAATGCACCAAAACAAATGTCAGCAAATGCGCATTTAACCTGATTTGTGTGTTTTGTTTGACCCTTTGGGCAAATTGGTTCAGTACTTTTTGAAAACTCGTTCAAATACCTTCCAAATTTTGCGGATTTATTCAATTCATCATGTGTTTCACAGCTTGACTAAGATGCAGGAGACCGTATTTATATACAGTAAAAATAACAATGAGTTGTACAAGAAATGTCATTAATGGAAAAGATGTTTCATTGTAGAAGATATTCTTCACTTTCTCTAGTTAAACTAGTCATTTAATATAATAATGTCATGATAACCCAGCACGACACACTTTAAAGAGGAGTTATAACGGATGTGCGTATACTGAACATGATGAACATTATTATTAGTAGAATTCCGTATTTTATTACCAAGCTTAAAGGTTCCATCTCATAAACGTCTTTTCAGAATTCTTGTTCATCATCATTCGTGTGGTTCTATAGGGATATACACGTTTCCTTGTTCCTTTGAAAAAGTGTTATGCTAAAGTAGTCCACCGCAAAGCGCCGTCGTCATAAGATCACTTCCGTCCATCGTTATTTTATCATTTCAATCGTTTATACAAGGAGGTTATCGACAACTAACATGTTCTTTTCTTAACAAACACTGTTGTTGAGTAAATGGTCAGAATAATCGCAAGCATTAAACAATAGCTTTTCTTTTTTTCCGCATTGCGAACACACTTTTTTAATTATATAGTACCACTTGCTTCAACGTGATAAAATTAGACCACAAAGAAACTCATGCGCAAATGTTTACATTATTATTTTTTTATAAACTCCCTTAGTTGCATGCATTAAATCATGTTTTTTTAAGGGTTGAGAATCAACGCTCGACATTTGATATTTCTTCTGTACTAAATATCACGGCAAGGAGTTCTCAGCAGCTTGATAACAAATAATTTCCTCAATATAACTGAATTGGTTTTAGACTTGTACTTTAGTTCTTGTTATTATGTATAAATGTACATATTGATCAAGTTCGCTACAAAGACGAAGATCGTAGACAGATCCGTTATGTGAAAACGAAAGACGCGCGTCTGTATGGTTTTGCTTGCGTATATTGTTAATCAAAAAATTGCAATTTCCGCTACAATGCTTCAGCTGTAGGATTCCTACACACCCTCATCACGGCGGTTCCCAGAAAGTAATGCTCTTGTTTAATTTGAAGTACACAGGGATACACATGTATACTGTTGTTCGTTGCTATACGTTTATGAGGATTGAAAGCAAAACATAAAGGATTATGTGTGGCACTATTTGCTAGCTCGAAGAAATCGCGCATGAGTGTTTCCGCTTTCGTAAAGAAATATCAGGTTTGCGCGTAATTCTCGAAGAAAACGAAGTACGTTGTAATTATCGAGTATGTTTGCAAAACGACAAACTACGGTATCAACGCAACTGCAACATACATATTAATTACTCAAACGCACATTTCTTTTTATGTAAAGATTATATCAACCAGTATTTTAAAATTCTATTAACCAGACATGTGTGATTAAACATATTATTTTGCATATCCGTTTTCATCGGTGTACTTTAAGTTCCAAAACAATTACTGATAATTGCATTTTTTAACGAATGCACCGTATATTGTAAAACATAGTGGTAAACTACCTTTTACATAGGGTTGTAATGAAATAGATCTTTCATGAATTTGTAAAAAATAATCTATGTTCTATGTTTGTTACTACATGATGTATTATCATTTGTTCATTTTCTGGTTAATTATGTTATACAAGTCGAAATATTTAGTCCGCGAGGTAAGACCGAGTTTGTGGAATCGATAACTTAAACTTTCAAAATTACCAATAAAACAACACCACCGCATTTGCAACATGACTGAGCCAGGAATAAACCACCATTAGCAACGGATGTTACAATTGGAATTAATAATTAATTACGGAGACTTTTCTTAGAAACATGGAGTAATTACAAGTTCACAATCGATTTTTTTTTATCTTTGATAAGTTATCAATCATTTTTAAGTTTTACCATGGTAACAGTACGTCACACAAAATAGTGAATCCAAATACCATTACACAACATTTCGACTGTTAACAGATACAATTTAAGTGGGCTAATTCACAGTTCGGCAAAAAGTTAAAAAAAAAAGTATGCATCATATTGAAATAAGCCTCATAACACGATGGGTAAAAAATGTAAACACTATATATTCGTTAGTTAAAAATCATCTTAGAAATTGGAAAAACAATTACAGGTTTGTAACGCGTTTCATAGATAATTAAGCAGAAACGTGGTTTACCAACATACCGTTTAAACCACGGAAGACGGAAGATTGCTAAAAAGTTTGCTGAGAATTGCATGGATAAGATGCCAAGTTGCTCACTGCAAAAGTCTGATAGCTTTAGCCAACTGTGAATGATGTGTTTTATTTTTTAAACTTTTTTTACGAACTTTCAGAGAATGAAATCAGAAAGCTCATTTGTACCTTTGTACACCCAAAACAAGGTATTCAAGTCATTACTAATCGAACTGCTGCCTTCAACTAGCTGGCTAGTTAATATTTCCCTAACGACGTTTTGTTTTTTACTTAAAATGGATTTAAATGCATTTATCAGACCGCTTTTGAAAATGACTGGCCTTGAGTTAAAATCATCCAACTATCGTCCAGTAAACAACGTGTCATGTTTTTCAAAATTAATACAAAGTCGTCTTTTTATAAACTTAATTAAGAACCAATACGCCCATATGATTTATATCTGCTACCAAAAGCACATCGTCATATCCATGCATTGTGTAATATACTGCATGGGAGTTATTGTGTGTCCTGACGCTTTCTAACCTATATCTGAACACTTGTTCACGTTTTTCTCCAACAATATCCGTCTTTGAAATTGCGATTACCATACTGCAAATGCACGCTTCAAGCCAAGTCCTATCGCAGGACAGACTGAAATACAAAAACTACAGAATTGTGCTTTTGTCATCAATGATTGATTGAACAGTCATAATTGATCGAAGACAGTTGTTATACAATTAAGCTGTCGCCATCGTTCAAAAAGTCTTTTACGATGGCAACAGCAATTTGCGGTGATAAAATCAAACGCTAGAAGAGTATCAGATAGCAGGTCGTTGTCTCAATGGCACTCTCAATTTTCAAGAGCATGTCAGACGCAGGTATAAAACATCCTTTTTTTGGTTATTTTAAAATCGAGAGTATCCGCAAACTCCAAGAATTCTAAACAAATGAATGTCAACATAGACAATAAGATGTCCTCTTTTGTTTTAATGATGTGTATGCAAATAGCTTTTATAAAGTTTATGTATCTTCCGTGAATCAACTATGTTGTACTATATGAAGTGAAGTTTTTGAATGAGCTTCTTCCAACCATTTCTAAATTAGTTAACCTTTCTTTGGCACAAGGAGTATTCCCTGCGAAGTGGAAACAGGCGGTAGTAAGACCTCTGTTAAAAAATGCCGGCCTTGAATTGACCTTTTCAAATTACAGACCAGTGAGCAATTTGGCATTTTGTCAAAATTAATTGAAAAATCAGCACTCTATAGAGTAAACAAACATGCTAGTGAAAATGATCTTCTCCCAAAGAACCAGTCTGCTTACAGACAATATCACTCTTGTGACTCGGCATTACTAAGACTTGTTAATGATCTCCTAGCTGCAATGGAAAACCAAGAGGTAACAGCACTCATTGCACTAGACCTTAGTGCTGCTTTCGACACCGTAGATCATGGCATACTCTTAGATGTCTTGAAAAGTCAATATGGCGTGTGTGGTGCGGCGCTGGACTGGATGGACTCATACTTGCGGCCGCGAAGTTGTTGTGTAAGTGTGAACGGATGCATGTCAAAACCACGTGAGTTAAAATGCAGTGTCCCACAAGGAAGTTGTTTGGGTCCTTGGCTTTATCTCACATATGCAGGAACAATTTTTGACATAGTACCCCCTTCCATCTCTGTCTATGGCTTTGCAGATGACCATACTGCCAGCAAACGTTTCAAACCGATTCTATCGGAAGAAACTGAAGCCATCAACGAACTCCAAGATTGTGCACAAGAAATAAACAACTGGATGAACAGTAATAAACTCAAAATGAACGCTTCAAAAACTGAATACATAGTGTTTGGAAGTCGCCCTCAATTAAACAAGTGTAACACTCAGGATATTGATGTATGTGGTGACAAAATCAAGCGTCAAAGTAGCATCAGATATCTGGGCGCTTTTCTGGATGAAACGCTGAACTTCAAGGAACACATTAAGAGAAAGTGTAGATCTGCAATGTTGAATTATTTTAAAATAAAAAACATTCGTAAATTCTTAACGCAAGACGCTACAGAAACACTAGTTCTTTCTTTAGTCATTTCACATTTGGACTACTGTAACGTTATTTTGTACGGCATCTCCCAGTGTGAATTGGCAAAATTACAGCGTGTTCAAAATATGTGCGCAAAATTGGTTTTAAGCCGTAGAAAGAGTGACAGTTCAAAACAATCACTTCACGACCTGCACTGGCTGCCAATCAAGACTAGAATCGAATTCAAAATTCTTACATACATGCTTAACTGTTCAATTGGTAATGCTCCTGCCTACTTGACGAAACTTCTATCCACTCCGATTTCTAAACGTAATCTTAGATCATCAGCATCATCAATAGGCTGTTTTAATGTACCGTTCAACAAGAAAAGAACATTCAGTGATAGAAGCTTTAGTACTGTAGGTCCAAAACTATGGAACAACCTACCTTTGAGTTTAAGACAATGTACTTCAATAGACACTTTCAAAAAACAACTTAAGACATACTTGTTCGATGACTTTTTTGCATTATTTTAAATGTAATACGTGATGTACCTTTGATCAATGTTTTGTATAGACTTGTTTGATACTTGGCACTGTTGTTCGTTTTGTGACTTGTGAATGAGGATTGCCTCGCTCGCTTGTTGTGGATCGGTTGCTGTGTCACTCCATATTATTGTATGTTTTTAATTTGTGTTTAATTTTTGTTTTTATTTATATTGTACAACGCCATTAAATATGTTTATACGTGGAAATAGGTGTTCAATCAAATGCCCAGGTTTCCAAGTTTCAAGTTTCAAGTTTTGTTTGATGATAGTGTATTACAATATTAATTTGTATTTAAGTAATACTTCCAACTCTTGTTTTCAAAACATTAAATTATTATCGTACACCACCGATTGATATATTCTTATATGAAATAGATGGCCAATAAAATCAACAAGTTTCAAGTTGAAACTATGAATAAAAGTTTACAATCTTTCCTGAATCCACAAAGATGATGTCCTTCTTTCGATAATTGGCTAATTTAGACATTTTTTTTTACATCTGCAATGGCAATTTCAAAACTAACCTTGAGCAAATAAATAGCTTTGTATGTATACTTTACCAAAACGGATAAAACCAAAAAGACTCTTTTGTACTATGAAGCATAAACATGAGTATGTATTCTATCAAATATTAATACATGCTGGCGGTAACAATAAATACTTGCCCTAAAGTGTGGAAAGATCGTATCTAACCGTTTAAAAAAAAACTGGCATACACCATACAGAACTTACATTTAAAGCATTTCAACCATTGCTTCCCACCTCTAAATTGACCATACACTTGTTCTGTTTAAGTTTGGTAAGCGCAGATCATAGTTCGAAGTCACCTTCCGGTAAGAATGCGGACTGGAAAGGGATGTTGCTACTTTCCGGGACGTATCCTCGCTGGAACTTACAGTACTAATTTGATGAAATTTCACCCAACGAGTTCCATTAATGTATCGTTAAAATAATCAACTCGATTAAGTTGGAATAAGCAGAACATGAACCAGGCAATATTCAGAAGAAGAAAACAAATCTAATCTGGAAAACAAATCATGTTTAAAAAGTATAGTCGTTATGTAAGTGGATGCACAGTTAAGATGGCGTTGATGCCTATGTTACATAATATTAACTTTATTTCAACCTCAGAAGACATGTCTCCGGTTTATATTCCTGAACTCGTCCTTTGCCAACTGGAGTTAGTACAAACTACATAATGACACTTTACATAATAATTCATTATAAGGACCCAGGATTTATCCAATCACGTACACTGACACATGTGATTATATAATCATTCCTTATAAGGATAAATTAATTAAATAACGTACCCAAATCACGTTTTCATAAGTATGTGTGATCAGATGTTCTGTTTTTAAAGTTACCAAATAAATTCCAAAAACTTTAAGCACGATCATGAAGTTCTATTAGAGTTAACAATTAAAGTCGGTTACATTTTATATCTAAAGTACCAAATAAATCAAAATGATACACCTAATAAACAATCACAAATGACAATATTACTTTATTTAATTGAAAGACATTTCAGTTAAGGCATTTCTTAAATCCCAGTACTTAAGTTTATTCGTATTGCTAAAAGACATGTTTTCTTCAAGAAATATGTAGCAAAGTAAACTAATTCTATTCTTGTAATGTATATATTATGAGTTGAATTTAACATTAATCATGTTCTATACAAATAAGGTCAACGCAATCTCAGGAAATTAGCAGGAGTCAAAACCTTTATTAATATTCTTTGGTTATCTTATTGATAGAAAGATACTAGTCCACTGATAAATAGTAACGACACTAAACGCCGTTATTTCGCAAGGTCGTTTTGACCAGGGTAGGTCTAACCAGGTCTGATAGTCCTCAAAGTCGACGCGGGTCACTTGTTCCCGTGTATTGCTGAAGGAAATAACCCAATTACGAGTCCATACACTGGATACCTCGTAAGTCATTGTTCTTTGTACACTCATGAAAACCTCCTAATTCCGAGGCTTGAGGTCTTTTTTAAAAAATATACCTGCTTGGCGGAGAACACGACCTTGCCTGAGCATAGTAGAAGCCTGCACTGAAAGCGCACAACAATGTCCTTCTTTCCTTTCGGTCATTTCTTTAAACGATGGGCGAAATCGATTTCGTTTGTGGCTATATGGCAGCCCAGTTTGCTGTTTAATGTTTCCACCATGTATTTTGAAGTTTCTTCCTCTGTTTCGACTAGGTTAAATTGCTTTCCTTTTACAAGTTCTTCGATATGCGGTATTCCGCTGATTATTATATTATAACTGCAATTATAGTGGTTCGCCTCATTTTCAATTTGCGTATATGAAACACATGCTTAATTTCATATATTATACATGAATAATATACAGATATATGTGGTTGTTACACACAAGCCTAAACCTATATGTAATACAAAACGAGCATTATTCTGCTTAACTTAAGGTCACAGTTATGGGTCTCGGCAAGCGACCTTACAATATGACCATGAAGACATGTTTGAAGTTTTAAATGAAGTCCTAGAGTAGATACATAATCTAGTAAACTGACCTCAGCTTAGACCTATTGTTAAAAACAAAAGGTCGTACATAATCCTCACATTGTCTTTTATAGATATTATGTTTCATCCAAGTATCTTCAATACTGCCGGTGAAGTCGTAGTATCCAATTGTAAAACAAAACGCTGATTTATATTGTTCATAATTAAAATAGGCAAATCCATTACGGATCCAAGGGGGGTGTGCTCATCCGGAATAAAGGAATCTACTCTTGACGACTTTGGCAAAAGAAGAATAGGATGTGCTGGTACATTACTTAGATTTGTTTATACAAACTTTGGATATTATATAGGAGTTTACACCTCATCTAAACTCGCGTGTGCAATTCTTTCATATGTCACGTTTAATAGCATTTAAGAAGATAACTCTAGCCTGGCATTATAAGTATTAAATTCATGCTAATCTATTTGTTCTCTGAGTAAACTATTGAAAAGCAGACAGCTTCGCTTTGGCTATGGTGTTTTAGATCATGAATGTGATTACTTGATCGGCTTTTCATCTTCTGACAATTTACTGGAAACGGCAGCTGTTATTACAATTTAAGTATACGTTCTTAAAAAGTCGCCATGGCATAGTGGATATGGCGTCCGCCTACTGACCAGGAGGTCACGGATTCGAAACCCACTGTAAAAACTTCTTTATATCTCTCCCAAAGACAACAAGTACTCGTTCTACTCAGGAAACGGAATCGAGAGCGTTTCAATGAGCTAAAGGCTTTCAATTCAATCGAGCTAAAATAAATAGGTTTAAACTACATTCTTAGCGTATACTTGAGACACAACACTTTCACTGGACATCATCGTAAAGTGATGAGCTGTCAGATCCTTTTGGTCCTGCTTGTGGTGGATACTTTACATTACGAAACCTTTCGGAAGGCGTCCGGAGATTTCGAGACAATATCGTTGGGTTTCAATACGTTCCGAATAAATGCCGATGGATTGCCGAACATCCCGAAACCGTGCCAAGATGAACATTCGTAGTCAAAATGTTGTAACTTTCTAAATTAAGATGCGAAGATTGTCACTTTGCAATCCATTCAGGTACCGAAAGTTCAAGATTGTTGCAGAGCAGAAGCATAATGATCAGGAAAGGAGCAGTCCTATACACTAAGACAAACCGGAACATCCTAACTTTGTAATATTCTCTTAGTTGAACACTTCAGAAGCCTAGTGAACTGCAGATTTAAAATAAAGACCAACTCATGAGTTGAATATATAAAATGAATCTATTAAAACGAAGCAATTTTCCGTATTTCCACGAAACATGTCCACACATTAATACGAACAGCAACAATATTCTAATGACAACGGCAGGTGTAGAAATAACCAACTCATTTGCAAGGTTAACTTAACGTCAGAGTATTGTGGACCAGGGCTGTTTAAAAGTTTAAATGTAAGTGTATGTTCACAGGGACATTACATTGGATGTGGAAGAACTCAATATATATTATTGCTTGGACGGACCCTTGTTGAATACTACTTGTTGATCCGGTATCGTCTGAGCTGAACGGATTAAAAAACAATCAAGAAGACCTTCAACAAGTCTGCAGTGTATTAACGTGTCCCTCGTGAAAAGGGATTTTTTGTTTTTTATATATCATTTACCCTCATAATACTCAGTATCTATAAATGTATAATATAAAATTGACACCAAATTCACAAAGCACGTTCAACGTAGATTGTGTTAATCAGTTGCAAGTTACCTTTGTTAAACATAGTAATCTTCTCAGAACGCTTGCACTTCCCCCTTTTAAAGAACAAGATAAGAGGCTTAAAACTGTGATTTTTAATGATCAACGTTAACGCCACTCACCCCTCTGTTAACCGAAAATCTTTGAACCCTACCACTAAAATCCACATTGATCAATAACAACTCAGCCAAAAGTGCCCATGTTCCACTTTCCCAGTAGCTAGTTTCCATAATTGCAGCAATTGCAGCAATCAAACAAGCAGTGAATCTCCAATGTCAATCATGCTTAAAGTAAATAGCTTCCGCTAGAGGAACTGTCGAATTATTGAATGGTTATTATTTCACGAAAGGGACAAAACGGCAAAGATTGCTTTTACTTCTTAAATGAAATATTTTGTTGTTTCATATACGGCTTTCATTGAGATGGTTTTTGTCAATTCGGCCTAGATTTCAGATACATACCAGAACGCCTCAATCAGCGTCTTAAGCAAGCATTTCATGCAAAAAGGTTGATACTCCATTTATAAACCTATATCACATCTTCACTAAATGATACTGCAATTTAAAAGAATGCAAATCGAAATAGAACGATTTGAACAAAAAAAAATGAAGTAAAAGACGAACATATCAGTTTATCAAAGGACATATACTGTTCTCTTGTTGTACAAGTAGTCTCCACCTTTATATCGCTTCAGCTGGCCACTCACTTATCAAATTGATAATATGAAATTGACCAATGATACAGAACTGAGATTGATGCACCAAAATCAGGTCTGCTTATTGTGGACTTATGATAATCATAATCCAGTATTACAACCCAAAACATATACGGTAGAGTTCAGTCAAAGTGTGTTGTCGTTTGCGAAAGATCTTTGTGATACTTTATACAAAGGACCATTACAGGCTTTATTAGTATACGATTGTGATCGCTGGTATATGTTTTATTGGTTTAACAAACTGTGCAAACCATACATACGATTTTCAACCGACCAATGAAACACTTAAAATGGTGTTTGCACTTGGAGCAGATGGTTGCCATGGAAATGTTCGCTGTGCACACCGTGTGAAAGCAAACCGGTCGCATTTTCGCCAACATTCACTTACGCATCTTCATGTGCGACTTCCTACAACACGGATTCATTAGCAGTCACACCATCGATAACCTTTGCTTCGACAATGGCTTCAACATTCAGAGTGGTGTCGGTATCTGCATCAATGAAGCCAATTGTACCATCATCGTCTTCTGTTATTGGTATTACGACGACGTCAACAAATGCTACTGGTACAAACCTCAACACACTGGGGGATATCAACAACGGCGAAAACAAAAGTATAGTTTAAGAATTAAAATGAATAATTTTCCGACTGAATCAATATAAACAGACCACAATTACACACAGTATATATGCATTAGTATATGGAAGCATAGTTCGTATGTATTGTTGTTTTATGTTCACGGAATGTAATAGAAACTTGTTCATTTTTTTTTTGTTTTAAGATGCCATGAAAACCCTCTGTACCCGTAATTTTATTTTAAAACAATTGTATTTTTAGTTACTTACTTTATAATTAATCATGTTATTANACTGCACTTCTTCAATGTTATCCCGTTATGCCACGGCTGTTTTAATCGAACGGCAAAGGTTAGGGACAATCAATCTGTTCTCGTAACAATATCGGTGGTTTTCAATTAGATTTATCTATCAACCCATATTTTAAGGAATCGTTATCCGGGCTGTTTTCGAGCTGTGAGTGTTTAGTTTACATGATGGGCTAATGTTTGCGTTATGGAATCCTTAAAGTCGCTATCCTAATTCCATTGTTTTCATTACCACATTTTTGACTGATGTTAAATCTTCTCAAAGATACGTAATTGGCTTTTATCTCCTGTAAATTTTAGATTGTATTTTGTTGGTGGTTATTTTGATGATATTATTAAACAACGAAGTTTAAATCTTTCTACAAACATACATAAAAAGGACGAGCTTTATTGTGACACTGGTGGTAATGATGGTGATGTTGAATGCAAGGAAGTTGATGTTCGTTTCGATAAATATAACAAATATTATGCAGTATCTTTAAAAATTAATTTCATTCGAACCAAACGCTTTTGAACATCAATACAGAGTTTTTTTTACAAGGAAAATAGATTAAGGAAAAGAAACCCCAATTGCGTTAATTTTTGACGATGCCATATTCATTTAACTATTTTCGTTGGATCAAGCCTTTGAAAAAAAGGTTTTTATTGATATGAATTAAATATGAAAAACTTAAAAGGTCAATTAACGTTTAAACAAGATGCAAACGATTGCAGGCATGTACATGCATTTCTTATACGGATATCATTTCATAAAACATAATGTTTAAATAACTAGAAATTCAACACGCGGGCGTATAGGTAAGCATATATTATATTGAAGTAATATTCCTATGGTGTTGTTTCTGACAAATACGTAAACTCAGTTATCATTTAAGCAAACACAGATCCTTAGAATTGATAAAAGCTATGTAAATCGTCTCGCTAAATTGATTTGAAATCTCCACGAAATCGGAGTTTATATTGTTAAATCAACGTAAGCATAATAATAGTAATGAAACTACAAACGCGTTCCTTGACAAATGTTAGCAAAACATTATTTTATTACATTTCTGTGAATCATTTTGACGTTTTCGACATTTTATAGTTATAACGAAAATACCCATCTTTCATTTCAGTTAATACTTGTTTCATGTGAAATTTAGATGAAAATAGCATATTATCGCAAAAAGAAGATATTTTCGAAAAGTTCATTTTAGAACATGTTTAATGGCTGCTAATGTTTGTTACTTACTAAGTCAGTTAACGCTGATTTAACTGAATACATTGAGCTTTGTTACAACCCGTTTCGCTTTAAACCCGTTTTGCAATATATTTATTGCAAAACGGATTGGAGTGTCTGATTTCATAGTGATTTTTTTTAAACAACCCATTTTGCAATAAAACCGTTTTGCAATAAAATCATCCCACGTGTATTAATTTATTCAGATGGATTGGACACGTTAAAAATGAACTTTCAAATATATTATTTAAATAATGTTATTAAAAGAAAGGAAAAGTTTTAGACAAAATACTAAAAGGCATGGAAGGTTATGATTTTCGAGATTTAATAAAATAAAACAACACAATTACATTGAACACATTGAAAGTGATCTCAACCAATTTCGGAGTTGGTATAGAAAACCCAAAATGCGATTGTTTTATCGCAAAACCGGTTGTTGTGATTTATTTCAATTTGATATATTTTTTATAACAATACGTTTGGCAATAAACCAACCAATATACTTATCAAACATTTATTTATTGATTCAAATTGATATAAAATAATGAAAAGAAGGTTTCAAATATCGTATTTACGGATTTTCTTTTTCAAAATAAGACAGAAGTATAAGTTTCCACCAACAAATAAAAGACATAAAAAGTTATAAATTTCATTGGTAAAGGTGATAAAACAACACATATTTAGTTTAGAAAGTGATTTCAATCAATTTCATACTCAAGTGAAGAAAACCCAGAAATGCAAATTTGTTATTGCAAAACGGATTGCAGTATTTATTTCATTTATTTTTTATAACAATCCGTTTTGAAATAAACCATTTTCGCAATAAACTCATAACACATGCACTTTTTAATTTAAATTGATTCAAAACGCTGAAAAGAAGGTTTTAATTGACGTATTAACAAACTTTCTTTTTCAAATTTGACAGACGTTTAAGTTTCGACCAAACAATAAAATACATTGAAAGCGATCTATTTTATGAGTCAATGTGATAGAACAATACAGAATATGAATAGAAAAGGAGTTCAACCAATTTCGGTGCAGAAAACTCATACATGCAATTTGTTTTATTGCAAAACGCAGTTTCTTATTGCAATTTTATTTTAATTTATTTTTTTAAACAATGCATTTCGCAATACACATGCTTCGCAATAAACTCATCCCACATGTACTAATTGATTCCAATTGATTTACAACTTTGAAAAGACGGCTGAAAGGTATGTTAAGATTTTCTTTTTAAAACAAAGACATAAGTATAAGATTCGATTTTTTTTTAAAGACATTAAAAGTGATAAATTTCAAGAGTTAATATGATAACACAACACAGAATGTATGTAGAAAGTGATTTCAACCAATTTGAGCATAAGGTGAAGAAAACCCAGATATGCAATCAAAGTTCTACTTTGCCGTTCATCTTTGTCCTGGCTTTGGGGATTGTAGGGTCTTCATTAATAACTTTAACCATGTTTCTTCTCATTAAATCCCTCACTTCAACGTTAGTATGGGTAAATCAAGATTACACCAGTAGCAAAGGTATTGACCGTGTACATTTTTTTTTCATTGTTTTAAAATTGTGTAAATTTGCGTACTTAAATAGTTTGGCCGATTTGTTCGGGCGAATTAGTCATTTATGATTCTGTGTTGCTTTACCACATCTGCTCATGAACTTGATCGCGTTCAAAGTCTTTTATTTTTTGGCTGAAATTTCTGCCTTATTTTGAAAACGAAAATGAGTAAATTCGATATTTGACTTTTGTTATAACCGTTTTAATAAATAAGTAAGTTTGTGATGAGTTTATTGCGAAATGAGTTTATTGCAAAACGGGTTGTTATAAAATATATATGTGTAAAAAGAAACTGCAACCCGTTTTAAATAACAAAAAAATGCATTTAATCTGGGTTTTCTTCAACTAACTCCAAAATTGGTTGAAACTATTTTTTATACGCATTATGTATTGTTTAGTATATTTACACATGAATTTGGTCACTTTCAATCTATTTTATTTCTCGGTTAAATCTTACACCTCTGTCTTATTTTGGAAAAAAAATCCTTAAATACGACATTTTAGACTTAAAAAAAATGAATTTAATTAGTAAAAAACGTGTTTATTGTAAAACGGGTTGTTTTTAAAATATCAAATTGCATCAAGATAATCCGCTTTGCAATAAAATTACTGCATTTCTCGGTTTTCTTTACCTAAGTCCGTTATTGGTTGGTTTTCATCATGTCCAATCAATTTAAATCAATAAGTATGTATGTCAGACTTTTACATAAAATTCACAATGCAATAAGACACTTTAATAAAATATTCAATAAAAAATATTGCATTTCTGGGTTATCTTCACCTAAATGCGACATTGGTTGAAAAAACTTTCTATGGAAATTATGTGTTGTTTTATCGTATACAATCTGGAAATTCATCACCATCTATGCCTTATAGTTTTTAGTCGAACGTCACATTTTTGTCTCTTTTCTGAAATAATATTATTTAAAACGTTGTTTGAAACTTCCTTTTTAACGTGTCTAATACATTTGAATTATTTAATGCAGGTATGATGATTTTATTGCAAAAACGGGTTTATTTTAAAACGGGTTGTTATACAAAGTTCACATGGCAATAAGACAGTCCAGCTCGTGACCGCCATTTTCACAAAATCAAATGAAGTTGAAATATATAATAATTTTAGAAGCTTGATTGAAAGATTTAAATAAACTAAAAGCTCTGAATTCTAATTATATATATATATTATTTTACTAAATACATGTTTAGCTTTTTTGCACTTTATTGAATATCTTCAATGACAGACCTGTTTTAAATCTCTTTGAAAAATATCGTTATTGACATGCAAAAGTTTATTGTAAAAAATAACTAGCAATGATCAAACGGAGCGCAAAAATATAAAAAGAACATTAGGGGCTGCCAAGTGAATGGAAACAAAAAATACAATTTTGCTTCTTTTAAGCCTTAATCATAATCATTTACCAGAACGTTATATATCTATCAGTTTCCGATGCGATTTTTTATGCTTTTTAATTGTTTTAACGTCCATAGTAACGTCTGAAAATCAACTAATGACAACGCCTTTCAAATTGATTAAAATGCATTCGATTGCGAGGTCTGAAAAATGAAAAAGAGCAAAAAGCTGGTGTTATAAATAATGAAAGAACTTTTGCTTTAGGATAACGCACGAGAGACACAAAGACCAAACTGGGGTCGTTTTTTTTTACGTTTGTTACTGTAACAATACATTATTCTGTGTGTCTGTTTTTCGAGATCTATAAAAAAAAATGAATTTATATCAATGCCTTTATTAACAAAAAAAGTGATGTGGCTATTTTCACATGAAATTTCAAAATGTTCCTTGACTAAAAGTATGTATTAAGTTATGGTTTTTAATCTTAACCTGATCCACTAGCTTACCCGTATACATTTAATTTTTGAATTTAACCACAACCGTCATATCGTTCATTATAATTATTCCGTCGAACGCAAAAAAATGAAGTTGTACAATTTTTATCAATAGTTTGCTTTATAATATTGCCATTATTGTATATATCCTGAGTACTTGGAAGAAAGAACTGTTTTGTTCTGTTACGTTTTGTTCCATTTAAATTGGACGAAATGTCGGTTAATACGTTATTTTATTTGTTATTTCAACGTGCCCAAGAATACCTCAAGTATGCCCATCTGAACCCTTTTGACCGTTTCAAGACGTTGTTTTAGCTAACTATTTTGGTAATCGGTAACTTGTCGTACAGAATATACCTCACGTGATGATGTATGTTTTGTTTTTACTTTGAGCGCATTTTGTTTTGTATACTTGTGCTTATGACCACGAGCTTTACATGATTTGATTAATTCTGTTCTGCAATGTTTATTTTGTCGCTGCGTATGAAGCCGTTAAGTCATTTTGTTTATAACTTACTTATTTTAAAAATGAAAGGAAACATATATTTTATTGTAATAATTGTCATGAGAATTGATAAATATTTAATTTGAGTATTATGTGTTTCACGTAATATAGAATGATTTTTTTTGTAAAGATACACTTAAATTTTACCTTTCGATAAGCAAAACACATTTGCATATGATTGAGTTGTCGTTAACACGAACCATTACATACATACTGTGCCAATGTTAGTTCTTTGGATAAATCATTGAAGAGACCATTCTGTTATCGATTCAAAGTTACCAACCTAAACGCTATTAAGTTTACAATTCTGTTTGCATTTCGATTGAACTATTTAGTGGAGACACGTTCTGTTAAATACGATTTGATTGAAAACGTTATTTACTGCTTAAATATCAACTTCTTATGTATTTGTCGAATACGCTTTTTACTGTCGACGAAGCTTGTTCACATTTTAGTAAATTAACGATTTACCAAAAATTGTAACAGATTAAAAAAAAGAATGTATGATTTATAATTAAAAAAACTATACTAAGAATACTGACTGAGATCTTTAAACAACCATCGATTGGTCTTTGGAAAATAATCAATCTTAATCCTTAAAAAATGCAGCAGAAATTTAATAAAAAATAAAATTTTAATATTTTAAGCCTGCCTGGTTCACGTTATATTTAGCTCCTAAAGTTCCAGGGTTCAAATCCAGAAACCGGCAAAAGTTGTATTGCTTGCATGATAAATTTTATTGATTACAAAACATATTTAATATGCTTTTTCATACACATATATTTAAACAATTCGGTTAAAAAAAAATTGTAAATAAGCACATTTGTTAAAAAAAATAATTTTATTACACCGTGTAACGTTTCCACAAATTGTGTATTTATCAAGATTCATTCCGTTATCAATGTGTTTAATAATAGCAATTATCCGTTGCAATTTCAAAACACGAACAATACTAAATACTTTTTTAAACATAGAAAAAAAGATCATTTTAGAAAACAAAAAATAAAATAAAAGTCTTCAACATTCACATGTTTTTAATCGACAAAATGTGATCTTCGACGCGTCATTTATGTACGAGTACGTTTTTTAACAGTATTTTTACTGTTGGCAAATATTAAATAATGTTTGTGTTTTTTTTTCACCAAATTATGCACCTTTATTAATTATATTTGGTCTTTTCAATGAAAATACGAAAACTTTTTTATTTGAATTCATTTTACAATTTTATCATTTTTAAATCATAAAGCCATAAAGTAACGCGATCTGAGAGAAATAAAATAATTAAGGATTATTTTTATTCCGTTGCATAAAGTTTTTAAACCATCTTCTCTATTTCGCATCATACTAATAACGGTCTTTATTTTACCACAGTTTGTGAAAACAATTTAAACAAACAAACTGCCTTACTGCTTTAAATTCCTTTTTAAAATAAGTACGTTCACTTTAAATTTATAATCCAATTTTACATTATTAATTCACTTTTTAGCATTTTAATATCCGACAAATGCTATCACCACTGATTTTTTAAACTCCTGTTTTTACATCCCGTGCGTTCGAAGTCCGTAATCCAAGCGACACAAATGAGTGGTAGTATTGGATTAAATCGGCGTTATACACGCTCCGCCTGTCAGTTGCCCATCTTCCTATCGTTTCAGCCACTAATGAAAGCGCTTCTAAATGGCGTAGGATCGCGGCCGAACTAGGCACCGATTTAACCAATCGGTAATTTGTTAACAGATTAATGTCGGCTGAGATGGTCAATTGCATCAGCCAATCAGCATCTATGTTTTAAACAGTTATTGTAAACGAAGGTTTGATTTGTTAAATTAAGTGCCACCATCATGTCACTCAAAGTAGCTTCACCATCTGAACACTTATTTCGCATACAGGGATCAAACATGGGTGGATTTTTTGGATTAGCGGTGATGCTGTGTCTGTTGAAATATTCCGGTAATATATTAAAAAGTTTTTATAAACCATATTAACATAAAATTTTCTTAACTCAATTTTGAAATGTTTCAATCTTGCATTTTTATTGTTGGAAACGACTTAAGTTTAAGAACATTCAATTTAATATTTATGAATTGTATATGGGTGATAATTTATTGTGAAAATGGTATGTTACATGTGATTAAGTCGGTGCAAATGCAAATCTCTCACATTGATAAATACGACCCGATAAAAATAGATTTATTAATTACAGCAAATAACTTTTCAACGGACAGTCGGAACATAACACAGTCAGCATACATGGTACAGAAACATTGTCGGTCGGTCTGTATCAATATTTTAATTTGCTTGAGACGATAGAACATAAAATATCATTTCCCGTTTTTTTTTTTTTTTAAATACTAACTAACAAAACATGACAATTCATAGATTACTGACTTCAATCATTTTACTACAGAAAAAGAACTTTATATGGGATTAAGGCTAGTAATTTTCATGATTTCATGATCATTTGATCGCTCATTCATGCGTGTTTATAAGGCAATACGAAGAACGCTCCCGTGAGCTGTTCGATGAAGTCTGTATACATTAGCAGGTTCCACGTGAATAAGAACGTACACTACGAGTTAAACACAATGATACTGTCAAAACGTCAATAAAAGCTACATCAACTTTGCTATTTTGCCTATTTATTAATAGTACGGAAATTTACTTAACTAAATTATTGTGTGTACTTCTAAGAAAACTGGAAATCGTGAGCTCATAGTGCAAAGTACGTTATGATGGACTTGATCCCCTATAGCAGCATGGTCAGTGTCTTTCGTGAAGCGTATAAAAGTCTCATAAAATAGTTATTTTATTATATAAGCGATTAATGTCTTTACATAACATAGAAAAAGAAAAAACAATAGTTCTAAAGTGTATGTTATTGATATGCTTATAATTTTATTTTAATCGCTTTATTTGAACAACTTCGCAAAATTAATTTGTATCCGCAAGAAGTTTTGCGATTGAACAATTACAGTAAATGTGAAATCTTTAAGAAAATGTACGCAATTTGATTTGCTTCAAATGGTCCCGTTGCATACATTTCGACAAGACAACTTGGAAAAAAGTGAACTATTCGCAAAAGAATCAATGTGAGGGAAATAAGACAAACATTNTTGAAAAAAAATGTTTTCTAAGTATAACAGTTATTATTTGATTAGAAATCATTGAAACAATATCATATATGTAATTGTTTAATGTTCAAAATGAGTATTCCTAATCAGCCTCGAAATTTTTCAGGTGTTAAATATGTCATTCAGTAACAAAATATATGTGTTGTAAATGTAATGTTAATGTTATTATTTCTCATATCACTTGTTAAACTCCGTCATTAAAATACAAAAACATTTACTTAATTTTATGTTTCAATTAGCACGAGTTTTTGGAAAGAAAATAATAATTGTTGAGATTTCTGGGTCGTGGGCGGCGGCATTGGACAAACTGATTTCATGACAAACTGAGAATGAAACAAAAATCAAGCGTGTATATCAACATGAAAGATCCCCCAAAACGCACCATATTAATTGTAATTGTAATTTTTTGCGGAACCACGGGAGAGGACAACCCTTTCAAACGAACCCCTTTATGTTCCCAGTACAGAAACTGGACCGCCCCCCAATGTTTGGAGGTTATCTACGCCCCTGTTATGATTGGCATATAATCAGTATTATTATTTTTCTTAATTATCATTATTACCATTCAGTATTAGTATTATTATTATAATCATTATAATTTTATTTATTTCAGAGAAAGCTGGAATAATTGCAGGGTCTGTACTGGGTGGTGTATTGTTTCTAGCCCTTTTGGTTCTGGTGATAATGCTGCTAAAGAGAAAACTGAAGAGAGCTGTTGCTGTGGATACAGCGATGACACCTGGCGACGAGCAGTCACGGGAAAATGTTAATTTACTGTGTATCGATAGTGTGCTTTTGTTTTGTACATTTATTATATTCATTAATGGATGCTTTAGCAACTTGGTGTTAAACGTTTGTGTGGTTATACTTTAAACTAGCGATGTTGCCAATTTTCGTCCGACTATTTGTGTATCGATCTATCCGTCCGTTAATCTGCCCGTCGGTCTGTTTCCTTTATACTGGGAATATAAGTGTTCTGTTAAAAATAAGATAGGTGTGTTATTTCTTCATTAATTTTCTCCGATTCGTTATCAACGCATGTATTATTAACTGTATGTCCAATTAATATGTCTCCAAATGCAAAACCAACTTTTTTTAATGTTAAAAAATATAATGTTGATGCAGTTAAACGAGTTTTACCTTTCGAATATATAAAGACAGTCTTACTGTTCGATCTTAATAAAATATGTTTTGTTTAACCTACCGCTCTTTAATTAAGGTTTTGAAATCGCAATATGTGTTAATAAAATAAATAAAAAGAGCAAACGTCCGTAGAATAAAAAGCGTATACCTAAAGATATAACCCGCCTAATTGCTTAGGGATATATAAATGGAAGGCGTCATTCCGTCTGTGTGTGGTTAATCATAAGGTTCTGAATGCAACTCCTCCAATACTTAGCGATATTGCTTTGTATTGCCTTTTTGTCAATTAGCTTATTTCTTTAAATAAAATATTGACGTAAAAACTAACATATCCTTTTTTATTTTAAATGTTTCTACATGAAACATCTTTTCTGCAGTTAAACTTGCCTTTCAAGTCATACAAAATAAAACAATCAAAATGGCTGGCATAGAAGCTTCGAAAAGAACGCTCTGAAAGTATTTACCGAATAACATGTCAAAACTGATTTGATACGTACATGCCTAAACAACTTAGAAAACACATGTATTATCAATTGAACAGCAACGACACTTAACAATAACATTTCTTGAAAGAACATAATCAGGAGAGTTGTTATGTCAAGGACAACATGGACAAAGTATTTGGTACTTTGCATATAACTTATATGACAACCATGGGTATCTTTCTCATAGCTCTTGCAAAACATATGAATAACGTCGATCGTTTCGTTAAACATGGAAAAAACTGCACAATTCCTGAGTTGCGGCAAGTGTCTGTCGAAGATAAATCATTGGCAAATAATTATTCAATATTGATATGCAACTGTCGAAGAGGGTAACATTTACAGGGAAAGTTCAATATTACCGCTCATTTCGACCATCAAGTTGAAACTCAACAATATAACCACAGTAGCAAATAAATTCAACACTTGTCAAGATCAAAATATAAAATACGTTCGAATCTCCAACAGGCAATATTTGAGAACGCAGTCAATGGAATGACCTAGAGTGAAATAGCTGGGGGCTGGGGCCTACTCCGTGTAGTCCCCCTCGTGGCACTCTAGTGAGTATGATAAATGAGATGTGTATGATTTAATGATACTTTGATAATATATTTATTGACAATAACCAATA
Source organism: Dreissena rostriformis (assembly GCA_007657795.1). Lineage (NCBI taxonomy): Eukaryota > Metazoa > Mollusca > Bivalvia > Myida > Dreissenidae > Dreissena > Dreissena rostriformis. The sequence goes on along the minus strand of VMBQ01000500.1, from coordinate 136,764 downwards.
ATAATACCTTCATATTTACCAAGGACCTTACTTGTTTTTCCAGCCCTTTAGATTGGTCAACGTTAACATTTAATGCTAAAGTAGTCAACCGCAAAGCATAGTCGTTATTAGATCAATTAATTTCATCGTTATTAAATCATTTCAATTGTTTATACAAGGAAGTTATCGACATCTTACATGTTCTTTTCTTAACAAACACTGTTGGCCAGCTAATGACCAGTATTAATGCAAGCATTAAACAATGTGACGGCAGAAATTAATAGCTTTTCTTTTGAAAGCATTGCGAAAAACATTTAATCATAAAGACGCAAATAGTACAACGTGATAAATTGGACCACAAAAAAATCATGCGCAAATGTTTACATTAGATTTTTGTTTTTTAAACTCCCTTAGTTGCATGCATTAAATCATGGTTTTTTTAAGTGTGAGAATCAACGCTCGACATTTGATATTTCCTCTATACTAAATATCACTGCAAGAAGTTCTCAGCAGCGTGATACAAAATAATTTCCTCAATATAACTTGAATATTTGAACTGGTTTTAGACTTGCCTTTTTGTTCTTGTTATTACTTATAAATGTGAATATAGATTTAGTCAGCAACAAAGAAGAAGATCGTAGACAGATCCGCAATGTGGAAACGAAAGACGCGCGTCTGTATGGTTTCGCTTGCATATATATTAATCAAAACATTTCAATTTCCGCTACAATGCTTCAGCTGTGGGATTCCTACACACCCAATCATGGCCTTTCTCAAAAAGTAGTGCTCTTGTTTGATTTGAAGTTCACATGGACACACGTGTATACCGTTGTTTGTTGCTATACGTTTATGAGGATCGAAAACAAAACATAAAGGCTTCTGTGTGGCACTTTTTGTTCGCTCGAAGAAATGTCGCATGAGCGTTTTCGCTTTCGTAAAGAAATATCAGATTTGCACGTACTTCTCGAAGAAAACGAAGTAGGAAGTATTAATCGAGTATGTTTGCAAATAGACAGATTACGGAGCCAACACAACAGCTGCATAAATATTAATTACTCAAACGCACATTTTTTTATGTCAAGATTTTATAAACCAGTACTTTAATATTCTCTTAACCAGACATGAGTAATTAAACATATTATTTTGCATATCCGTTTTAATCGGTGTACTTTAAGTTCCGAAACAATTATTGATTATTGCATTTTTTTTTCGAATACACCGTATACTGTAAAACATAGTGGTAAACTACCTGAAAGGTAGTATTGTAATGAAATAGATCTTTCATGCATTTGTAAAAAAATAAAATCTTTGTTCAATGTTTGTTACTACATGATGTATTATCATTTGTTCATTTTTTGCCTAATTCTGTTATAAAAGTCGAAATATTTAGTACGCGAAGTAAGACCGAGTTTGAGGAATCGATAACTTAAACTTTCAAAATTACCAATACCACAACATCACTTTATTTGCAACATGACTGAGCCAGGAATAAACCACCATTTGCAACGGATGTTACAATTGGAATAAATAATTAAGCTGGAATACTTTTTTTAGAAACATGTAGTAATTACTAGTTTACAATCGTAGCATATAAATACTACACCACAACACGTACTGATTTTTCTATCTTTTATAAGCTAGCACTCATTTTTAAGTTTTAACATGGTAACAGTACGTCACACAAAGTAGTGAATGTTAATACCATTACACAACATTTCGACTGTGAACAGATATAATTTAATTGGGCTAGATCACAGTTCGGCACAGTTTGGCACAATGTAAATGTAAAAACCAAATTGTCAAACATTTAAAAAAAAAAATATGCATCATATTAAAATAAGCCTCATAACACGATGGGTAAAAAATGTAAACACTATATATTCGTTATTTTAAAACCATCATACAAACTTGGAAAAACAATTACAGGTTTGTAACGCGTTTCATAGATAACTAAGCAGAAACGTGGTTTACCAACATACCGTTTAAACCACGGAAGACGGAAATAATTTTGTAATAAGTTTGCTGATTATTGCATGGATAAGGTGCCACGTGACTCACTGAACAAGTCTGATAGCTTTAGCCAATTGTGATTGATGTGTTATATATTTTTAGATTGTTTACGAACTTGCAGAGAATGAAATCAGAAAGCTCATTTGTCCAATCCAAACGATGTATTCAAGATATTCCTTAACGAGCTGCTGCCTTCAATAAGCAGGTAGGTTAATATTTCCCTAACGACTTTTTTACTTAACATGGATTAAATGCATCCGCTTTTGAATAAGACTGGCCTTGAATTAAATTCATCTAACTATCTTCCAGTAAACAACTTGTCATGTTCATCAAATACTGGACTGAAAGCACACAACAATGTCCTTCTTTCCTTTCGGTCTTTTCTTTAAACGATGGGCGATATCGATTTCGTTTGTGGCTATATGGCAGCCTAGTTTGCTGTTTAATGTTTCCACCATGTATTTTGAAGTCTCCTCCGCTGTTTCGACTCGGTTGAATCGGTTGAATTGCTTTCCGTTTACAAGTTCTTCGATATGCGGTATTCCGCTGATTATTATATTATAACTGCAATTATAGTGGTTCGCCTCATTTTCAAATTGCACATTTGAAATTGAATACTTGTAGTAGTAATAGTAATATTAGTATATGTAAAGGTAAAACGGACCTACATTCGTGGATGTTACACACAAGCCTAAACTTAAACGTCATACAAAACGAGGATTGTTCTGCTTTACTAAAGGTCACAGCTATGGGTTTCTGCAAGCGACACCACAATATGACCATGGAGACGTGTTTGAAGTTGTAAATGAAGTCCTAGAGTAGATACATAATCTAGTAAACTGACCTGAGCTTTGACCTATTGTTAAAAACAAAAGGTCGTGCATAATCCTCACATTGTCTTTTATAGATAGTATATTTCATTCAAGTATCTTCATTACTGCCGGTGAAGTCGTAGTATCTAAGTGAAAAACAAAACGCTGATTTATATTGTTCAGAATTAAAATAGGCAAATCCATTAAGGATCCAATGGGGGGGGGCGTGCGCATCCGGTATAAGGGAGTCTACTTTTGACGACTATGACAAAATAAGAATGGGATGTGCTTGTACATTACTTAGATTTGTTTATACAAACGTTGGATCGTACATAAAAGTTTACACCTCATCTAAACTCGGGTGTGCAATTCTTGCATATGTCACGTTTAATAGCATTTAAGTAGATAACTGTAGACTTGCATTATAAGAATTAAATTAATGCTAATCTTATTGTTGCTCTGAGTAAACTATTGGAAAGTAGACAGCTTCGCTTTCGCTTTCGTGTTTAAGATCTGGAATGTGATCACTTGATCGGCTTTTCATCTGCTGACAATAATTTACTGGCAACGGCACTTTTTATTACAATTTAAGTATACGTTCTTAAAAAGGTCGCAATGGCATATTGTGTATGGTGTCCGCCTACTGACCAGGATTCGAAACCCACTGTAAAAACTTCTTTAGATCTCTCCCAAAGACACCAAGTACTCGTTCTACTCAGGAAACGAAATCGAGAGCGTTTCAATAAGGTTAAGGCTTTCGATGCAATCGAGCTAAAATAAATACAGTCAATCTTGTGGTCACGACCACTTGAATTAAGCGACTTTTGTCTTATGCGACCATTTTGAATTNGTGGCCTTTTTTATTTAAAGACCGTTTTATTAAGAGACCACTTTTGGTTTCTCCCTTGAGTGGTCTCTTAATACAAGATTGACTGTAGGTTTAAACTACGTTCATAGCGTATTCTTGAGACACAACACTTCCACTGGACATCATTGTAAAGTGTTAAGCTGTCAGATCCTTCAGGTTCCGCTTGTAGTAGATAATTTTCATTACGAAGCATTTCGGAAGGCGTCCGAAGATTTCGAAACAATATCTTTGGGTTTCAGTACTCTCCGAATAGTTGCCAATGGTTTGCCGAACACCCCAAAACCGTGCCAAGATAAACATTCGTAGTCAAAATCTTGAAACTTTCTAAATAAAGATGCGAAAATTTTCACTTTGCAATCCATTCAGACACCGAAAGTTCCAAATTTTTGCAGATCAGAAGCATAATGATCAGGCACGGAGTGGTCCCAGATCGTCACTAAGACAACACCGAAACATCCCGATTGTGTAACATTCCCTTCGTTGAACACTTCGAAAGCTAAGTGGACCGCAGATTTAAGGTAAATTCCAACTGTTATTTTGAATATAATGAATAAACATATTAAAACAAGGCACGTTTCCGTATTTGCACGAATGAAACATATCCTAAAAAAAATACGAACATCAGCAATATTCTAATGACGACGGCAGGTGTAGTACGTACCAACTCATTTGCGAGGTTAATTAAAAACCCACGTTAGAGTGCTTTGGGCAAGTACTGTTGAATGGTGTCAATTGTATTTGTTTACATTGACATTATATTTGATGTGGAAGAACACATTTATATATATGACTGGAATTAACCGGTTGAATGTTACTTATTTATCCATTAGCGTCTTAGCTAAACGGAATAAAAATAAATTATTCGAGAACACCTTTAACCAGTCTGTAGTTTATTTACGTGTCCTTAAAAAACTGGGATGTCTATATATGATTTTCTCTCATAATACTCATTGACTGTTTATGTATAATGTCAATATCAAATTTACGAAGTATGTACAACGTAAAGCCGAACGTATTCATTTGAAATAGAAATCAAAATAAACGGCTAACAAGGTGAAAATATACATCAATTTATTGCACACACAAAAATACACCAAACACCCAAAGTCGCTATTGTGTCATTCAGTTTCACGTTACCTCAGTTAAACAGAGTATTCTTCTCAGGACGCTTGCACTTCCCCTTTTAAAGTACAAGATAAGAGGCTTTAAACTGTGATTTTTTAATGATCAACGTTTACGCCACTCACCCCTCCCTTAACCGAAAATCATTGAACCCTACCACTGAAATCCACATTGATCAATAACAACTCAGCCCAAAGTGCCCATGTTCCACTTTCCCAGTAGCTAGTTTACATAATTGCAGCAATTTCAGCAATCAAACAAGCAGTGAATCTCCAATGTCAATCATGCTTAAAGCAAATAGCATCCGCTAGAGGAACTGTCGAATTATTGAACGGTAATCTTTTCGCGAAAAGGACAGAACGGAAAAGATTGCTTTTACTTCTTAAATGAAACATTTTTTTGTTTCATAAACGTCATCGTGTATTCCATATACACGTTAAGAACATATAAGCAGTCATCTATTGCAGTTTCCTTAAGACATGGCATATCAATGCAACGCAACGTTTAACTAGAATTCGTTCTAATGCAACGCAACATGTTTCGTAGCCATTTCCCCTTCATTATTAATTGTCTTACCATTTTATATGTACCATACAATCCGCCTGTTTCCGATTCAACCGCCTATCTTCCCAAAAGCTTTGTAAGGTTTCCGTTAAAGTGTCCAAGTCCGACAAAGAGAGGACAGAAAAAGACGAAACGTTTTCCGGTCTCGATGTCCTATACGTTGAACCTTAAGACATTAAGAAATTGACTTGTAAATAACAGGTCCTCTTATCGAGAGTTTTATTATCCCCCGCCATAGGCGGAGGGATATTGTTTTGGCGTTGTCCGTCCGTCCTTCAGTCCTTCCGTCCGTCCGTCCGTCCGTCCGGCACTTTTGTGTCCGGAGCCATATCTTGATAGTGGTTTGGCGGATTTCATTGAAACTTGGTATGAGTATATATATGGATAAGACGATGATGCACGCCAAATGGCATTGTACACCATCTGTTAATAACGGAGTTATGGCCCTTTGTATCTTGAAAAAATGCTTTTTACTACAAGCTTACAGCTGTCCGGAGCCATATCTTGAAAGTGCTTTGGCGGATTTCATTGAAACTTGGTATGAGTATACTTGGTGTGAGTGTATATATAGATAACTGAAAACCCATCACATGTACAACTGAGTTTAAAAAAAAATGACAAAAGGCACAACCCTTCACTTATACCTTTTCTTTTAGTTCTACACCCATCCATAAACAAAATTTATTTGGCGGGGGATATCAATTCAACGAATTTGCTTATTAACACATTGTGCTCATTCAATTAATAGTTCATCCATTATTAATTAAGATGGTCCATTTAAGTTTCGTCTGTATCTTCTTCTCAGATCCTTAACAGGTGGATATACAATTTGCATATTGTATTCTCCTCACAATCAATATAATTGTCTTTGTTGTATTTACAAGTGTTAATTTAGTATGCGCTATTGTCATAACAAACATATTCGTGCAATATTAAACTGAGCGAAGTAATTGTCTTCTTGTCAAAGAAAGCACACGCGGTTTCATTTTTCTATTATGATTATAACGTGGGTATTTCGCAAGGGAATTACAACTGAGGCGTTATAAAATATGGACCGTTAGAATCACGAACATATGAGTGACGATGGTCAATGTAAGTTATCATGATAATTTAATATCACACAATACAATTTTTATTGCAAAAACTAGAATCTAATTACAAATAAATCAATTTTTGCACAAAAACTACGGGTACGATCTGTGAACGAAGAACTTTGAAAAAAATAATAAGAAAATTGTATTGTCGATACTGCTGTAATACCTATAACATTATTTAATTGAGAATTGATTTTTGATTAACGAAAAGATTTGTAGATTGGCCGAATAATAACGATAATGCGACAGTTATATTCAAATTTGAATTTATAAAATATGTCTTCAATTAAAATTAGATTTACAATTTCGGTGCATCTTTCTTACTTGTGAGATATTGTACAAAACGCATTTTTTTCGGCCAAGATAATCCTCATGCAGTTTAATTTTAGCCATTGGATAACACTTATATTAATAATATAATAATATTTTATGGTTTACGCGTATCTGTCAACTGCAATAGTGGCAACCAAAACAAAATTAATGACACTTATCGAATTCCAAGGAATAGTCAATCGCTTACACCTGCGCTTTTGTATAATCACTAATTGTCTATGCAGTTGATTTACGCGATAAATGTTTGTTGCTTTGTTAAGTATTCTGTTAGAGCATGTGGTCTCTCGTTTTGTAGAACATATTTATACATTCCCCGAATGAATATTTGTAATTATTAGTATTTTTCATGAGCTTTTGAGTAAGATATGCAATCCCATAAGTTAGTACATGTTCATGTCAAGTTTTCACAGCTACTTATAAGAAGAACAAATACATGTATGCATATGTTCATTCAAAATGGCTCTAGTTTTCTTAATCGACCAATGTACTCCTAACAGATTAACAGGAAAATAATTTTACGAAAATAAAAATAAAACGTCCAGCCAATATTCCACATGTTCATGTACATTCGGTTCGTTTTTCGAACGAATGGTACTTCAGTGGAATGCAAGTGAAATATCTACAACGGGTAATATGATAATTATAACAGTGGTACAATAACAAATGTTATAACGGTCTTACAGTGATAAAGACACAAATGCTACCATGTAATTGACTACGCGTATTTATATAAACCATATTGTACATAGAAACTTAAAAGTTGGACAAAGCAATCTACTCTCAATTCAAACAATATATTAAATCGATATTTTTTCCTGAGGTTGCATCGCCTGGATCAGAGGTACTAGAGTTTGAGCCATATAAGCCGTTGTGTATGTCGCACTTTCCCTGTTAAACAGTAATTTACAATAGTGGCAGAGAGCTATATGTTAGATCAATGTCAATGATATATGTAGATAAAGGTAATAGCTAACTTGTAGTATTGTATTTGGTGGGTGCTAGAAATCCAAACAGCAAACTGATATCTAAGTGCTTTGGTTTTCAATGTAATGTGCGTTGTGATTTGATAACACTCGTAAGTCTAAAATTTTAATTAGGCAACGTAAGAAAGGCGCGATTTTCATTCCGCTTAGCATGATTTTGCCCGGCCCAGGCACATAACTTGTTCAGAAATTCGTCATGAAATCCTTTCTTCGGCCATTTCCCCTGCCTCTGCTTCAAGATCGGAAGTTGTAAGTTACTGTCATTAGTATGTGCACTTAGTACTGGCAAACCAGCTAGCCAAGAGAAGTCTGAGTTGGAACACTGACCGCCGTGAGATATCTGAAATGAAAACGGCGAACATTCAACAAAAACAGAACAAACACAATTGTGTGCAAGTGCATAACGTCACAAACATCAACGATCAAAGAGGGTCTGCTACAGCTTACTAAAACGAGGATTGAGATCGAGTCGACAAGCGTGATGCTAGATGTTGTTTCATTATCGTTGTTCAGTGAGATCAATAGTTGACCCAAGTCTTGCGAAAATGGGTCTTATGCCATATGCGACCAGGGTAGTTCCAGATGCGTAGCTCCTGACAAGACTGCGCGATTTTGCAGGCAGGTCTGGATCTACGCTGGCCGCATATATTATAAGACCTTTTATCGCATGACGCGTGTCATTTGATTTTNTTGTTTTCTTATGACAAATGTACTTTTGACCATGTAACATAGAGCTGTACAAAAGCACGTTATCGTCACTAACATGTAATGTAAATAACAAAACAGGGAAAGACCATTAATAATGTTGTTAGAACTTAAGGTCCTACCCTTTTTTCAAAATAGATGTATTTATATGTATATTGTATATTTTTGTCAAGTGTACGTGTGAGTATTTTGGAAATAAAATATGTTTAAACTTAACTAAAAACTAGAGGTTTATAGGTCCTGTACTTCAAATGTTCTCTGAAAAATCTATAACGTTTCATCTTAAAGCGGGTTTTCATCTCAAAGCGGGTATATACAACTTAATTGTCAATATGTTATTTTCTCTTCTTTTGGGAATGCTAACATCAACCTCGTATATACACGCTTTGATGTCATCCCGACCAAGTGACTGTTAACGCTGAGCCGATACCTACACGTTAACTCCTATTTGTTGCACAACTGCAGAACGGAGAAAGTGTTTTAGTGCATGTAATACATGAGTGATTTTCTAAATTAATTTTTAAGTGTTTTTGAACTCTTATTTCGTTGATGATTTGTGCAATTTCTGCTGAAGAAATACTCTAGTTTTTTGTATCATTAATGGGTTTGATGTTTTATAATAAATCTCGAATACAGTCGGTTTGATGTCCTCTTTTCATGTACCAAGATGTGTTTAAATTTCGTACATACTTTAGGAATAAGGATCCGCACAGAATGATTGACAACATGGCAATAACAATGTAAATCATGAAGCCGTCTATAAATCGATGAATCTTCATTTGAATTCCGTCAAACTTTCGTAGTTGTGCTCCGCATATAAATCAGACGGACAGACGAACTATGCGATTGCTATGTGCCTCCATAAAAATGAAAAACAACACTCATTTTAATAAAATTAAATCGCAATTATACTTTTATCAATATATGATACGTGCTTTCTTTACAAGAGACATACTTATTACCGAGTAAGAAATGTGCAAAAGAGTTACAAATACAGTAGTAACTACGTGAAAACGATGACTTTAAGAGTCGTCCAACAGATTAAACACGTGGTGAAAAGCTGCGTTATCAGACTATTCACAAGTAGTTTCCACCTTTATATCGCTTCAGCTGGCCACTCACCTATCAAATTGATAATAAGAAATTGACCAATGATACAGAACTGGGTTTTGATGCACCAAATCTGGTCTTCCTAATTGTTGACTTATGATATACATAATCCAGTATTATAATGCAGTACCTATACATTAGTGTTTAGTCTTAGTTTTATTTCGGTTTCGAAAGATCTGTGTGATACTTTATAAAATAAACCATTACAGGCTTGAATATTATACGGCTGTGATCGCTGTAATATGTTTTATTGGTTTAACAAATTGTTCAAACCATATTTGCGATTTTCAACCGACCAATGAAACACTAATGGTGTCTTCACTTGGAGCAGATGGTTGCCATGGAATTTTTCGCTGTGCTCACCGTGTGAAAGAAAACGGTTGCATTTCGTAAACGTGGGATTTGTTGCAATGAGAGTTATCCGATATTGAGTGATTGCCTAAGACAGTGCGGCTTTAACTCCACGTCTGACACGGAATATTAAGTCTGCAGCAATTGTACGACTGGTGGCGATGTGTCATGCAGCTTGTCGACGCTTGGTTACCAAAGCACTACATTTGTTTCATCCATTGATTCAACGAGACGAGATCTTCTTATGCGACCCCCTACAACACAGATTCATTAGCAGTTACGCCATCGTTAACATTTGCTCCGACAACGGCTTCAATATTCACAGAGGCACCAGTATCTGCATCAATGAAGACAATCTTGTCAACTTCGTCTTCTGTTATTGGTAGTATCACAACGTCAACAAATGCTGGCCCCATTGGTACCTACCTAATCCAACTGGGGGATAACAGCAACGGCGAAAACAAAAGTATAGTTTAAGTGTTACAATTAATAATTTTCAGACTGAAATCCATGGGGAAAAAAAATGACATATATAAGTATGTATAAGCATATTTAGAATTCATTGCTGTTTTTGTTCACAAATTGTACTGGAAACTTGTGTTATGAAAGACTGCCGGGAAAAACACTTTAAAAATCCAAATTTTATTTAGTTTAAATATCTGTTTTATTAGTTTAGTTTAAGTGTTATAAAAAATAATCAGTGTATTGTATAATAATAATAATCATCATCACGATCATTATCACCACCTCCACAACCATTATCTGCATTATCATTATCATCATTATTATTATGATAATCATATACAAGTATATTCATTATGAATATTTGTTTGATTATCATAATTATTATTTATTATTAGTATTATTATTAATATCAGTATCATATAATAATTATTAATATTTTTCTAAATTATGAAAAAAATATTCTCATTCGTTTTATTATTATTATCAGTATCATATTATCATTATTAATGTGTTTCTTATTTCAGAGATAGCTGGGATAATTGCAGGGTCTGTACTGGGTGGTGTATTGCATCTAGCCCTTTAGGTGCTGGTCATAATGCTGCTAAAGAGAAAACTGAATAGAGCCGTCGCTGTGGATACTGCGATGACATCCGGCGACGAGTAGTCATTGGACATTTTTTAATAAACTTTTTATTTTTTAGTGTGGTTTTGTTTTGTAAACTTTTATTTATGAATGGATATTTTAGCAATTTGATGTAAAATAGTGTTGTGGTCATATTTCTAAACTAGCGATCTTTCCTTTTTGTCTGACTATTTCTGTATCGATCCATCTGTCCGTTAGTATGCACGTCTGTCTGTATGCTTCAATGGGTATGTAAGTGTCCTATTAAAAAAGATAATGTTTGTGTTATTTCTTCATAACTTTTCTTCACGTCGTTATGACCGCATGTATCATTTACTGTATTTCCTCTTCATTATGCCATAAAATGTAAAACAAATGTTTTAAAAATCTTACAATGATATTGTTTTGGCCATCACCTAACTTATCATCGCTGTCCTGTTTTTAATTGTTGATTTATTTTGGTAAATCCTAGGCTAACCTTTTTAAAGTATAACACGACCTATTTCTCAATACAGAATCAAACCCTAATGAACAATAACAATATACGCTGAAAGAATTTATAAAAAAGGAAGTAGTCTGTAAACAATCGCATTTGATAAATTAAATAAAATCATATCGAACGTTTTAATGTAAGACTGTTTCTTATAAGGTTGTGTACTCGTAAATAATTGTACTGTATATAAACCTGTATTTAAACGAAATCCACATTTAAGCACAGGCCATCAATTTAATTGAATGTTTGACATGTGATATCTGGTTCACGTGAATCCTCTCTCATTATAAGCTGTATATCGCATTGACAAACGCATTAATGTAAGCCTGTTTAGTTAAAGGTCGTTTCCTGGTAAGTCAGCGAACTGTATATAAAAAACTGTTTTCCATATTTAAGCACAGTCATTAATTTTATTGCATCTATGACATTTTAGATCTGGTTTACGTGCATCCTCAACCATATGCGTCGTTCGTATGTTGTTTATTTTCCAAGGTTAAATGTTTGCATGAAGTGACGCATGCGCGCAATTAAAAGCGTGTTATCCATCACGCAATAAAAATATGTATTTTCGTACACAGAAGCACTTGTGATTTTGTTGCCGTTAACCGATTTTGATCATTCGAATATATAAAGAAAGTCGAACGATTTGGTCTTAAAGGGACTGTAGACCACGAATGACGAAAAAGAAAAGTTCTAAAATACAGTATTTTTTACAATTATTAGTTTATATTGATTAAAATATCACGACTGGTATATAACATTACTTGAAAAAAGTTGTTATTTATTTTTACTTTATTTTTGTATTTATTTATGTTTACTGGGTATGCATACCAGGTAACTACCAGTTAACCAAAAAATAACGCAAGTAGATTGATCATCATCGTCACGTGGTAAACCCAGGAATGCAAATTGTGCATGCGTAGTGAATTGTATATATTTTATATATAAAATGATCAATCTACTTACGTTATTTATAGTCTGTATATCGTTATGTCACCTATTTTCGCGATGTTCTTTCGATTTCACATCGCATAATTTTATTACCGAATATACTAAAAATATGAACTTTTTTCAAGTAATGTAAAATACAGGTCATGATATTTTAATAAATATAAACTAATAATTGTAAAACAATACGGTATTTAAGAACTTTTCTTTTTTCGTCATTCGTGGTTTACAGTTCCTTTAATAAACTTGGATGGCATACAAGTTCGAAAAGAACGCTCTGAAATTATTTATCGAATAACATTGTCAAAACTGATTTGATACATCCATCACTAAGCCATTTTGAAGACAAATGTATACTTAATTGAAAAACAACGAAAATAGATAATAACCTTATTTTAAGGAAACTAATCTGGAGATTTTTTTTGTCAACGACAACATGGACGAAGTCTTTGGTATTTTGCATATTACTTATATGACAAAAATGGATATCTTACTCATAGTACTGGCAAAAACATTAATTCAGAAGATCGTTTCTTTGAAAATAGATGCGAAACATTATTCTTGTGATGCGGACAATGTCTGTCAAAGTTGAAGTATTGGCAAATAATTATTTAATATTGATATGCACATTTGTCAGAGGGTGAAATTTACAAGGTAGGTGATTCACTGTTACCCATCATTTCGACCCTCAGGTTGAGGCTCAACAATATAAACGCTAAAGCAAATTAATTCATCACATGTCAAGATCAATGCATATAAAACGTTCGAATCTCCAACAGGCAACATCTGAGAACGCAGTCTAGGGATAGTCTAGAAGATCTAGAGTGAAATAGCTGAGGGATGATCCTTTTAATCCCCCTTTCTGGCTCTCTAGGTGGTCGGATCAATGAGGCTTTTATTCAGAATGTAGTGATACTTGAGATATTGGCTAAATTGATATTACTTATAATAATAGCTTTATTTTTGCAAAGTGTTTTACTTGGTTTTCTAAATAAACGCAAACTATTTTTTGAAAACAATGTTTAAAAGTAATACATTTTGGCAAATATTCACTGGCAAGTTAATAGATTTATGTCAAGAAACCTCACTAACTTGCTTTGGACTAAGATATTCCGTAGATTTATTAAATTATTACAAAATGTTTTTGGAATATTCAAACGTTGCATCCTGTCCCTTTTGAGCAGCATTCTGTACTGTACCTTTGGCAAATGGGTAATCCTCGATATTCAATGACAAAAGACTGGTGTTAAAAAAAAGACAACAATATAACAAACGACAAACATCAAGCCACTCTAATGATTATGAAAACCGTAATGAATTTATAAAAATAGTAGGATTAATTCTTTGTGGATGATGATATTTTGTTTTATGCTAATGATTAAGAAAGCACAAGTTCTGGTGCAGTGCCTCAGTCCGCCGTTAACCTTAATTCGCTGCCCACTCCAAAATTATCATTTAAAATAGTGATATGTGATTATTATTGTGTTGGTCTTATCAATATAGAAAAGTTATTTACAACACTGACGATTAGTTCGTATTGATTTTGCGATTCCTTGAATATTTATTCATTTCTGTAGTTGAACCCCTTAGTGGAAATATATTTCCGGGGGCGAGGGGAGTCTTTGTATCATACAGCATATGCGCACGTTTGAGGCCCCGCAAGAAGTCCATAATAAATCGGATCATCGCGTAATGCGCATACACCTTTATTGTAATTGAACTGTAATTATGTTTCAAGTTCAATGCGGAAAACTGCACATTAAACACTTCAGTGCATGTTGAATTGTTTAAATAACAAAAATTGTATTTAGTGTTTCAAACAGAGCTTCATCATCAGTTTTAGAGATCTACAAATTAGATACCGTTAATCCGTTATACATATTATAAATACTAAGGCATTTAAAGGCATTGCATATTATATCCGTCGTTATTAGATCAATTCAGTCCATCGTTAGTGTATCATTTCAATCGTTTACACAAGTAAGTTATCGACAACTTACATGTTCTTTTCTTAACAAACACTTTGTTGATAAAATGATCAGTATTATTGCAAGCATTTAACAATGTGACAGCAGAAATTAATAGCTTTTCATTTTCAAGCATTGCGAACACATTTTGTTTAGTCATATAGTACCACTAGCTACAGAGTGATAAAATTAGACCACAAAGAAACTCATTCGCAAATGTTAACATTATTATTTTTTATAAACTCCCTAAATCATGTGTTTTTTAAGTGCTAGAATCAACGCTCGACATTTTATATTTCTTCTGTACTATATATCATGGCAAGAAGTTTTCAGCAGCGTGATAACAAATAATTTCCTCAATATAACTGAATTGGTTTTAGACTTGCCCATTAGTTCTTGTTATTATTTAGAAATGTGAATATAGATGAATTCGCTACAAAGACGAAGATCGTAGACAGATCTGTTATGTGAAAACGAATGACGCGCGTCTGTATGGTTTTGCTTGCATATATGTTAATCAAAACATTTCAATTTCCGCTACAATAACTTAGCTGTGTGTTTCCTACACACCCTCATCACGGCGGTTCCCAGAAAGTAGCTATCTTGCTTCATTTGAAGTTCACATGGATATACATGGATACGGTTATTCGTTGCTATACGTTTATGAGGATTGAAAGCAAAATATAAAGGATTATGTATGGCACTTTTTGTTAGCTTGAAGAAATCTCGCATTAGCATTTTCGCTTTCGTAAAGAAATATCAGGTGTGCACGTACTTATCGAAGTAAACGAAGTACGTTTCAATTTAATTTGCAAAACGACAGACTACAGTGCCAACACAACTGCAACATACATATTCATTACTCGAACGCAAATGTCTTTTTATGTGAAGAGTCTATCATTCAGTACTTTCAAATTCTTTTAACCAGGCATGTTTATTTTAACATATTATTTTGCATATCCGTTTTAATTGAGGAACTTTAAGTTTCTAAACAATAACGGATTTTTGCATTTTTTTTCGAAAACACCGTATATTGTAAAACAAATTGGTAAACTACCTTAAAGGTAGGGTTTAAATGAACTAGATCTTTCATGGATTTGAACAAAATATATGTTCCATTTTTTACTTCATGATGTATTATTATGTGTTCATTTTCATGTTAATTCTGTTATTAAAGTCGAAACAATTACCATGTGAAGTCAGACCGAGTTTTAGGAATCAATTACTCAAACTTTTAAAAGTACCAATAAAACAACAACACCTCATTTGAAACATGACTGAGCCAGAAATAAACCACCATTAGCAACGGATGTTACAATTAACATACATAATTGAGCAGAGAGACTTTACTTAGAAACATGGAGTGATAACTAGTCTACAATCGCAGCCAATGAAACCCACATCATAACACGTAATGATTTTTCTATCTTTGATAAGTAAGCAGTCTTTTGTAAGTTTTATCATGGAACAGTACATCACACACAATATTGAATGTTTAATAAGTTTAATAATACCATTACAGTACATTTCTACTGTGAACACATACATTTGAAATGGACTACTTCACAAATCAGCACAGTTTGGCACAGTGTAAATGTTAAAACGAATAGTCAAAGATTTAAAAAAGTTATGCATCATATTACAATAAGCCCAATAACACGATGGGCAAAACAATGTAAACACTATATTTTCGTTAATTAAAAATCATCAATCGATATTGGAANGTTGTGGTAGAGCGTTTACCTTAGCTTCTAGATGTACCGTGTTCGAGCCTCTATGGAGACAGATTCTTTTCTATTTAATCTTATTCCTTGTTATTATAATATTTTAAGTATTCAAAATATGAGAGTTGTGTAAGTAATTCATTAAAGGAAATTTTTAAACATTACAACAATTTGTCAAGAAGTCCATTTAAAAGTATATATTTTGCATGTATAAGGCAATTACTAAGTTTATACCAATACATTTGGTGTCGTTAATCAAAGTTTTTTGCAAAAGAGACGTTTCCCATGGGGCGGCTTATTAAATGCAGAAAACGCTCAATTCTAGTACATTTTGCATTCCTGATCAGATGAGTGATCCATGTTTATACAATTATGTAAGAGTAATGGTAAAATTTGCCACGCAAATGTCTCTCAGTGATGTTTTAACTTTGAATTACATTTTTTTTAAATCTAAGCGTTATTGTAAATAACGAATACTCGATAATCTCTTATTTAAATGGCACCACAGCCTCGTGCCTTCCACCATCCATTTCTGGTTTTAACTTTGTTTGGCTGATAACATACTTGAAAAATAATGAAAACGATGTATTTGGCATGCACATGTTTTTTATATTGAGCACGATTTAAATTGCAAAATGTATAAATGAAGTGTTTGTTTTTTATGTTCTTTTTTGTTATTTTGTATAAAGGCACAAAGTTAAGTGAAAAAAATAATATTACATACAATTTGTAATCTTCTCTGCTATATTGTGGCACGCAAAGACCCAACAATTAAAGTATTTCTCTCAATCTGAGGGATACTGCATTGTGTCCACCGGTGTCGCTTCTCAACTATCCTGTGGGCTTTTGCGCTGCCCGTGGTGGGAAGGCACTGTTTTTGTTTTTATTAATTGTTAGTTTTGTGTTGTTGTTTTTTTAATAACGTGGGGTTTTCATGAATTGTGAAAAATGGCATCTGCTACCACTATTGGTGAAAAATGATGGCTATTAGTGCGTTAAAGATTATTTTATTCTCCAGCGGATTATATCGTAGCGTTTGAACATTTGAAAAGTGTGCTTACGCATCGGTAATATATGTAATATATTATATGTAATATATATATATTAGGATAGTCGATTGTGATTACTTTGATGGGTTCAAATTGGGTGAACATTACAATTCATACTTTGTTACATTGCTTTAAACAAACACATTCCGCAAATGTAATTAATTTGCAAAACATTTGAAACAGTGTCCCTTATTCAAGTTATTGCATACGTAAAGTGACTTGACTACGTTTTACTTTCTTTCTGTCATATATATATATATTAATTACATTTGGGGAATGTGTTTGTTTAAAGCAATGTAACAAAGTGAGAATTATAATGTTCAACCAATTGAACCCATCAAAGTAAGCACAATCGATTATCCTAATCACACATTTGTAGTTATGAGCAATAGTATCAATGAGCTGTCACTTATCAGGATGTATTGACTATAATAAATAATTGGAATACTTATTGTCAGAAGAAAACGAAGGTCGTCCAATTAGAGTGAATTTAAATAATCGTTTGTATTCGAAATGTTGAAACGCAATTTGAAGCGAAAGGGTATTCTTCTCTTCACAATATTTCTAGAATTTCATTACTTCGATATACAAAATAAATTGCCACGTAATTGACCTTAAATTGATGGACCTTGGTAACGAAGCGATTTTTTCCGGGAAGAAAGAACATAGACAAAATAAACAGAAATCCGTTTTTCAAATGGAAAACAAAAACAACAGAAATGTGAATGCTTTTATCTTAACCACAGTGATGACAAAATCAGCGTGTCTTATCGTAAAAACAGAGGGACAATTCGTTACTCTAACTTATTTGGTCCAATAATGAGGTATAGTTGTTGTCCTTGTTTTGTTATTTTAAAATCGAGACTATCCGCAAACTCCAAGAATTCTGAACAAATGAATGTCAACATAGACAATTAGATGTCCTCTTTTGTTTTAAAGATGCGTATGCAAATAGCTTGTATATCGTTTATGTATCTTCCGTGAATAACTTATGTTGTACTATATGAAGTGAAGTTCCGTTTGATGATAGTGTATAACAATATTGGTTTGTATTAAAGTAATACTTCCGACTGTTTTCAACGCATTTAATTATTATCGAACAATACCGATTGATATATTCTTATAGGAAATAGATGGTCAAGAAAATTAACAAGTTGAAACTGCAAATAAAAGTTTACAATCTTTCCTGAAACCACAAGGATGCTGTAATGTTTTCGATAATTGACTAATTTAGACCTTAATTAAACATATTCAATGGCAATTTTAAAACCAGACTTGAGCAAATAAATAGCTTTGTATACTTAGCCAAAACGGACAAGACTAAACAGACTCTAATGTACTTTGAAGCATAAGAATGAGTATGTATACTATCATACAATGATACAGGCTGGCGGTAACAATAAATACTCGCCCTGAAGTGTGGAAAGATCGTATCTAATCGTTCAAAAAAACTGACATGCACCATACAGAACTTAAATTTAATGCATTTCTTCCATTGCTTCCCCCCTCTAAATTGACCATACAATTGTTCTGTTTAAGTTTGGTAGACGCAGATCATAGTTCGAAGTCACCTTTCGGTGAGAGTGCGGACTCGAAAAGGATGTTGATACGTTTCGGGACAGTTCCTCGCTGAAATTTACAGTAATAATTTGATGAAATTTCACCCAACGATTTCCAATAATGTATTGTTAAATCAATCAACTGGATGATTTAAGTTGGAATAAGCAGAACATGAACCAGGCGGCAACATTCAGAAGAAAAAAAATCTAATCTGGAAAACAAATCATGTTTAAAAAGTATATTCGTTATGTAAGCGGATGCACAGTTAAGATGGCGTTGATGCCTATGTTACATAATATAAACGTTTTATCAACCTCAAAAGACATGTCTCCGGTTTATATTCCTGAACACGTCCTTTGCCAACTGGAATTAGTACAAACTACATAATGACAATTTACATAATAATTCATTATAAGGATCCAGGACTTATCAAATCACGTACACTGACACAAGTGGTTATATAATCATTCCTTATAAGGATAAATTAATTTAATAACGTATCCAAATCACGTTGACATACGTATGTTTGATCAGATTTTCATTTTTTAAGTTACCAGATAAATTTCAAAAACTTTAAACATGATCACGAAGTTTTATTAGAGTAAACAGTTACTGTCGGTTAAATTTACATCTTAAGTACCAAATAAATCAAGTTGATAGACTTAATAAACAAACAATCACACATGACAATATTGCTTTATTTAATTAAAAACATTTCAGTTAAGGCATTTCCTAAATCACAGTACTTAAGTTTATTTTTATTTCTAAGAGACAGGTTTTCTTCGAAACATATGTAGGAAAGTTGAATATTATTGTAATATAGATATATATATAGAGAGAGTTGAATTTAACATGTATCATGTTCTATACAAATAAGGTCAACGGAATCTCAGAAAATTAGCTGAAGTCAAAACCGATATTAATATTCTTTGTTTATCTTATTAATAGATAGTTACAGTCCACTGATACATAGTAACGACACTGATCGCCGTTATTTCGCAGGTCGTTTTTACCAGGACAGTTCAGGTCTGATAGTCCTTAAAGTCGACGCGGGTCACCTGTTCGTTCCCGTGTATTGCTGAAGGCAATAACCCAATAACGAGTCCATACACTGGATACCTTGCCAGTCATTGTTCTTTTTACACTCATGAAGACTTCCAAATTCCGAGGCTTGAGGTCTTTTTAAATACATATACCTGCTTGGCGGAGAACACGACCTTGTCTGAGCATAGTAGAAGCCTGCACTGAAAGCGCACAACAATGGCCTACTTTACGTTCGGTCTTTTCTTCAAACGATGGGCGATATCGATTTTGTTGGTGGCTACATGGCAGCCCAGTGTTCTGTTTAATGTTTCCAGCATGTATTTTGAAGTTTCTTCAGCTGTTTATTATATTATTACTGCAGTTATAATGGTTCGCCTCAATTTTCAATTTGCACATTTGAAATTGTATATATTTAGTAGTAGTAATTATATAGGTATATGTAAAGGTAAAATGGTCCTACATTCGAGTGAAATACTGGTCACATATATAAACATTGCCCAGTGACTTTCAAACCGATCCTGCATACACATGCTTAATTTCAAATATTATACATAAATAAGATACAGATATACGTTCTTGTTATACACAAGTATTAACCTAGACGTTATACAAATCGGGGATTATTCAGCTTAACTAAAGGTCACAGTTATGGATCTCGGCAGGCGACCTCACAATATGACCATGAAAACCAATATGACCATGAAGACATGTTTGAAGTTTTAAATGAAGTCCTAGAGTAGATACATTATCTAGTAAACTGACCTGATATTTGACCAATTGTGAAAAACAAAATTGTTTTCCTAAGTTAAATATTGGTAAGTAGACGGCTTTGCTTCCGCTATCGTGTTTAGATCCTGAATTTCATAATTTGATCGACTTTCCATCTTCTGACAATAATTTACTGGTGACGGCACCAATGATTTAATGGATTCGGCACCTTTTATTACAATTAAAGTAAAGGTTCTTAATTTGGTCGCCATGGCGTTGTGGATATGATGTCAGTCTACCGACCGGAGGTCACGGGCTCGATACCCTGTGTGAAAACTTAGATGAAACCGAGATAAAAAATCGAAGTCAAAATTTTGTAACTTTCAAAATTTGGATGCGAACGTGTTCACTTTGCAATCCAACCTGGCACCGAAAGTTCCAGATGGTTGGAGTAGCATATGATCCGGCACGGAGTAGTCCCATATCGTCACTAAGAAAACCGAAACATCCCGATTGTGTAACATTATCTTCGTTGAACACTTCGGAAGCCCAGTGGACCGCATATTTACGGTAAATGCCAACTGATTATTTGAATGTAATGAATAAACGCATTTAAACGGGGCACGTTTCCGTATTTCTAGTAAAGAAACATATCCACAAATAGATACGAACATCAGAGCAATATTCTAATGACGACGGCAGGTGTAGAAAGTACCAACTCATTTGCGAGGTTAATTAAAACCCACATTAGAGAACTGTGTGCCAGTACTGTTTAAATTTGTCATTGAAATTAATTATTTTAATGATTCATGTAAAAGTAAAGATTGGGTACTACTTTTACCTCTTCTAAATATTTGTGATATGGGACTTAGGAAGTATTGTACCGTTAACTGTTCTTTAAAAACAACTATTGTTTATATTGTTTCGTAAAAGCAATTGATTGTTAAATCTATGAAAAGGGCAATAATATGCAAGATAACATGTAAATTATGTACATTATGGAGTGGGATGCCCTCGACCTTCACATACCTATGGATGAGGAAAATAAAATATGTTGAACGGAAAAAAAGTATTTTTTTACAGTGACATTACATTTGATGTGGAAGATCTCATTACTATGTATGATTGTAATTACCCATGTTGAAAGTTACTTATTGATCCTTTATCGTCTGAGCTGAACGGATTCTAAACAAAATCAAGAACACCTCCAACATATCTGTACATTTACGTTTCCTTCGTGTTATTGGATGCTTATATATCATTTTCTCTCATAATACTCAGTTTTGTGTATTGATTATGTAAAAGTAATACCAAATTCACGAAACACGTACAACGTAAAGCCGACCTTTTTCATTTGGAATAGAAACCAATATAAAGTGGCTTACAAAGTGAAAACATGCATCAATTGTTTGCACTCACAAACATTCAACCCAAAAGTCGCTATTGTGTCATTCAGTTGCATGTAACCTCAGTTAAGCACAGTATTCCTCTCAGCACCCGATTGTATAAACAGTTAAACCGACGGTTAACCACATAACGGCGATTCAAAGTCGGTAACTTGTTGGTAACTGGTCGGTAAGCGTTTGTATTAAATTTGGTGAGTTATACCGATCTGTTCAATCCCAGTTAAAACAAACCCTGCTTCTCTAGGTGGGTAAGTACAAGTATCGCGAGGTTACTTACACAAAATTGCCGACATTTATTAAACATAGAAGCTAACCACCGACGACCCAGACAATTTCTACGAGTAAACAGACAACTGCAGCGACTGAAACTTTATTTGACTGTATGTACAGGTCAATACGTTTTCCGACCTCGGACGACGAACTTAAGGACGCAAAGAACGTGTTTCTGCTCTCATTCTTTTCAGGGTATGCCGTGTGTGATCCGATGCATCGAAGGCACCCATGTTAGAATCATTTCTCTGGATCGAGAACATCGAACGACAAAAGTACAAAAAAAAAGAATCTTTTGAAATATTATCTTACAATAATTATGCTTTCAAATCCATAAGTAATCCAGGTAAAACATAATTGACCATTTTGCATTAAGGTTCTTTAAAAATTATTTTAGCATAGATAAATAAAGACCCTTATGCCATTCTATCACTTTATTCAAAAGTGTTTATGAACTCGATAAACGTCCCACTTCGGCACACGCTACGTCATGTAATCTACATTACTGCCGTTCAAATCAACCGGAAGAGTTAATCAAATAATAGCCGTTGGTAAAATCGGTTAAATTGGCAGATTTCAGCATAAAACTTATGTTTAAACTGGCACAATGTTTTATTTGTCGATGGTAAATGCTTTAATTGTATAAGAAAATAATTTAATATATAAATATACATAAACAAAGAATGGCAAACATTCCATTACACAGCGGATAAATAAGCCGATAATACACGTGTACAAAATGGGACATTCCAAATTGTGATGGTATTTTTACCATCTTATACTTTGCACATCTCTAACGTGAATTACATCGGAATGCAACTGTTATTAACTTAACTCAACAGAATTGTTTTACGAATTGTGTGATATTGTATAGCTTGTTGTACATTCTAAAATGCCAAAAGCATATATGCGCGGATTAAAAACAATGCACATTGAACGATATAAGGCAAATGTGATCAATTTACAATTAAAATATGTCGATATGTGAAATGAGTCGCGTTTATAATAAATCGTCAAACAGACTCGCATTATTCTCACTTCAAATTTGCAATATTGGCCTTCAGACAGAGTTATTATCGGATGTAATTTTAAGTTTATTATATAATCAGCGTTGTGCTTTGAAGGTGTTGAAATCGTAATTTGGCGTAGAGATTATTTCAAAACGCAGTCATGAAACCGGGACTTTATCCCTAATTTGGAGAATAGAATGTTACGAAGACCACGCATATGTAACATCAGTTTCAACAACGGGAACAATAAGCGTCCTTGCAAGCATTCTCTCGCAGTTGGAATCACAAGGGATTCCGCTAAATGATGTCAACCCGACATCATTCTTACTTTTGTCCTGGTTGATGTTTAACGTCTCCGGGATGGACGGACCATACGCTCATCCGTGAACTCTTTCTTGACAGTCTTCACCTTTTATATGTTCGTTAACACTTTACATAATTTGATGAACTCATAGTTAAAATGTACACTTTATTTATTTTAAAGATTCATTTGTAAATGAATTGGATAAAAGTAAAACATGTCGCTGTTTATTTTGTATGTTTACTAAGTCGTAGTGTGACACTTTGCGCGAAATTTACGTCATTAGAAAAAAACATTATGGGAATGTTTTGGTTAAACTTACCGGTTGTTAAATTCCACTATTCGCGGTTAGGTAACTTTGCGGTATATCGTGTTTATGCAATCAACTTACCTTAAAGGGTACTCAACCTGAATAACCAACTTACCTAGGTTTAAAGGTAACTGAGCTGTATCTTTAACCAGCGTTTATACAATCGGGTGCAACGCTTGCACTACCCCCTTTTTGAAGTACAAGATAAGAGGCCGAAAACTGTGATTTTAATTTTTTTTAATAATCAAAGTTTACGCCCCTCCCTTTTCTTTAAGCCAAAATCCTTGAAACCAACCACTGAACACTTCATTGTTCAATAACAACTCAGCAAACAGTGCCCATGTTCCACTTTCCCAGTAGTTAGTTACCATAATTGCAGCAATTGCAGCAATCACACAAGCAGTGAATCTCAAATGGCAATCATGCTTAAAGCAAATAGCTTTCGCTAGAGGAACTGTCGAATTATTAAATGGTAATCTTTTCGCGAAAGGGACAAAACGGAAAAGATATATTTTTTTTACTTCTTAAATAAATAAATGTGTTGTTTTATATGCGGCTTCCATTTAGATGGCTTTCACCATTAGGCCTAGATTTCAGATACATATTAGATCGCCTCAATCAGCTTCTTAAGCAGGAATTTCATGTAATCATATTATAACAGCAAAAAGGTTGATATTGCATTTATAAACCCATATCACATTTTCACTTAATTATACTGCAATTTAAAAGAATGCAAATCGAAATTGCTCGAATTTAACAAAACAACAGGTTAATGTATTAAAAAACGAACATTTCAGTTTATAAAAGTACATAAACTGTCACCGTTGAGACTAAAATATTACTTAAAAGAACTTTTAAACATCGCAGGTGTCTTAAATTTGAACATACACACACATACCTACACGCATGCGCGCACACATATACGTTACTCGGTTGGTAAAAGAAAGGTTTTCATACTTAGGATTTGTTCATTTGGTTGGTTAAAATGTTCGCCCTTTTTTAACAGTATTACAGTCATACAACGGTTAGATAGATAGATAGATTTATTACGGAATGGAATACATATACATGGATATCTAAAACAACATGTATAATACAAAAACGTAGAACACATGAGAATAAATAAACCATGACATGCACACCAACACCATGGATAACACAAAAAAGAGCGACTCTTATTTCCATTGTGGTCCTTTGTGCTGGTGGCATGACATAGAGAGCTTTTTAACTAACAAAAAGTAGCTTATAAACATTAACCTTATAATACATTTCATACTAGTAAAAAATGTTAAATGGACTGATTTCACAGATAAATGACCTAAACTTTATTATCACAGTACAAATCAATATTTGGCATCTAGTATTCACAGAAGGGAATGGACTATACAGAAATATAAAGAATTATAGTTATGGATATAAAGAAACTACAAAATACTTGAAATTAAGACATAAACTTACATATTACGCAATATCCTTAAAACCTAAAAAAATAATAATTATTTAATATCAACTAAAGGAATGCTGATAAAAACAATATCCTAACTTCAGCAATTATACAAAAATCATCAAATGACTAGATCTCGATGATTTGATTAAAATATTCCTATACCGAAACAATAATGATACATAAATAATAATGATATAAAAATGAGAATATTATAAACTGTCCATCAGGTACTTCTTAACAGCTATTTTGAAGGAAGGTAATCTTTCAATACTGGTTATGTCAGCTGGTAAGCTGTTCCACAAAGAACAACCGAGAGAGCAGAAGGACTTGGAACCAAAACCTTTGACCTTTGGAATTGCAAAAGCACCCCTACTNGATGTTTTTTCTTAGCGAAAATCCAGTTTAGGCGGAAAGTGTCGTCCCGGATTAGCCTGTGCGGACTGCACAGGCTTATCTGGGATGACACTTTACGCACATGCATTTTGCCCAGTTTTCTCAGAAGGCGACACAATTGGTCGAGGGACAACAGCACAACCAGGACATGTCACCGCTGTGTAGGGTCAGGCTGGAATGATGGTAGATAAACAAATTAGCCCCAAAAAGCATATTTATATACTTTTTATGTAAGTTCTATTTTCGAATTAAGCTCTAAATAAAACAACGTATCTTGATTTTCGTAAATACGATTCATTTATTAGGAAAATAATATAGCATCAAGTCATGAGCATCTAAAGATAACTTTGCTGCGTATCTTTAAATCGTCACATTTCATGTGATGTATAACTATGAATACAAAAGCTGTTTGCTTAAAGACATTTTTCTGTAAGAAATATTCTAAATATAGAAATAAATACATCCCTAATTTTGGAATTAAAGTGATCCAATTTAGAAGGATGGGAGAGTCCACTAGGCATAAATGGGTTAAAGAAGATGACGTTAATTCGTTTGTAAGAAATACATAATTTCAAATTTTAAAATAAAATCGGACTGCGGCATATTACATATAACGCTTACTTAAACAACATCGAAAAGACTCGTAAAGACCACCACATATTACATAACTTTCCAATTGAATATTCAAGTCATACTAGTACAATGTGAATAACAGGACAGCTTTGCAAAGTAATATTTATTTATGTTTTTCCCTACTCAGTAGAAATCTTTACATCTTTTGCAAGACTATATTCTTGACTGTGTTAAATGTTTATATTACTCGCAATTAAACATTAAAACTTGTTCATGTGCGCGTATATATGTTCAATAATAATCATTTGTTTAAGTTACATGTTGCATATTACCATGTATGCTAGTATTGTCAATTGCTGGATTGGCAATATGATTTGTGTTTCTATCGAATAATAATAACAGCTTTCCATTTACATCGTCAATGCAATTAACTTTAATTATTACTTTTGCAAATGTCCTTGTTTAAACTTTCTCATTTCTTTCCCAGAATCAATTTCAAAACTACGTCGAACCAACACATCCGACGGATGAAGCGAATATTCTGAGACTTCGGAATTTTGCTGCACAACCTGCGCAAGTCCTCCAAAATCAAACTTATACGCGTATCTCTTCCCATGAACCTTCGACATGATGTTCTTGTCATAATAGTAGCGCAGAGCTCGACTTAGCTTGTCGTAGTTCATATTCGGTTTGCATTTTCTTTCGCCCCATTTTCTGGCCACCTCGGCAGGGTCTAGAAGTTTAAATTCACCTTCTCGACCTTCCCAAGTGATGGAACCGCCATTTGACGTGTCCGAGAGCAATTCCAACAAGAATTGCCATAGCTGAATCTGACCGGAACCTAAATACAGAACATAACAAAAAGTGTATTCGTATTACTTGACTAAGTCCGGTTCATCGTTATATATACGAAACTGAAAATATATAAGCAATAAGCACTTGCATAGTAATGCGAAATTAGACAAAATAGTATATAACAAGGTGATAAAAATTCACTATTAATCCACGTTTGCTTTCAATGCCTCAGGTCTCATTTAAATGCATTTTAACAATTTTTTGCGATATCACATTGTCAATATCAATTTGAACATAATATTTGTGAACTTGTAACATATTAACAAAAATAAACGAGCAAACCATTGATATAAATTTAAATAACGTAAGCTTGATAACTTCTTTATAAGAACAACGTGGGTATTCTGATCCTTTCTTAGACATTTAACAAAGGTTATAACCATCTTATAATATGTTATATCTTAAAAGTAGTTTGTCTGATATTCTGAATCTTTACTTAGCTGCAGATTAGGTAAGTGTATTCTATCTCGTGTCTAAGATAATTTCACAAATATGTTTTTTATGAATATATTTTTGAAAGGAAACATGTAATATATAACACGTGTTAACAAATTTAAATTGGAAAAAACTATTAACATTTCAAAGATAACAAATTAATAATGAGAATTATTTAAACTTGTGATGTATAGTTATATGACCTCATTAGGTGTAAATGTGGATCAATATAAGAAAAACAAATATAAATTTACAACAACGTGGAAGTTTAAACAATCATTAAAACATATTGCTGGTAAGTGCGGACGGATACGATTAATTTTCATCAATTTTATTTAACATTTTTTCAACCATTAAAGTCAAAAAAGTGATTTCACAGACACCACTCGTGGAAGACCTGACCTATTGATATAGTTGTTATCTTATGGAGTGATATGTGTAACGATTGTAAACATCTACACAATGAATCTATTTTACCATGGCTTATTTTTGTGGCATCCATATCCTGGTAATGTCCACTTTGTATTGGGAACTGATGTTGCAAAGGGTCAGGTAAAGATGGCGCTTGCTGTGGGTGATTTTTTTGAATGGGGTACCCTGTAGAAACAGTGCATACAGGTGTTACATAAACTATACATAGCCTCAATGCCAGACTTGCATTGGCCTTAATGTGCTTTCTTAATCAACGTTTCTTTTACCAAATCGGATAATTATTTTGAAAAAAAAATAATAGCTCGTACCTGTTATAATTGTGAATAAACCTTTACAATTGATCATGTTGTTCAAAAGTTTTTTTGTTATTTTTTTTAATATTTCAAAACATTTAAAAAATGTTTTTATCAAATATTACGTTCTCCGAGACCAGATATGATGAGAGTAGTAATGCACAACGCGTTACAAGTGTTTAAGACATCAACAAAGTGAGATTTACAGCAGGCGAGAAAAGTTTGTATAGCATGTACTTCTTTTTACAGCAAGGAACAGAATGCTAAACAGTGTAACACTAGATACGACGCACGAATACGCATCACACACTTAACCATGCGTAAATCTGGGATATCATAAGACAGTCTCGTACTTATAAAACCATTTGAGAGTACATACAAAATTAACCTCATGGCATCATACTTCAAATTGCATACAAATGAGACGTTATATATTTTCAATTATCCAACTACTCAATTGTTATATGCAAACCAATGCAACAGAATCAAAAATATAAATATACAAAAACTTGCATTGCTCGGCCTTTGAACAAATGGGTTGATGTTCGCCATATCTTCGAAGATGTGTCTGTTGCTCAGAATGCGCCGTATACGGATGTCCTGACCATTTCCAAGAATCACATGGAACCCCACATGTGCATGGAATACCCACAGAACCGCTGTTCGGTCCGTATTTTCCACAACATACTATTCCGCTAGAACACACATGCCCGATTTGAAATTTCGAATCAATGGATTTGAACGCGTTAACAATATGACTGCGGTTGTATAAACATCGGTTAATGGAATTTTCACTGAACTGAACTGGGTACCTAAATTCTGAAAACTCTGAATTTAGTGGTGAACCTCCGTAGGTTTTTGGTGACCCATCAACAATATGACCGGTGCTTACGTCCTGAGTAAACCAGTGCTGCGAAACATCAAACGTTCTGTTACATCTCTCCGAATTCTACAAATATATTACACAAACAGAAGTGTCTGAATTGTTTTCACGATTTTTGTTTTGTTTAAGCGAAATAGACAAAGCCTTAATTATTAACTCAAATATATGTTTATATATTAATCTGGGTTTTCTGTTCATTTAAACGTGCTGTCTTGATCAAATCAATAAACTCAACATGATTACATGGTAAATCTTATATAACTGAAAGAAAACACCTAACTCTCGTGACTTCAAATAATGATTTTTTTTTTATTATGTTGTCAATTTTAAAAAAACCCGCTTAAATAGCGTCACTATTTCGTTTATTCCGTATACACGTTAAGAACATATTAGCATGCATCTATTGCAGTTTCCTAAAGACATGGTAATTATATCAATGCAACGAAATGTTTAACTGCAATTCGTTCTAATGCAACGTTACGTGTTTCCAAGACATTTCCCCTAAATTAGTAACTATCTTACCATTTTATATGTACCATACAATCCGCCTGTGTCCGATTCAACCGTCTATCTCCCCAAAAGCTTTGTCAGATTTCCGGTAAAGTATCCAAGTCCGACAAAGAGAGGACAGAAAAAAGACAAACGTTTTCCGGTCTCTATGTCTTATACGTTGGACCTAAGGACATTAAGTCATTGATTTGTAAATAACAGGTCCTCTTATCGAGAGTTTTATTAACACATCGTGCTCATTCAATTAATAGTTCATCCATTATTAATTAAGATGGGACATTTAAGTTTCGTCTGTTTCTTCTTCTCAGATCCCAGGTTGATATAAAATTTGCATATTGTATTCTCCTCACAATCAATATTATTGTCTATTGTTGTATTTGCAAGTGATTATTAATTATGCGTTATTGTCATAACAAACATATTCGTGCAATTTTAAATTGAGCGAAGTAATTATTTCCTTGTTCATTTTTTATGACTGCATCTTGGGTATTTTATTAGAGAATTACAACTGAGTTTTAATAAAAAAGGACTGTTTAAATAACGGAAATATGAGTGACGATATGGTCTATGTATATTATGATGATAATTGTATATCAAACACTACAATAGAATTTTGCGAAAACTAGAATCTGATTACAAAAAATCGATTTTGCACAAAAACCACAGGTAAGATCTGTTAACCAATAATTTAAAATAATAATAAAGACAATGGTATTGTCGATACTGCTGTTATACCTATACAATTATTTAAAAGAAATGATTTTCGATTATCGAACAGATTTTGTTTTTGTCGATTAATTACGATAATGCGATAGTTAGTTCGATTCAAATTTAAATTTATAAAATATGTCTGCAATGAATATTAGATTGACAGATTCGGTGCGTCTTTCTTTCTTGTCTGATAGTTGTACAAAACGGATTTTGTAAGCCAATATAAACCTCACGTAGTATTATTTTAGTCATTGGACAACATTTCTATTATTTATGACTATACTATTTCATGAGTTATCATGTATCTGTCAATTTCAATAGTGGCAACCAAAAGAAAATTAATGACACGTATCAAATTCCAAGAAATAATCAAACGCATACACCTGCGCTTTTGTATAATCACTAGTTGTCTCTACAGTTGATTTACGCGGTAAACATTTGTTGCTTTTTATGTATTCTGTACGAGCAGGTGGTCTCTCGTTTTGTCAATCGGGACACATGCGAATGAATATTTGTAATTGATAGTACTTTTCATCAGCATTCGTGTTAGATTTTAAATCCAAATTTCAACCTTTTATTTTATCAGTTTTAAACCAATACATGAATATGAGCCTCTATCTATGAAAAGCGGGTTAAATGTAAGTACGTAAAGTGTCGTACCAGTTTAGCCTGTGCAGTTGGCACAGGCTAATCCGGGACGACACTTTCCGCCTAAACTGGATTTTTGCTAAGAAAAGACTTTCTTTAAACGAAAAATATCATCAAACTGGAAAGTGTCGCCCCTGATAAGCATGTGCGGACTGCACAGGTTAATCTGGGACGACACTTTACGCTCATGCATTTAACCCCGCGTTCTCAGAGCGCCACTCATATGAACAAATTAAGATATCAATGATATATATATAATGCTTTGAGGCAAGTAATCACGACCGAGTGACTGTTAACGCTACGCCGATACCAACACCTTTACTCATATTTGTTGCAGAACCACAGCATGAAAAAGTATTTAACTTTCTTAAATAAATGACTGAGTTTTCTAAATAACCAATGTAATGTTGTTGTTTTTTAAACTCTAATTTCTTTGAATATTTTGGTGTAATTACTTCTGACGTAATACTCTTGTTTGTTATCAATAATTTATTATCTATTTTTTTTAAAGAAAAATCGTATACGCTCCGTTTAACGTCCTCTTAAAATGTACCAAGATTTCATTAATACTGTAGGAATAATGATCCGCACAAAATGATTGACAAAATTTCAATAACTAAGTAAATCGGGAAGAGAGAGAGAGTTATTGTCCCTATTTTATTCACTTCCTCGTAAAGCATTCTATCAACAAGATGAAGCTTCCTTTGAAATCCGTCAAACCTTCTGAGTGGTGCTCCGCATATAAAGCAGAAGGACGAAGTGATTACTGTGTGCCTTTTATTGAAAAAATCTCTCTTTAATTAAATTAAATCGAAAATATACTTTTATCAATATATACGTGCTTTCTGTACGAAAGACAGACTTATTATCGAGTAAGAAATGTGCAAAAGCGTTACGAATACAGTAGTACCTACGTGATAACGATGCCTTTAAGAGTCTGTCAACAGATAAAACACGTGGTGAAAAGCTACGTTATCAGACTAGGTACAAGTAGTCTCCACCTTTATATCGCTTCAGCTGGCCACTCACTTATCAAATTGATAATAAGAAATTGACCAATGATACAGAACTGAGATTGGATGCACCACAATCAGGTTTGCTTATTGTGGACTTTTGATAATCATAATCCAGTATTACAACCCAGTACATATACGGTAGAGTTCAGTCAAAGTGTGTTGTAGTTTTCGAAAGATCTTTATGATACTTTACAAAATGGACCATTACAGGCTTTATTATTATACGATTGTGATCGCTGGTATATGTTTTATTGGTTTAACAAACTGTGCAAACCATACATGCGATTTTCAACCGACCAATGAAACACTAAACGGTGTCTGCACTTGGAGCATATGGTTGCCATGGAATTGTTCGCTCTGCACAGCGTGTGAAAGCAAACCGGTTGCATTTCGTAAACGTGGGATTTGTTGCAACGAGAGTTATCCGATATTGAGTGATTGCCTAAGACAGTGCGGCTTTAACTCCACGTCTGACACGGAACATGAAGTCTGCAGCAATTGTGCGACTAGTGGCGATATGCCCTGCACGCCGCTTGGCTACCAAAGCACTACATTAGTTTCATCCATTGATTTAACGAGTTTGACAGTACAGCCAACATTCAATTATGCCCTTTCTTATGCGACTTCATACAACACGGATTCATTAGAAGTCACGCCTCCGTTAACCTTTGCTTCGACCATGGCTTCAACATTCAGGGAGGTGCCGGTATCTGCATCAATGGAGACAATTGTACCATCTTCATCTTCTGTTATTGCTTTTATGGCAACGTCAAGAAATGCTACTGGTACAAACCTCAACCATCTTGGGGAAAACAACAACGGCGAAAACAAAAGTATAATTTAAGTTTTAAAATCAATAATATTAAGACTGTAATCAATGAAAACAGACCACATTTACATGCATTTATATTGATAAGCACATTTCGTATTTATTGTTGTTTTTGTTCTCAAACGCAATGCAAACTTGTTCGCGAGTGCTTAACTGCCTTGAAAACCCCTTTAAAAATCGTAATTTGATTTATTTCAAATATCGTTTTTATTGTTGTAGTTAAAAGTGTTATACAAATAGTAACGATATTGTATAAAAATTATCATTATCATCATCATCTACACCATTACCAACACCTCAACCACCACCATCTTCAATATCATTTTAATAATCATAATTAGTATTATCATATAATCAGTATTAATAGTTTTCTTAATTATGATATTAATAATTATTATAAGTATTATGATGAATATCATAATAATATTATCATCATTAATATGTTTCTTATTTCAGAGAAAGCTGGGATAATTGCAGGGTCTGTACTAGGTGGTTTATTGTTTCTAGCCCTTTTGGTTCTGATGATAATGCTGCTAAAGAGAAAGCTGAAGAGAGCCGTTGCTGTGGAAACAGCGATGACAACCGGAGACGAGTAGTCACTGGACATTATTTAATAAGCTGTTTATTGAAAGTGTGGTTATGTTTTGTAAACTTATAATATTTATCAATTGATGTTTTAGCCTAAATGTTGTGTGGCCATATTTCTAAACTAGCGATGTTGCAAACTTTGTGCATCGATCCGTCCGTCCGTTTATGTGTCCGTCGGTCTATTTCCTTTAAAATGGGTATCGAAGTGTTCTGTTAAAACTGATGACATGTGTGTGTTTTTCTTCATTACTTTTCTCACATTCGTTATGATGGCAAATATTATTGACTGTATTTCCAATTAATATGTCATCAAATGCAAAACTAATATTTACAAAATGTTGCAACGATGTTTTATAGGCCATTACCTGACTCATTTTCTCTGTGCTGTTTTTAATTGATGTCTTTTCTTGGTAAATCCTAGGCTAACCTGTTCAAATGTGTGCACGTCCTATTGCTGAATGAAGCAACAATACCTAATGAAAAATTACAATATACGCTAAAAGTATTTACATGAAAGTAAGTGGTTTGTTAACAATCGCACGTGCTAAATTAAAGAAAACCTTCTTTGTCATTCTGTTTGTGTCTCGTATGTGTTTCATAATATAATTAGTTGTTTATCATATGGAAAAAAACGTTTTAATATAAGACCGTTTAGTATTAGGTTGTGTACTGGTAAAAGAATGTACTGTTTATAAAAAAAACTATTCCACATTTTAGCACAGGCCATCAATCTATTTGAATGTTTGACATGTGATATCTGATTCACGTGTATCCTCTCTCATAATTAGTTGTATATCGCATGGACAAACGTATTAATGTAAGACTGTTTAGTTTAAGGTCGTTTCCTCGTTAGTCATTGAACTGTATATAAAAACTGTAAGTCATTTAAATGTACATAAAAAACTGTTTTCCATATTTAAGCACAACCATTAGTTTTATTGCATCTATGACATGTTAGATCTGGTTCACGTTTATCCTACATCAAGTGCTTCGTTCGTATGTTGTTTATTTTCAAAGGTTAAATATTTTCATGAAATGACGCATGATTGCAATGAAGAGCGAAATGACGCATGATTGCAATGAAGAGCGAAACGACGCATGCTTGCAATAAAGAGCGAAATGACGCATGATTGCAATGAAGAGCGTTTTATTCATCACGAAACTTAATATCCATTTTCGTACACAAGAGCACTTGTTATTTGGTTGAAGTTAACCGATTTTGATCATTCGAATATAATAAGAAAGTCGAACGATTTGGTCTTTATAAATTTGGATGGCATAAAAGTTCAAAAAGAACGCTCTGAAATTATTTAGTTTAAACCTATTTATTATCGCTCGATTGCATCGAAAGCCAAAGGCTTATTTGAAATGTTCTCGAGTCCGTTTCCTGGGACTAGAACCAGTACTTGGTGTCTATAAGGGAGATATAACGAAATGATGCCACAATGGAGATCGAACCAATGACCTACGATCGCTAGGCGGACACCATATCCATAACGCCACGGCGACCGGTAATTACTTATCGAAAAACATTGTCAAAACTGATTTGATACATGCATCACTAAGCAATTTTGAAGACAAATGTATACTCAATTGAAAAACAACGACAATAGACAATTTCATTATTGGAAGGAAAATAATCTGGACATTTGTGCTGTCTGTGGCATTATGGGCGAAGTATATGCTACTTTGTATTCAACGTATATGACAAAAAGATGGATATCCTATTCATAGTTCGGGCGAAACATTGATTCATAAGATCGTTTCTTTTAAAATGGAAAAGACTCATTATTCTTGTGATGATGGCAGTTTCTGTCAAAATTGAAGTATTGGCAAAAACTTATTTTATATTTATATGCAACTGTCTCAGCGGGTAACATTTCCAAGGTAAGTGATTCAATGTTACCCCTCATTTCGCCCATCAGGTTGAGGCTTATTAATATAACCGCTTAAGCAAATTATCTCACCACATGTCAATATAAAATCATAAAAGACGTTCGAATCTCCAACAGGAAACATACGAGACCGCAGTCTAGGGATAAATGGATATTACTTATAATCGTAGCTTTATTTTTGCAAAGGGTCTTACTTGTTTTTCTAACCATCTAGGTTGATAAACACAACATATTTTTTTTTATTTCAATTATATATTTTGGGAAAAATATTCACTGGCATGTAAATAGATGTATGCCCTGAAACCTCGCCTACTTATGTTGGACTAAGATAGTCCGTACATAATAAAATTATTACAAAATGCTTCTGGAATGGCCAAACTGTGCATCCTCTCCCTTTTGAGCTGCATGCTGTGCTGTACCTTTGGAAATGTGTGATCCTCGATATTTAATGACAAAAGACTCAGGTTAATGAAACGACAACAATCTAACAAACGACAAAAATTCAAGCCACTCTTATGATTATAAAAACCGTGATGAATTTATAAAAAAAGTATGATTACTTCTTTGTTGATGATGGTATTTTGTTTTATGCTTATGATTTAGAAAGCACAACTGCCTCAGTCCACCGTTACCCTAAATTCGCTTCCCACTCGAAATTAGCATTTAACATATGTATGCGCTGATTGCTTAAAGGAATTTCTGTAATAAATATTCCAAATATAGAAAACAATATACTAAACATTCCTAATTTTGGGAATAAATTGATCCAATTTAGAAGGATGGGAGAGTCCACTAGGCATCGATGGGTTAAAAAAGTGATTAGTATTTTGTTGGTCTTATCAATACACAACAGTTCATTAACAGCACTGGCGATCAACTGTTATTGATATGGCGATTCCTTCAAGCCCTATTTACACTCAAGACAAGGAATATTTTGTAAAGTATTTCGTAAAATAAAATTAACCCATACAAATCAGTATCCCTTACAGAATTAGCCAAAATCTCAATGCTATATGTGGTCTGGTAACATATATTTTGCAAGATACAAAATGCTCATTATTATTTGTTTGTGGTAAAATATATTCATTAATATGATTGAAAGCAGAATATGTATTTTAATGTAAAGATTCTATCAATCAATACTTTCTAATTCTAACCAGGCATATGTACTTAAACATATTATTTTGCATATCCGTTTTAATTGGTGTTCTTCTCAAAACTTCACATTCCAAAAAATACTAATTAGTGCAGTTTTTTTAATATTGCAAAACTTATTGCGCGGAATTAACCTTAAAGGTAGGGTTGTAATGAACTAGATTGTTCGTGAATTTGTAAAAAATAATCGTATGTTCCATGTATATCACTACTTGATGTTAGAGCTGTAACGATTCGGTTCGATGCATCGAAAAACCGGATTAACGCCGCCGATTCGATTTCGATACCAATACGGCCAATTTCGATTCGATTCACTGCAATCCCGATTGATCCGCATTTTAAACCTTACTCTTGTCATTTTTAATACGTCTTGTGATTGGTCAATAGTCAATATGGCATCCAATGAATAAATGAATAGCATGCTGAGCATTACATCAGCCGGTAAAATGGCTTCTTCAACCACGCTGAGAGACGCACCGTCAAAATGAAAATCAAAAGTATGGGAACATTTCGGGTTTCGCGAAGGTTCTTATGCAAAGGCAACTTGCAAAACGTGTTTTGTTGACGTAAGTTACCCTTAATATGGAAGCACTACAACTTTGAGGCAACATCTAAAGAGAAAACACTTGGTTGATATTTCAGATGTGAACTCTTCATCTCCCACGACAAGCTCTTTTAACACGTAAGCAAAGAAATCTGAGAAGACAACTGAAAGTTTTGTTTATATACTTACGTGTTTTTTGTTGTTTTGTTTCTGTTAAAACGTTTGATACATTGTGCATTTTATGTTATTTAAGAATAAATCAACAGGAAGTTGTGTTCAAAAAATTTGTTACTTATAAAACAATGTTGCGTATTTAAAATTTTATTAAAAAAATTAAACACTTTAAGTGTACAACATAATAAGTTAATAACAAATACCAAACATATTAATTCATTCCCTGGACAAACCAAACATGAAATAGTTTGTAAAATAAGCAGCAAATAGTTTAATTTGAATCGAATCGAAAATAATCGAATCGGATCATTTTGAATTCGGATTTTTCGTCAAAATCATTCTTGTCAGTCATCATTGATTCGACTTATAGATTCTTGGCTACAAAACATGTATTCTGGACAAATTTTAGGGTCAGTAAAACTTGACCTCAAAAAAGCCTTTGGCTTAGTTGATTATGATATTTTGCTTAGCAAACTGTCTATGTACCATTTTTCTGAGAGTGTGCTTTCCTTGATGCAGTCTTACCTATCTAACAGACAACAATGCGTCAAAGTCGGAACACAAAAATCATCGTTATAAACTATTTAAGCCGGGGTACCACAAGGATAAATTCTCGGACCTCTTCTCTTCCTTATATACATTAATGACATGCCGTTTTTCCTTCAAAAGGGAGCGTTAGATCTTTTTGCAGATGACTCTACCTTATATGTAGCTGACGTTGGCATTAAAAACATTCAAAGTACTTTCCAAAATGACTTAAATATAATATCAAATTGGTGCTCTTTTAACAATATGTTAGTACATCCAAACAAAACTAAATGCATGGTNTATTATTATTATTATTATTATTATTATTATTATTATTATTATTATTATTATTATTATTATTATTATTATTA
Organism: Dreissena rostriformis; assembly: GCA_007657795.1. NCBI lineage: Eukaryota > Metazoa > Mollusca > Bivalvia > Myida > Dreissenidae > Dreissena > Dreissena rostriformis. The sequence continues at coordinate 98,676 of VMBQ01000500.1, read as the reverse complement.
CCATTGGGTATCGAGATCGAATCGAATCGAATGATGGGTGAATTGTTACAGCTCTCAAGTGTACATCTGCTGTACATGCGATAGCTTGCATTACCTCTCGAGTAAAATGGAATGTGAATAGCATGCACCCATCGTAAATACCATGCGTCGCTTATATACATGTTCATTGTTCCTACCAAGTGCTTTCGAACCTTATCTTTTCAAGTATTTTGTTTACTTTACTGGAGCACGAAAGTGGTCCACGTGGAATCTTAAACTAGTTCCCTTGGTCCAAATGAAGCTAATCATGATTAAATGTGTTTAGAAATTGGAACTAATGCTATTTCAAGAGTACGAAAATGGTTCCAGTCAAAGTAAGGGCAGTTTTTCTTATATGGCTATAGTTCGACCTTGTGAATACTCTTTAAGGCATATTTTTTGTATTCGTCATGCAACGTGCTCACCATATTTGATATTTGGGCCGAGTTTGAAAATTTGATCTGTACATTTGTTGTTATACATTTTTTCCAGCCCGTTGACAAATTGGCCGTTAAGGGGCGGTGCAATTAAACTTGTATGGCAAAATTGAAACGTTGTCAACGCTCTAGAAGTGATAAGTTTTGCCCAATCGTAATGAAACTTGTTTAGAACAGTTTTATCTCAGCAGATATATGAATCGGCATACTTGCATGAAAATAGTTAACAGGAATTATTTTTCTTTGCTACATAGTGCTTGAAGAAAACCTGTCTCTAAGAAATACACACAAACTTAAGTACTGTGATTTAAGAAATGCCTTAACCGAAATGTTTTGTTTTAAATAATATAAGAAATATTGACATGTGTGATTGTTTATAAGGTCTATCACCTTGATTTAATTGGTACTTAAGTAACAACATGTCACTGACTTTAACTGTTTACTCTTATAAAACTGTATAGTCTTGTTTAATGTTTTTAAAATGTATTTGGTAACTTAAAAAAAAACGGAACACACACACGTAAATCAACGTGATTTGGGAACGTTATTTAATTGATGTATCCTTATAAGGAATTATTATATTACCGCATGCGTCAGTGTATGTGATTTTTTAAACGCTGGATCCTTATAAGTAATTATTATGTAAACTGTCATTATGTAATTATTACTAATTCCAGTTGGCAAAGGACGAGTTAAGGAATATTAATCGCCGAAATGTCGTTTGATGTTAAAAAAAAGTTTATTTTATGTTACAGAAGCATCAACGCCATCTTAATCTGTACCACCGCTTACATAACCAATTTACTCTTTTAAACATGACATTTTTCCAGATTGTTTTGTTTTCTTTCTGCTTATTCCGACTTATAATCACCCAGTTGAATCATTTTACAATATATTGATAGACCTCTTTGCGTGGAATTTCATCAACTTAGTACTTTAAATTCCATCAAGGAGCCGTCCCGGAAAATATAAACTTCCCTTTTCAATCCGCATCCACACTACAAGGTGACCTCGAACTATGTCCTGTTTTTACTACACTAAACCGGAACATAGGTTTGGTCAAGGTAGTGGTGTGAAGCAGGAAAAGATATGTGTGAAATGTAAGTTATGTGTGGTGTATGTCAGTTTTTTTAAACGGTTAGCTACGATCTTTCCTTTGAAATACAGAGACGGTGCAATGCATTTTAGAGCTAAAATTAAAGGTTTATACAACTCTGGTAAAGAGTTCATATAGCTGATATCAGCTGCACAAAGGAAGTAAACGAATAATGTTTCGTTGTATTGTAATCATATAACTCCAGAAATAATTTAGGGCTAGTATTTCTTGTACATGTCAGCTTGTATTATTATATGATATAGTAAATACACATGTTTTATGCTTCAAAGTACATACGCGTCTTTTAAGTTTTATCCGTTTTGGTAAGATACATTCATACAAACCTATATATTTGCTCAAGTGAAGTTTTGCAATTGCCACTGAACATGTTTATATAAGGTCTCAATTAGCCAATTATCGAAAATTATACACCGTCCTTGTGGTTTCAGGAACACATTTAAACCTTTATTTGCAGTTTCAACTGGAAACTTGTTTATGTTCTTGACCACTATTGCATATAAGAAGATATCAATCGGCGTTGTACGAAAATAATAGTTGGAAGTATTACTTCAATACAAAACAATATTGCAATACACTATTATCAAACGGCTCATCACTTCATGTAGTACAACATAGGTTCTTCACGGATAATACATTCACTATATGAAAGCTCTTTGCATACAAATCATTAAAAACAACAGAGGACATCTAACTGTCTGTGTTGACATTCATGTTCTTAGAATTTGCGGATACTCTTGATTTTAAAAGTAACTAAACAAGTATGTTTTATACTTGCGTTTAACATGCCCTTTGAATTTGGAGTGCAGCTGAGAAAGTCTGATAGTCATTAAAGCCACACACCTTATTTGGCATAGTAAATTTAAGTATAAATAAGAAACATATTTTACCTATGCCAATCAGAATATATCTGGTGTTTACAAGTTAGATATCCATCTTTTTGCGCTTTAAAACTTAAAAATAATCGCGTTTGTCGAAGTTGAAGTTTGCGTATAAAAATCCTACTTTCGGTTTTAAAAGCCGTAAAAAACGTTCGAAATATAATAAATTACTCGCTAACTAGGCTTTAGATTTTATGACAATTTTGCACACTTTCAAATTGCATCTATATGTATTTATTATCATGTACTTCATTTCAAGGTGTGTGGCTTTAAGCTTGTAGCGTTAAATCAACGCGAGTTTATATTGCCATCGTAAAATACTTTTTTAATGATGGCGACAGTTTACCTTGATTAAAACTGTGTTCGATTAATTATGATTGTTCAGCCAATCATTTATGTTAAGAGCACTTTTACTTAGTTCTTGATTTGCAGTCTGTCCCGTGATAGGAATTGTCTTAATTCGTGTATTTGCAGTTCTGTCATCGCAATTTCAATAACTGATTTTGTTGTAGAATAACGTGAAAAAAAGCGTCCGGGTATAGGTCAGAAAGTTCCAGGCCCTTAAACAACGTTCATGCGCTGATTTGACTATGTGTCACGAAATCTCACACAGCAGCTTCTTTGCAGCAGATTTAAATCAATCCGCTGAAGCGCTGAACCACAGACCTCTTTCTGCTTTGTCTTTCGGGGTATCGGTGTTTAATTAAGTCTATAAAATGAAGACGTTCTATCAATTTTAAAAAACATGACAGTTTGTTAACTAGACGATAGTTTGATAAGTTAAAGGCCAGTCTTTTTCAAAAGCGGTCGGATAAATGTATTTAATCCATTTTAAGTAACAAAACTCGTCGTTAGGGGGAGATTAACTAGCCTGCTAATTAAAGGCAGCAGCTCGTAAAGAAATGACTTGAATACCTTGTTTGGACTGTACTAATGAGCTTTCTAATTTCATTCTCTGAAAGTTCGTAAAAAGTCTAAAAATATAACACATCATTCACAACTGGCTAAAGCTATCCAACGTTTTTAATGAGGCCCGTGGCATCTTTTCCATGCAATACTCTGCAAACTTATTAGCAAACTACTTCCATCTCCCGCCGTTGGCTTAGAGAATTTAGTAGTACTACTTATTAGATCATTCGCAAACTTGTAGCGGCGATATTTGCTTCTCAGATCGACGTACAATTCGTTTCACGCTATACATTATTTCACTTAACCTAGGTTAAGGTGCTCTATTGTATTGGTTTTCATGGAAGCGTTTGTTTCAAGCATGATGTTTAATTCTATCTTCAAAGCGCTGCAAACTTTCATCTCTGAGTTGTCATATCATATTTTATTAAACGAGTCCAGGAATTGTGTAAGTAAGCGAGCCTTTTGCGAGCTTACTAACGAATTTCCTGGACGAGTTTAATAAAATATGGTATGATATGACAACGAGTGTCAGATCTTTTTTATCACATGCTTTTAAACTAAATAAAATACATCTTAATTGACCAAACAAATGCTGATAGATCTAAAAGTTGTTTACTATCGTGACGTCATTTCATGTTGACGACGTCATTTCACCAAAATAAAGCCATGCGATTGGTTAGTTATTGATTCTGTAGCCAATGACAACGCTTACAAATGTTGTATTACACATGTGTAATATAAAAAATATACGTAATGTCTGTATTACATTGAAAACAAGGTATAGCATGTGATAAAACAAACTTTGTGAAACTATTTTATTTTCTTATTTAATTAACGACTTTTAACGCACAGTGATATGACAGAAAAGAATCTTGTGCACAAGAAAGAATGTCAAAACCATCCGCGACATCACAAGGTCAAGAGAGTTGCCATGTCCGTGGGTATAATATTTAATACATTGCACCAATCCAAGGGGATCTAGGACATTGTTAAACGCTGGCATATCCCTTTTGTAATATGCACGTTATTGTCCCCCATGAACATTGAAGATTGAAGTATTCTTGGCAACATCTTCTAAGAACTTGGAAAGGTAATGGGGGTATATAATTATGAGGTATATTCATTTCCATTTAAGTTGTCTGTGTGACGTACCATGAAAAAACTTGCAAATGATTGCTAACTTATCAAAGATAGAAAATTAACCTGAAAATGACCAAATAATATTACATCAATTTCATCAAGTATAGATATACATGGAACATACGATTAATTTTTACAAATTCACGAACAATCTAGTTCATTACAACCCTACCTTTAAGGTTAATTCCGAGCAATAAGTTTTGCAATATTAAAAAAAAATGCACTATTCAGTATTTTTTGGAATGTGAAGTTTTGAGAAGAACACATATTTAAACGGATATGCAAAATAATATGTTTAAGTACACATGCCTGGTTAGAATTTGAAAGTATTGGTTGATAGAATCTTCACATTAAAATACATATTCTGCTTTCAATCATATTAGTGAATATATTTTACCACAAACATCTAATAATGAGCATTTTGTATCTTGTTAAATATATGTTACCAGACCACATATAGCATTGAAATTTTGGCTAATGCTATCAGGGACACTGATTTGTATGGGTTAATTTTATATTACGAAATATTTTACGAAATATTCGTTGTCTTGAGTGTTAATAGGGCTTATAGGAATCGCCATATCAATACGAGCTAATCGTCAGTGCTGTTAATGAACTGTTCTGTATTGATAAGACCAACAAAATAATAATCACTTTTTTAACTCATTTATGCCTAGTGGACTCTCCCATCCTTCTAAATTGGATCAATTTATTTCCAAAATTAGGGATGTCTAGTATATTTATTTCTATATTTAGAATATTTCTTACAGAAAATGTTTTTAAGCAAACAGCGCAGACCCTGATGAGACGCCGCATCATGCCAAGGCCTTTTGTCTAGACGCTAGGCATACATGGGTTAAACTTTCGACTAATGTCATGTTTATTTCTGGTTTTTTTTCTGCTTTTGTATTCATAGTTATACATCACATTAAATTTGACGATTTAAAGTTACGCAGCAAAACTATCTTTAAATGCTTATGACTTGATGCTATATTATTTTCCTAATAAATGAATCGTATTTACGAAAATAAAGAGATACATTGTTTTATTTAGAGATTAATTCGAAAATAGAACTTACATAAAAAGTATATAAATATGCTTTTTGGGGCTAATTTGTTTATCTACCATCATTCCAGCCTGACCCTGCACAGCGGTGACATGTCCGGGTTGTGCTGTTGTCCCTCGACCAATTGTGTCGCGTTCTTAGAAAACTGGGCAAAATGCATGTGCGTAAAGTGTCATCCCAGATAAGCCTGTGCAGTCCGCACAGGCTAATCCGGGACGACACTTTCCGCCTAAACTGGATTTTCGCTAAGAAGAGACATTATTTAAAATAAAAATTCCATAAAAGCGGAAATTGTCGTCCCTGATTAGCATGTGTGGACTGCACAGGCTAATCTGGGATGACAATTTACGCACAAGCATTATTATGTTTTTTCAGAACACGACACTAATGTGCATGTGGTGTAAAGGAGCAATGTACAGTATGTTACTAATTTAATCGAGTTCTACAAGAACTGTAAACTTTTCTCTATCAGCAGTGAAGATTGTTTTGTTTTCAATCTACAATGTGTATCAGTATCTATCAACGGTTCATTTGAAGTACATGGACCCTTTCTAGGTATCCACAAGCTTAAATAAATATTTCGCATTTTATTCACAGCTCATTAATGACTGGCATTGTCAATCGCTTTTTTATGTCATTACACATCAAACAACAAATCAAAACAACCTTCATGAATTAGAACAAGTCCTTTTGAATAATTTTGTGCCATCAAGGAAGTTACAAGTGCAATGGTACGCACATGTTTTATCTTGTTTTAATGCAGACATATTGCGTATTATTTTATGTTATCTAAAACAAAATAATACTACGAGGTAATGAAGACGAACAACGAGGAAATAGATATGATGGATTTGTAATCACAGTTAATACCTCATGAGAATTGTTTTTATAAGAAAAGATCAAGCGCCTTAAAGATAACTATGTCCGGCTTTATTGCGTTTTTCCCAATATTGTCAAAGCAGCAGTTATACACACGTGAAATAGTTCATAGAAAGTGAAATTGCTTTCGAAGAATTGTAGAGAGCGAACAATTTGTTAGTTTTTGAATGCAGCGAAAGTCTATAAAGGTCAACGTGAGGTTAATAATAATAATAATAATAATAATAATAATAATAATAATAATAATAATAATAATAATAATAATAATAATAATAATAATAATAATAATAATAATAATAGAAATAATCATTTATTATTAGAAATGTGTGTTGGTTAATAGACAACCGCTGTATGACTGTAATACTGTTAAAAAAGGGCGAAAATTTTAACCAACCAAATGAACAAATCCTAAGTATGATAACCTTTGTTTTACCGATGTTTAAAAATTCTTTTAAGTAATAGTGTAGTCTCAATGGTAACAATTTATGTCCTTTGATAAACTGAAATGTTCGTCTTTTAATACATAACCTGTTGTTTTGTTAAATTCGAGCGATTTCGATTTGCATTCTTTCACATTGCAGTTTCATTAAGTGAAAATGTGATATGGGTTTATAAATGCAATATCAACCTTTTTGCTGTTATTATATGCTTACATGAAATTCCTGCTTAAGAAATTGATTGAGTCGATATATTATGTATCTGAAATCTAGGCCTAATGGCGAAGCCATCTAAGTGGAAGCCGCATATGAAACAACAACGTGATTTATTTAAGAAGTAAAAAAAATCGTTTTCGTTTCGTCCCTTTCGCGAAATGATTACCGTTCACTAATTCGACAGTTCCTCTAGCGGAAGCTTTTTCCTTTAAGCATGATTGACATTGGAGATTCACTGCTTGTTTGATTGCTGCAATTGCTGCAATTATGGAAACTAGCTACTTGGAAAGTGGAACATGGGCACTTTTGGCTGAGTTTTTATTGAACAATGTGGATTTCAATGGTTGAGTTCAAAGACTTTCGGTAAAGAGGGCGGAGTGGCGTAAACGTTTTATCATTCAAAATTACAGTTTTAAGCCTCTAATCTTGTACATAAAAAAGGGGGTAGTGCAAGAGTCCCGAGAGGAATACTGTGTTAAACTGAGGTAACGTGCAACTGGTTGACACAATAGCGACGTTTTGTGTGGTATTGTTGTGTGTGCAAGAAATTGATATATATTTCCACCTTTTGAGCCATTTTATAAATATGTATTTATAAACATCCCATTTCGCGAAAAACACGTAAATAAACTACAGACTTGTTGAAGGTGTTCTTGATTTTTTTTAGTCTGTTCAGCTCAGACGATAATGGATCATTAAGGAACATTTAGCCAGGGTAATTCCAATCATACATGAGTCGCGTTCTGAAAAAACTTGACAAAATGAATGTGTGTAAAGTGTCATCCCAGATTAGTCCGCACAGGCTAATCCGGGACGACACTTTCCGCCTAAACTTGATTTTCTCTTAGAAAAGACATCATTTAAACGAAAAATTACGTAAAAGCGGAAATTGTCGTCCCTGATAAGCCTGTGCGGACTGCACAGGCTAATCTGGGATGACAATTTACGCACAAGCATTATGCCCAGTTTTCTCAGAACGCGACACACATATGAATGAGATCTTCCAAATACAATGTTATGTTCATGCGAATACGTAATTACATTGAAACATTAAAACAAAACTGGCCCATTGTATTCTTATGTGGTTTTTAATTAACCTCGCAAATGAGTTTGTACGTTCTACACCCGTCGTCGTCATTAGAATATTGCTGATGTTCGTATTTATTTGTGGACATGTTTCATTCTTGCCAAATACGGCAGCGTGCCTCGTTTTAATAGGTTCATTCAATATATTCAAATCATAAGTTGGACTTAAATGTGCGGTCTCCTGCGCTTCCGAAGTGTTCTACGAAGAGCATGTTAAACAATCGGGATGTTTCGGTGTGTCTTATCGACGATCTGAGACTACTCCGTGCCTGATCATTGTGCTTCTGCAACCATCTGGAACTGTCGATGCCTGGTTGGATTGCTAAGTGAAAACCTTCGCATCCAAATGCTGAATGATTCAAAATTTTGACACCGAATGTTAATCTCGGCACGGTTTCGGGGTGTTCGGCAAACCATCGGCAACAATTTCGGAACGTGCTGAAACCCAACGATATTGTCTCAAAATCATCGGACGCCTTCCGAAAGGCTTATCAATGTAAAATATCCACCATAAGCAGAACCTGAAGGATCTGACAGCTCAACACTTTACGATGATGTCCATTTGAAGTGTTGTGTATCAAGAATACGATAAGAACGTAGTTTAAACCTATCTATTTTAGCTCGATTGCATCGAAACCCTAAGGCTTATTGAAACGCCCTAGATTCCGTTACCTGGGTTGAACGCGAACTTGGTGTCTTTGGGAGAAATCTAATATACGTTTTCACAGTGTCGAACCCGTGACCTCCCGGTCGGTTAACGGACACCATATCCACTACGCCATGGCGACCTGTTTAAGAACGTACACTTATTGTCAGAAGATGAATAGCCGATCAAGTGATGAAATTTCTGATCTAAAACACGATAGCGGAAGCGAAGCCGTCAACTTACCAATAGTTTATTTAGGGAAACAATAAGATTAGCATTAATTGAATACTATTCATAATGAAAGACAACGGTTATCTACTTAAACGATATTTAACGTGTCGTATGCAAGACTCGCACACTCAGTTCAGATGAAGTGTAAACTCATATCTAAAATCCAAAGTTTGTATGAAAACATCTAAGTAATGAACCAGCACATCCCACTCTTCTTTTGCCATGGACGTCAACAATAGACCCCCTTACACATGAGATATAACTCTTCTTCTATTCATTTTCTGTGAAAATCTGCTGTCGCCTGGTGCGCCTCCTTGGATCCGGAAGTGGATTTTCCTATGAACAATTTAAATCAGCGCTTTTTACAATTGGATATTGCGATATATAAGACAGTATAAAAGATATTTGGATGAAACATAATATCTATAAAAGACGATCTGAGGATTATGCACGACCTTTTGGTTTTCACAAATGTCAAAGATCATGTCAGTTTACTACATTCTGTATCTTCTTTAGGACTTCATTTGAAACTTCAGACATGTCTTCTTGGTTATATTGTGAGGTCGCTTGCCAGGACCCATAACTGACCTTTAGTTAAGCAGAATAATCAAATTTAAAGTTAAAGTTGCGGTTTATAGTCTGCTTCGATATACATCTTCAGCCGACTTCGACATTAACCCCCCGATCACTGGGATTTAAGTCGTCTGTTTACATATGGCGCACCAGGCAGCCACGGCACATTGACTTATTTCCCTCACATGTACCCATTTATACACCTGGGTGGAGAGGAGCAAGCGTGGGATTATTTTTTTGCTCAGAAAAATCCAGTGCCCCGAGTGAGATTCGAACCAGGGACCTCTCGATCCCTAGACCAGCATCCCACCACTAGACCACTGTCCCCCCTCGTTTTGTTTTACGTTAAGGATAAGGCTTGGGTCCAACAAAAACGTTTATGCGTATATCATACAGATATAATATTAGATTTTTTTTACATTTTATGCAGGATCAGTTTGAAGTTCACTTCTTATATTTGTGACCAGTATTTTATTCGAATGTAAGACCTTTTTACGTTTACATACACCTCTATAACTACTACAGATATTCAACTGCAAATGTGTCTTCTTTGACAGACAAGTTGAACATACGTGTTTGCTAATATGTGTCGTATTCTGCAAAAACTAGGCATAATGCATGTGCGTAAAGTGTCGTCCCATATTAGCCTGTGCAGTCCGCAAAGGCTAATCCCGGACGACACTTACCGTCTAAACTGGATTTTCGCTTAAAAGAGACATCATTGGAATAAAAAAATCCATAGAAGCGGAAATTGTTGTCCCTGATTAGCCTGTGCGAACTGCACAGGCTAATCTGGGACGACACTTTACGCACATGCATTATGGTCAGTTTTCTCAGAACACGCCACATATACTACCGAAGTGAAAGAATAGTCGAGCGGGCTTTCGTGGGACAACTCATGTTAAAACCAAAAATCATATGTATGATAAATGGTTTTAAGTGACTTGTAGTATCCTAGCCATCAAATTACTTCATTAAGTGAAGATGCGTGATTCTGAGAAATGTACTTTCTTTGATAGAGACACACTGCTTGATTTAAATCAGTATTTCAAATAAGTCTAGGCCTGTGATTTAGTTTTGTGCAAACGAGCATTTGCAGTTATGCAAAAAACATATAAACCTGAAGTTTTTTTTAATTGATATATTTGTATGTGTTATATTGATAAACATTCTCAAAGTGTGTATGAGCATACATGTTATTTCATTCAATATATTTTTTTGTACTGTATGTGTATGCTTATTCCAGTGATGATTGTATTAAAACGTTACTATGTTTTGGTCATGCCTTTGAATCGTAGTATAATGATTAATGTGTCATGTAAGTGAGGTTTGGAGCGGTTATTATACCTCATCCTCCGTTCTATGACTATCTTTCGCTTAAGTACATTAAAAGTAGAGTGTATTTCTTATATCAGCCAGACAACCGATTTTATCCCACTTTTACAGCGAATTCGGTTGATTAAAGCCCCCTTGATTAAATTTCTGCTATAAACCACGGCACGAAATGACGTCATTTTTTCGACAAAATGACGTCATAAATCCAGCGCAATTATCCAGTTCAACTTATTTTGTTTGAGTAAAAAGGTTTACTGAATGAAAATTAGGATAAATAGAATAATAGGTTAGTGTTGATCATAGATCAGGCTTATCATGCTCGGCACGAAAACGAAAAAGCACTCGCCAAGGCTCGTGCTTTTTGTTGTGTAAGCCTCGCATGATAAACCTGATCTATAATCAACACTTACCTATTATTCTCTATGTGTTAACTTGTCCTGTTCAGAAACTAGCGAATAACCATTAATCCAGCTTTAGTTCAGCTAAAAGTAGTTGATTTTTGCTCCTGTTTGTTTAGAATAAGCTTTGAGTATTTTTTGCAGTGCACTACGAGTACATGTGTTGTAATAAAACTTGGTAAGGCCCGTTGAAAAACTTGGCCTACAAGGGTTCCTTTTTATGGCAATAGTGCATATTTGTCAACGCTCAAGAAGTCACAAGTTTTGTCCAATCATAATGAAACTTGTTCAGAACAGTTTTATCACAGCCGAGTTCACATTTGATTGCGGTCCGTCGAAAAACTAGGTTGCCTGGGTTCAGGGGGGGGGGGGGTTAGCCTTATATGGCCATCTTTTCATCATAACACTTACTCAAATTTGTGTTCTAATGATATCAACCAAGTTTTAAAATAGTTTAATTTCGTTGGACTAATAAGGCCGCCGTGGGTCAGGGCAGTTTTCCCTATATGGATGGCTATTATAGGTAAAACCTTGTGAACATCTGTGTCGTTTTCTGAGAAAACTGGGCATAATGCTTGTGCGTAAATTGTCATCCCAGATTAGCCTGTGCAGTCCGCACAGGCTAATCAGGGACGACAATTTCCGCTTTTATGGAATTGTTCGTTTAAATAATGTCTCTCTTTAGCGATAATCCAGTTTAGGCGGAAAGTGTCGTCCCGAACTGCACAGGCTAATCTGGAATGACAATTTACGCACAAGCATTTTGCCCAGTTTTCTCAGAACACGCCACAATTAAGCAGTCTCGTTGTTGATGAGATAACAAATCTTCGTTTTATTGCATGCTTACACGTGATTATTTTTTGTATTTTTGCTGAAATAATGACGTCGTAACGTCATGAAAACGACGTCATTTCACAGTATGACAGTGGAAACTTTCGATCATTGTCACTGTTTATTATAACTCATTGAAACAATGAATAATCAGTTTTAATTCACTGATAATTCTCTATAAACCACCGGAAAGCAAACAAAAGTAAGCCTTCAGGCATTGTGGATTTATATCAAAATAATTATATTTTAAGATATTTTGCTTTAACAAAAACCTATGAGGGCTTGCTATGATCCCGGGTAAAAATTTGTTAAAACAAAGTGAAGGGCCAATATACACTGCATATACTATGTAAACAGCATGTGAATGATTTACAAAGATGTATATTCGTAAGATAAATACATGCCAATGTATCATATTTAAGATGGCAGGATTGCGAAATGTGTACGGATAAATAAATAATTCTGCACATTGCTACCCCCACCCCATCAGCTCTTTAAAACAGGAAGAAACCATTTTCGAAGTATCTGATTCACCATTAAAACAAATCGTCCCAGCAAGTTACATTTTGCAAAAAATGAAACTTCTAAAGTTTGTATAAGGTTTTTAACTTTTAAATAAGCCATATAAGGAAAACTACCCGCCCCCATGCAGCCATGTTTTCCAATGGACCGTTACCATTTCCAAACTGGGCCCTGACATCATTTTAACAAATGTGTTTAGCAAGTTTCATGACGATTGTACGAAAATGTGACTTCAATTGTGTTCAAAATGTTTTACTATAACCATATACGGATAACTTCCCCGCCCTCTGGTCGCCATGTTTTTCAACGGATACATATTATTTTCTAATTCGGCTGAGATATCATTTCAATCAATGTTCTGAGCAAGTTTCATGAAGATTGAACAAAAGAATGTGACCTGTAGAGAGTTCAAACGGTTTCGCTTTAGCCGTATAAGAAAAACTGCCCCACCCCATGGGCGGCAAGGTTTTTAACAGCTGAACCAATTTTTGAAATCGGCCATGATTACATTTGAACAAATATTCAGAGCAAGTTTCATGATGATTGGGCAAAAATGGGGCTTAAAAAATGCTCACAAGGTTTAACTATAGCAATATGAGGAAACATTCCCCGCCCCAAATCTTTCATGTTTTTTTAAAGGGACCGGAACAATTGTTGAACTCGGCTGAGTTATCATTTCAACTAATATTCTGAGCAAGATTTATAATAATTTGGCGAAAATTATGATTTCTAGATTGGTAATAAGCTTTTTATTACACCTACACATCTTTTTTATTCCATGTGACCCAGTCATTAATTCGGCCGTGAAACCATTGGGACAAATGTTTCATAAAGAGTGGGAAATAATTGGGGCCTCTAAAGTATTCACAATGTAAATGTTAACGACGCACGGCGGACAAATGGTGATCACAAAACGCAACATGAGCCTATGCACAAGTGAGCTAACACAATGGTACACAGCAGAAAGACAACAAAATAAATTATACAAGCATATGTCTCTACAAGCAAATCGATACGCATGCAATAACTGGGGGAAACAGAGCAAACAGTTAGACGAGCAATGTATGTCGGTTCATACATAACCGAGTGCGTCTATTTTTAGACAGTAAAGAGGGTGAAGTTTTCAAGCTTGACTGGTCACGACAAACACAGCAGTGAAGGTGTAATACTGATAACCTTGTCTCGGTCGACACAATACGGGATGTTTATATCACATTAAGGTAGGTGACTTAGTATGGGGAAAGTTTAACGATAAATAAAGATGATATTATTCCCACTATTAATGTGTACAGTTTTACATATAAATGTTGAATTTCAAGCCTGTATGAATTGAATATCAATTTATCAATGAACATAAAACTTACACGCGGAAGTTATTTTGTTATGATCGTTAACCTTGTTAAGTTAATATTAGTATAAAAAAGTTCTTTTAATTATTTTAACATTTACGACATTTTGCAATATGTAACACAACATAGTAACGGACGATTTCCAACATGTATGGATCGCTTACTGTGCTATAAATAACCTTAAATATGACCGCGAGGGTATTTATCGATGCGACACAACATAAATTTATATGCGTTGAAAGCGATAACAGAAAATTGATCATTCGCAGTACAACAGAAAGTATTCTTTTATAAAGGCAATATGTTTCGATGAGTTTTTTTCATGTACACAAGCTTAACCCGACAACCAGAAGAGCTAATTTGTGTAATTATATTTTTCGCATCATGACATTTAAGTTTAACGATTTTAAAGGGGCCGTCCAACAGATTGGTAAATTGACAAAATTAAAAAAAGTTGTTTCATATTCGCAAATTTTCGCGTTTGTTATGATATTTTTGAGGAAATAGTAATACTGACCATTTACAATGCTCTTAAATATCCATTATATGCATCTTTTGACGATTTGAAAACCTCAAAATCATAAAGCGTCGTTCGACGCGAAACGATTGAATAATTTGGAAAGTTCTGTTATTGTCGCTATATTTTGTAAAACTACGAGGATTGCTTATATATGGTATAAAATACGGCTATCGTACATACTTGTCAGGATGGCCGAGCGGTCTAATTGGTTTTTACTCCAGGACCCCGATGGTCACTGGTTCGAGCCCTGATGAGGTTTACTTTTTTTTCCCTTTTTAAATTGTATTCTTGTTTTTTAACTGCAGATTTTTAGGTCAAATGTTTGAATTTATCAATATAGAGCATTTAATGACATGCTTCAATACATGCCAAAATCTAGTGGACAGTCCCTTTAA
>VMBQ01000500.1:31799-80663 GCA_007657795.1 Dreissena rostriformis | reverse complement strand
GTAGCCCTATGCCATACGGTTATGGACAAGAAGATTTTTAAAGTTTGCACAAAATAGGCCTTATTTAAGCATATGTTCATTTTTGTGACCCCCGGGGCAGGGTCAAATTCGACCCCAGGGGCATAATTTGAAAAAAACTCGGTAGAGAACTTTAAGATTTTAATACATACCAAATTTGGTAGAAAAAGTTTGCACAAATAGGCCCAATATAAGCATATGTTCAATTTTGTGACCCCTGGGGAACGGTCAAATTTGATCCCAGTGGCATAATTTGAACAAACTTGGTAGTGGACTATTAGATGTCACTACATACCAAATTTGGTAGCCCTATGCCATACGGTTATGGACAAGAAGATTTTTAAAGTATGCACAAAATAGGCCTTATTTAAGCGTATGTTCATTTTTTGACCCCCGGGGCATTGTCAAATTTGACCCCAGGGGCATAATTTGAACAAACAAAAAATAATAGAATTATTAAATGTCACTACATACCAAATGTGTTAGCACTAGGCCCAATGGTTATGAACAAGAAGATTTTTAAAGTTTGCACAAAATAGGCTTTAATTAAGCATATGTTCAATTTATTGACCCCCGGGGCGGGGTCAAATTTGACCACAGGGGCATAATTTGAACAAATTTGAACGAGGTCCACCCCAGGAACATTTGTGAGAAGTTTTATCAGAATTGGACTTGTAGTTTAGGAGAAGAAGATGTTTAAAGAAAAAGTTAACGCACTCACGGACGCACGCACGCACGCACGACGGACACAGGACCATGACATAAGCCCCGCTGGCCTCTGGCCAGTGGAGCTAAAAATCACATTTTAGCACAGACAATTTATCTAATTGAATGTTTTGACATGTGATATCTGGATCACTTGCATCCCCTGTAATAATTAGTTGTATATCGCATGGACAAACGCATTAATGAAAGACAGTTTAGTTTAAGGTTCTTTCCTCGTTAGTCATTGAACTGTACATAAAAAGTGTTTTCCATATTTAAGCACAGCCATTTATTTAATTGCATCTATGACATGTGAGATCTTGTTCACGCGAATCCTCCATCACGTGCGTCGTTTGTATGTTGTTTATTTTCCAGGTTAAATGTTCTCATGAAATGACGCATGATTGCATTGAAGAGCGTTTCATACATCACGAACTGTAACATGTACTTTTTACACATGAGCGCTAATGATTTTGTTGATGTTAACCGATTTTGATCATTCGAATATATAAAGAAAGTCGAACGGTTGAGTCTTAATATAATTTGATGGCATAAAAGTTCGAAAAGAACGCTCTGAAATTATTTATCGAATAAATTGTCAAAACTGATTTGATACATGCATCACTAAGCCATTTTTAATACAAATGTATACATAATTGAAAAACAACGACACTAGACGATTACATTATTTTAAGGAAAATAACCTCGAGATTTGAGTTGTCAACGACAACATGGACAAAGTATTTGGTATTTTGCATATAACTTATTTACTCATAGCACAGGACTTATTTCGACACTCGATACACAACAATATAATCGCTAAAGCAAATTAATTAACCACTTATCAAGACAAAAGGACAACATGCGTTCGAACAGGCAACATTGAGAACGTAGTCAATGGAAAAACCTAGAAAGAAATAGTAGGATGATGCGGCCTTATCCTTTCAGCCCCTCTCCTGGCACAATAGTTAGTCTGATAGATGATATAGTGATACTTTTGATATTGGCTAAATTGACATTACCCGAACAGATCAGAACAGAACATAATTGTATTATACATAAATTGTTCAGTTTCTAGTGTTAAACAAAATGATAATACAAAATACATGAATATAGTAAGAACAATTTGCATAAATATTTAATCTAGTAATTGCTAAATTATACAGATATTTAAACAAAATTAGTTTTATAACACATTTAAACAATGTATCTAGCTTAATATGGAACTGTTTTTCACAAGTGTTTCCTTATGATCAATAAAAAATAAAAACGATAGATTTAATATGAAGTAACACAAATAATACCATTTTAATCACATAGTTTTTACCTCGCAACAGCAAAATACCGAATTATAATTCTACTTATTGTATATGGAATACATACATGAGCATATAATATATAACCAATCAAAAATAACAATAATAAAAATATTGATGGAACACAAACTATGCAATTTAAATCGCAATCACATAATATTAAAGTCAAACGGCCCGATACCGATTTATATTTATGTCCAATGTGTATGCAATATCTATATCAGCATATAATAGATACAAAACATAGTTACGTACAACATGACAAAAATATTAGCTTAATATTTTTGAACTTGTTTTTCTAGCCTTCTAGGATTGTTAATGCAAACATTTGGAAAATCTGGATAATGGTCATACATTTTTACAAATATTCACTAGCAAGTCAATGGTTTTATGCTCTGAAATGTTACTTACATGTGTTGGACAAGACACCTCCCTAGATTTATTCAATTTTTACAAAAAAAAGTACAACTGGAATGGTTCAACTGTTCACCCTGTCCCTTTTGAGCAGCATTCTGTTCTATACCTTTTGACCTGTTTGTATTGGTATGGCGATTCTTTAAATATTTAATCATTTTTGTAGTTGAACCCCTTAGTGGAAATTCATGATACGGGGGACGAGGGGGTCNAATATCTCATACAAGCCTGTGTATTTGTAACTATTTTTATGCCGACTTGATCTTCCAAGCAGATATCATTACACTCATCAAATTATATGTACGATCCCAGTGTTTCATATGTTGGTTTGCAAGTTTGCAAGAACCAAAATATAAAAAAGCTTCATAGACTTCATCTGTTGTCTTAGTTTGTATTCGCATTTCAGGGGTTGTCCAAACAATATTGGTCTTGCCTGATTTTATTGAAATTTGAACTTCATTGTATTCATTTTTATGAGAATTAAAGGAATTTCTTTTATGTTCTGTCAACGTTTCCCAGTTATGAATTGGCACGTTCGACAATGACTTGTTTTAAAAAGCAGCATTTACTTTTAACCACAATAGCTTAATCATATATGAAGTTGACAGCCTGTCACCCTTCCTTAATTCCACCTGTTTTATTCAACAAAGGTGATTGGTTGGCATCACGGTGTATAGTGTTTTGACGAACACACAATTTAAGCAAAATCGCCCCACCAGTACTTTCAGTACTTTGATTATGTTTCAATTTCAATGCGGAAAACTGCACATTAAACACTCCAGTACATGTTGAATTGTTAACATGAAAGCATTAATATTCAGTCTTTCAAACAGAGCTCCATTCCCCGAATAAAGGCAGCAGTTTCTACCAATAAAATATTGCTATTAACAATACTCAGGCAATTAAAGGCATTGCACCATAATATTAAGAACAATCTACTACCGGTTATAGAGTGAGGATAATAAAAATTTGTCAAAATAACGTAGAATAAGCTTATAATAGAATAAAAACGGTTCTTGTTCTCAATTTCAGAAAAAAACAATTGTAAATGAACTCCGCATGAATAAATGTTGTTTTTATTTTGAACTAAGTTGGAGTTGCTTCGAAAAAGGTTTTACATGTCACAAATTATTTCAATGCAGTTTGAACATTTTAAATGGCGGAGTGAGGCATTTTCACAGTCATTTATAACATAAATTAAGGATTGAATATCAGTTAATAATTCGAAAATAATTAAAGTGTAAATGAACCCCCAAGAATGCCATCAAATGCACATTGAACCTGACTTGTATGTTTTCTTTGAGCCTTTTGGGCCAATTGGTTCACTACATTTTGACACAACGTTCAAACACCTTCCAAATATGAAGAATTTATATTATGCATCAAGTGTTTCAAAGCTTGACTTAGATGCAGAGGATCGTATTTTTATACAGAGAAAATAACAATGAGTTGTACAGGAAATGCCAATTAAAAAATATCCTTCATGCAAAAGATTTTGCATTGTAGGAGATAAGCTTCACAATATAAAGCTAAACAAGTCATTTTAATAATATATTTTCATTATAACCCAGCACAAACATTGTAAGAGGAGTTATAATGGATGTGCGCATACTTAACATAGTTAACACAATTATTAACAGTATTCCGTATTTTATTAACAAACTAAAATATGCCATCTCATCGATGTCTTACGTAATTCTTGTTCAGCATCATTCGTGTGGTTTAATAGTAAAGTGGTCCACCGCCAAGCGCCGTCGTTATTAGATCAATTCAGACCACCGTTATTTTATCATTTCACTCGTTTGAACAAGTAAGTTATCGACAACTTACATGTTCTTTTCTTAACAAACACTGTTTTTAAGCAAATTATCAGTATAATCGCAAACATTTAACAATGTGACGGTAGAAATTAATGGCTTTTCCTTTTAAAGCATTACGAACACAACTGTTTAAATTATACATAATCACTTGTTACAATGTGATAAAGTTAGACCACAAAGAAACTCAGGCACAAATGTTTGCATTATTATTTTTTTTATAAACTCCATTAGTTGCATGTATTAAATCATGTTGTTTAAAGCTCGTGTAAGAATCAACATTTGATTTGATATTTTCTCTATACTTAATATCACAGTAAACAGTTCTCAGCACCATGATACAAAATAATTATCTTAATATTACTTGAATATTTTAATTGGTTTTACACGTGCCCTTTAGTTTTTGTTATTATTTATTATTTATAAATGTGGATAATAATTAAGTTCGCTACAAAGACGAAGATCGTAGACAGATCCGCAATGTGGAAACGTTCAATCCCGAAAGAAGACGTCTTTATGGCTTCGCTTTCATATATGTTTATCAATACATTTCAGTTTCCGAAAAAAATGCTTCAGCTATGGGAATCATACATTCACCCATCACAACGGTTGGACGTCAGTACAGTTTCTTAATAATAATTATTTTTAAACTACGATAATAACCTTTTTTTTCAAAGTTTTGTATTTTGTCACATATATTGTTTGTTCGCGCTAGGAACATAGTAAAATCTTAAAAGAATCACACATAGCATAGAAGGAGCCCCAAACAAACGCAATAAACCTTTTTTGGAAGCACTTGGTTACCATCTTATGATCGACAGCAAAAGGTACTTTTTCAAAACGAGCTCACACCGTAGTACTTACGCCTTTTGCGTGATAGTGTAATAAAACAAATCACTCGAATACAATGCAGTAGGTTCGACGAAGAACCTCGATTGACACGTGAACCATTTATGTGCAGTTTAAAGGGAACATGTGCTACCCTTTGGCGTTCTTACTGTGTTGCTTCTGCAACCACGACACCTTCATGAGATCCTATGACATACATTAAAGCACGTCTTAAGGAACAGAAGCCTCTGCGTACACTTCAACCATTTGCAATCAATATGTGACCTGAGGTGTTCATGTGGCGTCTGTCTGCGTATTTACCATATTTCCATGACTGTATGAGAATGCTACCGCGTCACGAGTCGCTGTTAGACCGCAGTCCGGTCAGATTGGATATACAATATATAGACATAATGAAACTCAAGAAACATATCAGGAGATAAATTTTGGCCCGCTCGTCTTTGATTAACGAAAATGGCCGAGTGTCTACACATAACAAGACAAAACATATTATACGACATTTACACGGCGCTGAACCAAAACGGATACTACCGGAAATAATAGTGCGTTACCGGCGAACAAGCGAAACGGAAATGGATCATACCGGAAAGCTCGATATTGCTGTCACAAAACATTGTCATTCATCATGCGATTTTAAGATAGCCTCCGACAAATGATCACCATGACACGACAACGTGTTGTATGTGACGTCCGCGTCCCTTCCTCAAACGACAGCGTAACACTCAGAGAAGGTCACATTTGGTGATAAAACTATTTTTTCGAGCTGCAGCTGTGTGATTCCCCATGCAATTTTAAAATCACTTGCAAGACCTGTGAAGCCGATTTTTACTTACGTTTTTTTAGGGTCATTGAAAGATATTTGTTATACAAACATTATAAATGCATTTGAAGATCCTCTTTGTAACTTTTCAATGAAGCAAATGTTGTTTGAGGTCTATACCCTACTAAAGAGTCTAATACAATAAAAATCAGTATTTATTAATATGGCGCAATATGCCTTGGTCATATATTGAACAATTTAAAATGACATTTACTGTCACAGATGATTACCAATATTAAGACGTTGAATTTGTCAGTCACGTTGTTCGGCATGTGCTTTGTCTTGTCTGATGTATCGACCATAATGGCTCTATTACCATGGCCATCACAACAGCCACCGGCAACATGTGATACATATATATGCACTCAATATCATGATTGCCTTGTAGCTGCAGCTTCTGGAGTTTCACTTCTTCATATTGGAATGTAAGCATGGCTTTTCATGAATCTGGCTTATATGACTCGCAATTAAACATTTTATATGGATAATACACGTGTTCGAGGGCATGATCATCTGCGGGCGCTCGAAAAATTCGTTCCTGCTCGAGTGCGCAGCGCCCGCAGATGATCATGTCCGAGAAAATGTGTAGTTTCGCTATTTTTGCATTAACAAATCACACATACCAAAATAAATTAAAATAACATTGTAACAATATGTCTTGTCTTTTCTTGTTCATTCGACATCGACAAAATAATTTGATTATTTCATATGACGTCATTCAGTTCAAGGTTGTGTTTTACATATGCCTTACTTGGTCATCATCAGAAATGACGAGGCTTTTCCTTCGGATGGGCAGTTTTCGATTTAAATGTGTTTAAACATTGGATTAATGCAAAAAAAATCGCTATTATTGCATAAACAAATCACATATACCAAAATAAATTAAAATAAAATAAACTAAGGGAAGTAACTGCGCGTGTACCAGTTTATGGATATGAAAAACACATAGCAGGGCTTGAACGGCACATTAATCGCCTTGTTAATACACGATTTCTCCCTTTCAAGCCCTACTTTTGCAAAGTTTCTGCACCCCGCCAGAGGGCATTATAAATAGAATTTATGCAATAATACTTGTTCACGTACGAGTATATATGTTCAATAACATTTTGTTGTTTAAGTTACATGCTGCATATAAACATAATTGCTAGTATTGTCGATTGCATGATTGGCAAAAAAGAAACCATTTTCGAAGTATCTGATACATCATTAAAACAAATCTTCCCAGCAAGTAACATTTTGCAAAAAATGAAACTTCATAATAAGTGTTTATAAGTTTTTCACTTTTAAATAAGCCATATAAGGAAAACTACCCGCCCCCATGCAGCCATTTTTTCCAACGGACCGTTACTATTTCCAAACTGGGCCCAGACATCATTTAAAGAAATGATTTTAGCAAGTTTCATGACGATTGTACGAAAATGTGACTTCAAAAGGTTTTACTATAACCATATACGGATAACTTCCCCGCCCTCTGGCTGCCATGTAATTCAATAGATATATATTATTTTCTAATTCGGCTGAGATATCATTAAAATCAATGTTCTTGGCAAGTTTCATGAAAATAGAACAAAAGAATGTGAACTCTAAAGAGTTCAAACAGTTTCGCTTCAGCCGTATAAAAAAAAACTGCCCCACCCCCTTGCGGCAAGGTTTTTTAACAGCTGTACCAATTTTCGAAATCGGCCAAGATATCATTGAAACAAATATTCAGAGCAAGCTTTGTGATGATTGGGCAAAAATGGGGCTTCAAGAATGCTCACAAGGTTTAACTATAGCAATACGAGGAAAACTTCCCCGCCCCAAATCTGTCATGTTTTTTTTAAGGGACCGGAACCATTTTCGAACTCGGCTGAGTAATCATTTCAACTTATGTTATGAGCAAGATTCATAATAATTTGACGTAAACTTTGACTTTTATGTTGTAATAAGCTTTTTCTAACACCTACTCATCTTTTTTATTCCATGTGACCCAGTTTTTAACTCGGCCGTGATATCATTGGGACTAATGTTTTGGCCACGTTTCGTAAAGATTGGGAAATAAATGTGGCCTCTACAGTATTCACAATGTAAATGTTAACGACGCACGGCGGACAAATGGTGATCACAAAACGCACCATGCGCCTATGCACAAGTGAGCTAACACAACGGTACACAGCAGTAAGAAAACAAAATAAATTACAAGTAGCTCGACAATGGGTTTATAAACTATGGTCAGTACAAGCATATGTCTGTACAAGCAAATCGATACGGATGAAATTACTGGGGAAAACAGAGCAAACAGTTAGACGAGCAATGTTTGTCGGTTCATACATGACCGCGTGCGTCTATTTTTAGACAGTAAAAGGCGTGAAGTTTGAAAGCTTGACTGGTCCCGATAAACACAGCAGTGACGGTGTAATACACTAGATAACTTTGTCTATTTCTCGGTCGACACAATACGGGAGTTTTATACTTTAAGGTATGTGGCTTAGTATGGAGAAAGTTAAGTGATAAATAAAGATGATATTATTCCCACTATAAATGTGTATAGTTTAACATATAACTGTTAAATTTCAATCTTGTATGAATTGAATATCAATTTATAAATGAACATAACACTTACATGTTGACCTTATTTTGTTATGATCGTTAACCTTGTTAAGTTAATTTTATTTTACACAACTTGTTTTAATTATTTTAACATTTACGAATTTTGCAATATTAAACACTATATTCATAGTCTCGGACGATGTGCAACATTTATTGGTCACCTATTGTGCTATTAATAACCTTAAATATGACCGCGAGGGTATTTATCTATGCGACACAACATAAACATGCGTTGAAAGCGACAGAAGAAAATTTATCATTCGCAATACAACAGAAAGTATTATTTTATAAAGGAAATATTTTTCAATGAGTTTTTTTTTTCATGCACACAAGCTCAGCTACGAGTAAGTTTAAAAAGGTAAACTAATAAGATGATTTACGAGCATGCAGTATAATTCATTTTAAATATCGTCGGTAATGACATTGAAATGTTTGGTAATAAAGAAATGCTAATTTGCACTCGAAATGTTGCAAATAAAGTAATGCCTTTCTACATTCCAAATGATTGGAAATAATTTAATACACTATCAATTTAAGGAAAAAAATGTTAGTGCAAATAGTAAAACAATCAATACACGCTTGTGATTTATGATTTGGCAAGCACTCGAAATACTTGAGTAATAAAAGCAATGCCCGAAATATAAATCATAGGTCTTATCTCGGCGTATTTTTGTTTTTGGGTGGTTTTGTATGCCGATTAATCAGCACATCTTTTATCAATAATATTGACCGTCGCACAGTTGAAAATACATGTATGAGCCTCGCTCTGTGAAAAGGGGGTTAAATGCATATGCGTTAAGTGTCGTACCAGATAAGCCTGTGCAGTTCGCACAGGCTAATCAGAGACGACACTTTCCGCTTGCATTGTATTTTTCTTTTGAAAGAAGACTTTTTCTTGACTAAAATCCATTTAAGGCGGAAAGTGTCGCCCCTGATTAGCCTGTGCGAACTGCAGTCCGCACAGGCCAATCTGGCATGACACTTTACGCACATGCACTAACCCCTCTTTTCACAGAGCGAGGCTCATTTATTATGTATAAAAAGTTAACTTGTCGATATACTTACTACTTTATGTCTACTCTGCATGTCGTAGCGAGATGCAGACAAGACTTTAAATTACAAACACACGTATTTATTACTTTTAGAATCCATTTGTATCTCGTTACACAATATGTGTTCGTATGGATTTTAGCACAGACTCAAATTTCATTATTAAATAACAAAATATTAAGGGGGTTTAATGCTTATGCGTAGAAATATTACCGGGTGTGACGGAATCTGCTTAACTTAATGTATTTAATTTATGTATACGAATCGTTCATACATTAATATATACCACCGTTATGGGGAACGATCTTGATTGGCAGGCCGCACTGGCTAATCAGGGACGACACTTTCCGCCTTAACTGGATTTTTGCTAAGAAGATACTATCTTCATAACCTATTGTTGGGAAGATGCATTTTACACATTATAGTACGAAACTCCGTTATCACGAACTGTGAGCGGTTAGTATCAGTGGTACGATATCTACCTGCAATTAATCAAGCCATGAGCATTGTTATGCCCCCTTCTTCGAAGAAGAGGGGGTATATTGTTTTGGTCTGTCTGTCTGTCTGTCTGTCTGCCTGCCTGCCTGCCTGCCTGCCTGCCTGCCTGCCTGCCTGCCTGCCTGCCTGCCTGCCTGCCTGCCTGCCTTCCTGCCTGCCTGCCTGCCTGCCTGCCTGCCTGCCTGTCTGCCTGCCTGTCTGTCTGTCTGTCTGTCTGTCTGTCTGTCTGTCTGTCTGTCTGTCTGTCTGTCTGTCTGTCTGTCTTAAAGCATGTTTAGATATGGTAACGTTATAGTTTAAAATAAGATGTGATTTTTCCAGTCGTTTAATCGAGAATGGCAAAGTCCTATTTCGGCCAAGACACTCCAGATGTCGTTATAAAGAGCCTGTTCACAAAGTACGATACGGACAACAGCGGCTACATTGGCCGGAAGGAGCTCTATAGTTTACTGGAAGAAGACCTCGGTCTGACCCACGATCAAGTGGACGTTTACGTCCATCTATTGGATACAGACGGGAGCGCAAAAATCAGTCCGGACGAATTCTGCGCCTGGCTGCGTAGCAACGAGCGATTCAGTATGGTGAACGACACGTCACGTTTCTATGCGGTCAGCAAAGCCGTGGAGATGTTCCAAAAATATGATACGGATGGATCACAGTGTATTAGTTGTGAAGAGTTCAAACGCTTGTTGACCGAACTGGGTTACAATATTGACTTTGTAGCCGCATTCGCAGGCATTGATAAGGACGGAAATGGAAAAGTAGCGTTTCCGGAGTTCTTGAAGTGGCTAAACTGGGTTCCGTTAGATTGACAGCTTATGTCGTACTTAAATGTTACGTGCTATCAGGAAAGATAACAAAACGTACAATCTGTTACTGAAAAAGGACAGGGTTCAACCCCTGTACGTCGATAATCCAAACTGAGTTGGTTAATTCAAACTGAAGAAAAAAATGTTTGCCGACACCGAAACTGAAAGGTAGTTGATAATTTTATCATTTCTGATAATTTAGTAGCTATAAGGACGTAATTGATCTACACATGTGATAATGAATGACTGACACACACATGCGTTTTGAGTTTTGCAATGATTTAATAGTTTTCTAGTAAAAAACGATAAATTTGTCTTCGGAAAATGCGAATTTTTATTAAATGCGACCTATGTGTTGAATTATTTACACGTTAATTGACAAAAGAGCGAACGAAACTGTAACGGAGATATGCCAAATTATATCATGAATGTCCTTTAAAATTTTACTTTTAACACCTAGTGTGTTTCTGTGTTAAAATCATGTGTTTGCAGGACGGGTATAAAAGTTTATTGATAAATCCAAACTGATATGAACATTTCTGTGGATAATAACCAAACTCAAAATAGGCTGGAATTATCCATATACTAGTCAGGTCATTATCCAATTTGTATATCCTTTACTCAAACAAATACGAATATATTGCGCTTTCGAGCATTTACGCAAATCAAATTTTGTACATACATACATAAAAAGTTAATACATAAGTCCAAGCACTAAAAACATTCGATTATAATTGTTTTTGGCCTAAAACTTTCGACAATTTCTTTTTTTTTCAGATTTTCAAACATATTCATTTTATTTCGACGTAATTGTTTTTAATTGTTATGGGTTTATAAGCGCATTGTATCCGGCAAATAACATTTTATAAAAAATATACGTTTATTTTGTCACAAGTTACCTTAAATAAACGTGTTCTAAGAAATAAATGACTGGAGTCTTTATTGATGTCGCCTTTTTTTTCTTCAGTTTGAATTATCCTACTCAGTTTGGATTATCGACGTGCACGGGGTGGGGTTGAAAACCAGAAAGTCGTGTGACGTTTTTAAATAATTGTATATGTCTATGAGTCTTATTTGTCCATCACATGTTATTAAGTCATTAAGCCAAGTCTTCGTTTTCAGGACATTTAATATTTGCTATATTAAAAAGACTTTAAACAGATTTTTGTTTTGACCAACCTATAGGTGTTGGAAAGGAACCAATACCAAGCAGGGCGCAAGTACCTCATATTCCATTCAAGATCTGTTCATGTCACAGTGTTATATATTAAAGCATAAACAATTAGTCTCCATTAATACATTAAGTTATGCAGATTTCATCCCACCAAGTTACATTTCTTTCTTTGCCATAATCAATGTTTTAACCTACCAAATTTATAAGTACTATCATACAACAAACATAACCACCTAATTGTCGGGGCTGTCATGTGTACAGTGCAACGAAAAAAAGATCTTATCTGCTAATCAAGTGGACTGCAGTTCATTTTTAATAGCAATGCAAGGCCGTCTGCAGTCTGCTACACTTTTTGTTTGTGTTATTTAAACTTGGTAATTATAAAGTTAACATGCCCATGTTTTGATGACGTTATGCGTTAACCTAGTTTTTCACATAAAATATAATACTTTTAATATAAAACCGATATTTAACGCCACAAACACATGACAATCAAATGTGTCACAGATACGGATGCCTACAAGATATGTTTGAACAGAGAAAAATCAACCAGACAGTTAAATTTGAGTTTTTCCTAACAAAATCATCTGTATAAATACTGAATACTCAATACTTTTAAAATCGACACAAGTACAATAATTACACGAATTTTTTGCAGCTACAATGTCTTTTTCGATAATCTTACCACTGCGTTTGTTCATCTGTGACCTTTGAGAAAATTCATCTACAAATAAAGAGGACTTATCACCGAAATTTTATTTTCATATTCTAAAGAAAAGGAAAGATTTGACAGTATTGCACGAGTCCCCTACCGGTTGAATGAAAACTGTATCAATAAACAAAATATCTAATACCATAATATGGCTATTTATCTGTACGTTTGAAATATTTAATAATGATCGAAATCCACTGTCCATTTAACACAGTATAAAATATTTATATTTTTTGTTAAATAATCAACAACAAACATAGTACGGAAAACACTCTCAAACTGATAAACATTAATTAGCTGCATATCTGTCCTTTTTTCCACCACGACCTAAACCTGGCTCTATTCTTTTGAAGTGTGGTCTCAGAAACTTAAGCAACGATTTCATCGTCCGGTGAAAAGGTCATCCGTGTGTTTTAATG
The DNA here is from genome assembly GCA_007657795.1 of Dreissena rostriformis. Taxonomy (NCBI): domain Eukaryota; kingdom Metazoa; phylum Mollusca; class Bivalvia; order Myida; family Dreissenidae; genus Dreissena; species Dreissena rostriformis. The sequence goes on along the minus strand of VMBQ01000500.1, from coordinate 67,473 downwards.
AATCAATCACAAAAATCACGTTTATGTTATTTTCACAGCCACAAATGTGATAATACATAAGCATCTTTTATAAGGATCGAACATGTATATAACGCACACAGCTCACCTTAAATTCCGCCTGTTATTAGCAATATAAAAAAATGTGATGACATCGAATACAAAAAATGGCATACAGCTGTACTAGATCATGGACGTTTATTATCGAAGATCTTTTATATGTGACCGTTTATATCGAATCAGAAGAAATAAACAGTTGAAGTCAAAATAAACTAAAACTTATTAAACAAAATCGTGCAGAAAAGCAATTACGTGTATTTGTTAGTCTTAGAATATATTTAAACTTGTACTTGGAAAAGTAATACAGTCTAACCTGTCAATAAACACCACTCAAAGGATTTAGTCGTTGTGGTCTTTGTTCACAGGTGGTCTTTATTCGCAGGGTCGATTGAAAGGATTGGGAGGAAATGATTGTGGTCTTTATGGACAGGTGGTCTCTATTAAAAGGTGGTCTCTGGGACAGGTTTGACTGTATTTGAATACCTGATTCAAATTGTGAGTTTGCACGACCTAAATCTTCCTCTGTTCTGTTGAAGTGTGGTCACATAAACTCACGGAACGAGTTTATCGACCGGTGAAAAGGCGAACTGGAATGGAAGGTTGATACTGCCCGGCATGATTCCTCTTCGGAATATTAGCCCATTTATGCCTTGTCGACTCTCCCATCCTTCTAAATTGGATCAATTTACTTCCAAAATTAGGGATGTCTAGTATATTTATTTCTATATTTATAATATTTCTTACAGAAATTCCTTAATCATCTGGGTCTACGCTGTTTGCCAAGGCCTTTTTTCTAGACGCTAGGCATCAATGGGTTAAAATAAGAAAACTTTGAACGTTGTAAAAGCAAATCCAATTCAACTGAACGGAAGCTATACAAACAAGAAATCGATTCATATAGTTCCATCAAGTTGAAAGATACCCGGTAAGTTGGTTATGGATGAAGTTGTTAAGATACAGTATTTTCACCTGTATATAGTACCATTCGATTAACCTTTTCCAAAATCAAAAGCGGTTACTCCAGTATTGATTGCTGAACACGTTCTTCGCCAACTTCAATAAGTCAGCAACGTTGTATTTAAGCATTTTTTTTAATTAAAATCGAACAATTATATAACGCACAAAAAGCACGTTGACTGACGCATGTTATTTTTACAATAAGGCATTATAAAAAATGTGATAATACATAAGAATCTTTTATTATGATCGAACATTTCTATAATGCAAACATCTCACGTTTACTGCCACATGTTTTAAGCACAATAAAAATGTGATGCCATCGAATATAAAACAAATGGCATAAAGCTTTAATATAGCATGGACGTAGATAAGATTAATGTATGTGACCTTTTTATCGGTCAGAATAAACAAACTGCAATCCAGTAAAATACTGTTTTATCTCATTAAACAAACATGCAAGTTAATCAAAATCGTGCAGGAACGCTCTCATTTTAAAATGATAAAAGGAAGTTCATTTTTAAGTCTTATAATATTAGAAATAATCTTTTATTCAACAAAATATTTAAATATAAAAAAAAAAAAGAAACATTAGCTGGAGTCCTAATTTGCATCATACTTATCTAGTCCTTTTAATATGTGATATTTATATTTTATATTCGCCTTCATTCGAGCAGTCTGGTCAGTAGAAAAGGTCTCGTGGTCTCATACGCAGTCAGGGTAGCTGCTGAACAGACTGCGCGCGTCTGGTCTGAAGCAACATAATAGTAATATTCCTTCATGTACTTTGAGTTTTCGATAAAGTACTAATAAAAAAAGTCACAAATAACGAAATAAGGCACGTATCTGATGTTTCAATGTTTTAAACATAACGTTAGTTCTTAGCAAATGCTAACGTTTTATTGCTAATATTTCTCTTATCTGAAAATATGTTGTCAAGAACTTTAATTACCGAAACTGGTTCTCGTTAACTTCTTTTTTTTTTCAACGCTCTTCGTTAAGTTGTAATTCTGATTTATTGGTGATTTGTTATTTAACTTTTTAATTAGATTTTGCGAATTAAATGCCTGGAACAATTGTCTTAAAAAAACCGAATTGACTTGCATTAATATAATTATTGTAATTATAGAGTATGAATCGGACGCACGTATCGCGTTTCAACTTCAACAAACTTAAAATGCCAAGTTTAATTTGATGACGCAGCAGGCTGTTCTGAGAAAACTGGGCATAATACGTGTGCGTAAAGTGTCGTCCCAGATTAGCCTGTGCAGTCCGCACAGGCTAATCAGGGACGACACTTTCCGCCTAAATTGGATTTTTGCTAAGAAGAGACTTCATTTAAACGAAAAATGTAATAAAAGCGGAAAGTGTCGTCCCTGATAAGCCTGTGCGGATTGCACATGCTAATTTGGGACGACACTTTACGCACATGCATTATGCCCAGTTTTCTTAGAACGCGACTCATTTATTAGGGTTGATAATTTGTTTTAAATGAACCACTCTATTATTTTACTTCCATCGGAAACATGTTCAGATTATGGAGTAAAAAATAAGTGTTTAATTAAAGCATTTATTGTTTAAAATATTTTAAGAGTCCGAATTGTTCAATCACAACGCGGCCAGCAAGTGCCCATGGTCCACTCATGTTCCATAATTACAGCAAGTATTAAAATTAAGCTGACATCGGTTCTTCACAGAAAATTATACTTAAGGAAAATAACTTTCAACAAAACACTACACAATTATGAAACACTATTTCATCACAAAACGAAAATAACGAGAATCTTGTCTTTAATGAATGTTTTTAGTATCACATGCCACTACAATTGAGGTATTTGTCTGCCACAATAACCACGGTGCCTATACCACGTGACTATTTAAGATCTGTGTTGGGAGAATAAAGCGCGACCCAGATAATATTTTTAAGGATGTTTTTTTTAAATATTTCAACATTTTTAATGGAATAAGTGGAGAGCTCGCTCATTCGTAAGAGTTTTCTACAGGTATCATGTTTTTTTTTTAAACAAATAAGTATTTTTTCAATAAAGTGCAACCGAACGTTTGAACGGTAAGAAAAATGTCGAATCAGTGTGGGGGCTCCATATTACAAACGCGCGGTTGCACTTTACTGAAAAAATACTTATTTGTTTAAAAAATCATGATACCTGTAGAAAAAAGACATCCTTAAAATATTATCTGGGTCGCGCTTTATTCTCCCAACACATATCTTAAAAAGTCACGTGATATAGGCACCGTGATAACTAACGAACGTCTGCTGCTCCATAACATTGTTGTGACGAGTTATACATGTGTGTAAAAACTCGACCTTCAAAAATGAAACTATAATACACCCGTGTTCGAGAATGGATGAACATGCCATTTAAGTTTAGCTGATATTATTGGTTCTCGATGAGAAAAATGTGTCAATATTTCAGCAGTGCTATGAGTTGATATGAATGATACTGAGCAACCACGAACTCATACTCAATTAGTGCATGTTTGATTATGACTGTTTTATGAATTCCCTAAAATTGTATTTCCATATATGTCGTTTTGTGACCCTTTTTTGAGTGATATTGCCCGTTTTTTGGAAATTAGTCCAAACGTGGATGAATTTAAATTAAACATGATTTATGTATTCATATTCAACATTTTAACAAAGTCCGTTTATAAATAATCGAAAAATGACGAAGGTCAGTTCCTTTGACGGTAAACCATTTCGAACGCCCATTGGTTTCGTTCAACTCATAATGCAGACGTTATAAAGTGGTGATACATATCCCAATGCGTACAATTGGAAATAAAACAGGTATTTATTTGTGATATTCATGGAAGTTTTGCGGCGACGTACGAGGAGATTGCAGTGTTTGTATGCCTCATGTGCAGGTTCTTTATGCCTCATGTGCATTTGGATCAAGACAATGCAAACATAAACATATACAAACCGGGATCGCCGCATGAAAAAACGGTTACTGCAAATATAATGCTCAGCTACTCATGTTTTATCTTATATATTGCCACTCATAAAATGATATTACGATCTTGCACTGAAATCAACACATCACCAACATATTGTTATATATTAATGTACTGCAAAACGAGGCGTTATCAATCAGTAATAGTGCTGATTTGCGGTAATTATTACAGAAACTGCATATATGGCGCATGGATAAATAGTATGTCATTAATATTTCATCTCGTTTTCTCTTAACGACCATAGGAAATGAAACTTTGCGTTTTAAAAGAACATTTTTTATGATACTAAATTAAGTTTCTTCTACTGCAATCAAATCTTGTAACGAATGCATGAAACTGGTAAGGATTAAAAACGCTTTGTACGAACAATCACGATGTGTTGACGCATGGATCTTACATGTACATGTCGATTAACTTTACAGAAACTTTATTTGTGCAAAATTTAATTTCTTGATCAGAAAAGTATGGACTCATATTATATATATATATAACATCAGTTAAAGGATACACATCCGGACTCCTAACATCTATTACCAGCAGCATCGGCTTCACGTTGGTAGTGGTCCTAGTTGGACTGCGTTGAACGCCGTTTCCAAGGTAAGCACCCAGTTCCAGAAGGTCCTCCGCGAATATACGCGGACATTTCTCCGACCTCAATTCATCCAACGACAATGGTTCAATCGACTGAACAAAATAAAGTGAGTTTCAAATTGGTTATTTGTTTCATAAAAACATTTTACATCACTCTATGGGTCTTTTACATGGACAAAAGGACACAAATCTAACACTTTCATTTCGCATGTGTTACTTTATTGTAGTGTGTTCATGCCTGCCAATTTAGATGTATTTCCAATGATTATGTTCCTAGATATTCGTATATGTGACAATTTTTTTAAACCACAAAATACTAAAGACTTTGACAATAATAATAATTAACATTCAAATTAAAAAAATAAAGAGTGCTCATGCCTTTAAATTGTATCATAAAACTTAACAACTTAAATGTGAGGCATTAAATAAGAAAAAGTACAGATGAGTACTTCAAACCCTTTCGCCATAACCTCCAGGACATCAAACGGACCAAAGCCTTCGGTCGGTTCAGCATTTTTGGGCAGATCGGTCGGTCAACTATATTCCGTTGGTCGGGGGCTTAATGGTCTATAGCATTTCTATATAAAACTAATTCAGAATGAATGTTTTAGCTTGAAAACTTCTGTTTCAGAATGTGAGCTTTGGTGGTTAAAAGAATAAGAACATGTTAAATCAAATATGAACGAGCCAGATCATAAATATATGTGTGTATTCTTTTTTTAATCTTTGGGAAATCAAATGAAACATGTCAATAAAGGTCTGTCAATCTTTAAACCTACCCCTTGTCAATGTAACAAACATGAACCGACGTTCACCAACTCATTTGAAGTCTGCTCGTTGTAGTCACGTGAGTAATAAGACACATTCGGCAATTCCTCGGCTTTCTTCGCAACGGGCCGGGCATGTTGGCGATAGGTAGCGCTCTTAAGTGTCCAGCAGAAAATCTGAATAGAGTCTTTTACACACTGCTGAATGTCGATCTCTGAAATAAAAGCCAGTAGCACGTTAATAATGTGTTCTAAAAACAATGAAAGGTACCAGTTTTAAAAGTTTTTAACAAATAAGCAGCAATAGTTTCAACAAAAATATATTACACCAAACGTAAAAACATTTTGATCATTTTACGCGTGTAAATTCGGCATATTTAAAATATATTTTACAGTTCTATTTATAAAATCGTTTAAGCAGACAAACACACCTAGCATATCGGAAAACAGCAATATACACTCGTTAAATCCAAATGACAGCAGACGATCATGAAACTGTTGCAGAATGGCAACTCCAACACACAATGGAAAAGAGGAGTTCCCCAGCAACAGTGTATCCCACAGATGGTAGACTTTGTGTAGGGAAAACATCTGTGAAACATAAGTAAACATTGAACTATTAAGTTATATATTAATACAAAAGTCAGAACATTGGTAAAATGTGATGACTAATAAATATGTTATACAGTGGTATATGAGCAAACAAAAACGAGAACGAAAATGCGATTGGCCTCAACAAATACCAATGAACGTCTTTAGTGAAATTAGAGTATGTATGTATATATATATAAACCTCTGTGCCTTACGGTTTCAGATATAAAATTTGTTTTAAAATGTTCGTTACACACATAGATTGAAAACTAGTTACCCCTGGGCGCCCAGTTTTGAACCCACGGGCATGATTTGAACGAACTTGGTAGAAGTCTCCTAAGTGTTATTACATTACAAATACCAAACCTATTGGTCTTGCGGTTTCAGAGGAAAAGATTTTTAAATAATACACGAACTACACAAACGAAAAACAAATAATGTCCAAGGCGTCGCCAGTTTTGACCACAGGACTGAGGAGAACTACCTTACTAGAGGACCACTTTTTGAGGTGACATGAAACATTGAAAACCTTTGTGTCTTCGGATTCAGAATTGGGGTTTCAATGTTAACTATATACTTTCTCCATCTCGGCACCAACCATATATTCTCTATATATAATTTGTTGCGCTGTTTCACATTTCACAAAGTATTAATAATGCCCTTTAAGCAATATTATTAGGGTTTTTTAAAGCGAACAAAAAAACCTTTGAAGGAAACATCTGCCAGCCTTCTCTTGCTCTCTTTATTTTCATTTCAATCACCCAAATTGACGAGTATATCCTGAAATTTTCCGTACACATAATGTTAACTGTTTACCGACCAACGCGCAGACACGGAAAGACACCGCAAGGTATGAACTGTTCCATAATTTATAAGATTGTAAGAACATCACATTGAATTGTCTCACATTGGCAGGATGGTGACGAACGGTTTCGCCTTGAGAGGGACTTTATGTTAGAATTATCGTAAACTAAACAACTAGATTTGATACAACGTTTTAACCTAACAAGTAGATACATTGATGACATACTGAACTTAGATAATCCATACTTTGAACAATATATTCACAATANTAAGTTGTAATTCTGATTTATTGGTGATTTGTTATTTAACTTTTTAATTATATTTTGCGAATTAAATGCCTGGAACAATTGTCTTAAAAAAAACGAATTGACTTGCATTAATATAATTATTGTAATTACAGAGTATGGTTCGGACGCACGTATCGCGTTTCAACTTCAACAAACTTAAAATGCCAAGTTTAATTTGATGACGCAGCAGGCTGTTCTGAGAAAACTGGGCATAATACGTGTGCGTAAAGTGTCGTCCCAGATTAGCCTGTGCAGTCCGCACAGGCTAATCAGGGACGACACTTTCCGCCTAAATTGGATTTTTGCTAAGAAGAGACTTCATTTAAACGCAAAAGGTAATAAAAGCGGAAAGTGTCGTCCCTGATAAGCCTGTGCGGATTGCACATGCTAATTTGGGACGACACTTTACGCACATGCATTATGCCCAGTTTTCTTAGAACGCGACTCATTTATTAGGGTTGATAATTTGTTTTAAATGAACCACTCTATTATTTTACTTCCATCGGAAACATGTTCAGATTATGGAGTAAAAAATAAGTGTTTAATTAAAGCATTTATTGTTTAAAATATTTTAAGAGTCCGAATTGTTCAATCACAACGCGGCCAGCAAGTGCCCATGGTCCACTCATGTTCCATAATTACAGCAAGTATTAAAATTAAGCTGACATCGGTTCTTCACAGAAAATTATACTTAAGGAAAATAACTTTCAACAAAACACTACACAATTATGAAACACTATTTCATCACAAAACGAAAATAACGAGAATCTTGTCTTTAATGAATGTTTTTAGTATCACATGCCGCTACAATTGAGATATTTGTCTGCCACAATAACCACGGTGCCTATACCACGTGACTTTTTAAGATCTGTGTTGGGAGAATAAAGCGCGACCCAGATACTATTTATAAGGATGTTTTTTTTTTTTAATATTTCACCATTTGTAATGGAATAAGTGGAGATCTCGCTCATTCGTAAGAGTTTTCTACAGGTATCATGATTTGTTTTAAACAAATAAGTATTTTTTCAACAAAGTGCAACCGAACGTTTGAACGGTAAGAAAAAAGTCGGTTCAGTGTAGGGACTCCATATAACAAACGCGCGGTTGCACTTTACTGAAAAAAATACTTATTTGTTTAAAAAAATCATGATACATGTAGAAAAAAGACATCCTTAAAATATTATCTGGGTCGCGCTTTATTTTCCCAACACATATCTTAAAAAGTCACGTGATATAGGCAACGTGATAACTAACGAACGTCTGCTGCTCCATAACATTGTTGTGACGAGTTAAACGCGTGTGTAAAAACTCGACCTTCAAAAATGAAACTATACTACACCCGTGTTCGAGAATGAATGAACATGCCATTTAAGTTTAGCTGATATTATTGGTTCTCGATGAGAAAAATATGTCAATATTTCAGCAGTGCTATGAGTTGATACGAATGATACTGAGCAACCACGAACTAATACTCAATTAGTGCATGTTTGATTGTGACTGTTTTATGATTTCTCTAAAATTGTATTTCCATATATGTCGTTTTGTGACCCTTTTTTTGAGTGATATTGCCCGTTTATTGGAAATTCGTCGAAACGTGGATCAATTTAAATTCAACATGATTTATCTATTCATATTCAACATTTTAACAAAATCCGTTTATAAATAATCGAAAAATGACGAATGTCAGTACCTTTGACGGTAAACCATTTGGAACGCCCATTGGTTTCGTTCAACTCATAATGCAGACGTTATAAAGTGGTGATACATATCCCAATGCGTACCATTGGAAATAAAACGGGTATTTATTTGTGATATTCATGGAAGTTTTGCGGCGACGTACGATGAGATTGCAGTTTGTGTATGCCTCTTGTGCAGGTTCTGTATGCCTCATGTGCATTTGGGTCAAGACAATGCAAACATAAACTGATTCAAACCGGGATCGCCGCATGAAAAAACGGTTACTGCAAATATAATGCTCAGCTTCTCGTGTTTTATCTTATATATAGCCACTCATAAAATGATATTACGATCTTGCACTGAAATCAACACATCACCAATATATTTTTTATATATTAATGTACTGCATAACGAGGCGTTTTCAAACAGTAATAGTGCTGATTTGCGGTAATTATTACATGGATAAATAGTATGTCATTAATATTTCATCTCGTTTTCTCTTAACGTCCATAGGAAATGAAACTTTGCGTTTCAAAAGAACATTTTTTATTATACTAAATAAAGTTTCTTCTACTGCAATCAAATCTTGTAACGAATGCATGAAACTGGTTAGGATTAAAAACGCTTTGTACGAACAATTACGATGTGTTGACGCATGGATCTTAAATGTACATGTCGATTAACTTTACAGAAACTTTATTTCTGCAAAATTTAATTTCTTGGTCAGAAAAGTATGGACTCATATTATATATATATATAACATCAGTTAAAGGATACACATCCGGACTCCTAACATCTATTACCAGCAGCATCGGCTTCACGTGGGTAGTGGTCCTAGTTGGACTGCGTTGAACGCCGTTTCCAAGGTAAGCACCCAGTTCCAGAAGGTCCTCCGCGGATATACGCGGACATTTCTCCGACTTCAATTCATCCAACGACAATGGTTCCATCGACTGAACATAATAAAGTGAGCTTCAAATTGGTTATTTGTTTCATAAAAACATTTTACATCACTTTATGGGTCTTTTACATGGACAAAAGGACACAAATCTAACACTTTCATTTCGCATGTGTAACTATATTATAGTGTGTTCATGCCTGCCAATTTAGATGTCTTTCCAATGATTATGTTCCTAGATTTTTGTATCTGTGACATTTTTTTTTTAAACCACAAAATGCTAAAGACTTTGACAATAATAATAATTAACATTCAAATTAAAAAAAAAAGAGTGCTCATGCCTTTAAATTGTATCATAAAACTTAACAACTTAAATGTGAGGCATAAAATAAGAAAAAGTACAGATGAGTTCTTAAAACCCTTTCGCCATAACCTCCAGGACATCAAACGGACCAAAGCCTTCGGTCGGTTCAGCATTTTTGGGCAGATCGGTCGGTCAACTATATTCCGTTGGTCGGGGGCTTACTGGTCTATAGCATTTCTATATAAAACTAATTCAGAATGAATGTTTTAGCTTGAAAACTTCTGTTTCAGAATGTGAGCTTTGGTGGTTAAAAGAATAAGAACATGTTAAATCAAATATGAACGAGCCAGATCATAAATATATGTGTGTATTCTTTTTTCAATCTTTGGGAAATCAAATGAAACATGTCAATAAAGGTCCGTCAATCTTTTAACCTACCCCTTGTCAATGTAACAAACATGAACCGACGTTTACCAACTCATTTGAAGTCTGCTCGTTGTAGTCACGTGAGTAATAAGACACATTCGGCAATTCCTCGGCTTTCTTCGCAACGGGCCGGGCATGTTGGCGATAGGTAGCGCTCTTGGGTGTCTTGCGGAAAATCTGAATAGAGTCTTTTACACACTGCTCAATGTCGATCTCTGAAATAAAAGCCAGTAGCACGTCAATAATGTGTTCTAAAAACAATGAAAGGTACCTGTTTTTAAAATCTTTAACAAATAAGCAGCAATATTTTCAACAAAAATATATTACACCAAACGTAAAAACATTTGGATCATTTTACGCGTGTAACTTAGGAATATTAAAAATATATTTTACAGTTCTATTTATAAAATCGTTTAAGCAGCATCATCTTGTTAACACCTAGCAAGTAGTTAAGGAGGATGACTTCACTGAATGTTTACCCTACGAAATCTAATTCACCTATCATGACTTAAGTATGGAGTAGAGCGGAACCATATATAGAGTTTCGTAAGATGACGCAAATAGCACCGAGACAATAACAGCCAGGAAGAACATATTTTCTATATATGCTTAGACCAGCGCATTTAGGATTGTGCGAAAACGAACTGAACTAAAAGTTCATGTATATGTTTGTTTAATTCCGGTGTATTCTATAGTTTAAGGTTTCAGCAATGTGATCAGTGTTTACTTCATTTTAATATTGCATCCACTTCAAAAAGGTAAAGAATGAAAACATATATTTGCATGCAAAACAAAAACAAAACGATTTATGATAGTGTTACATTCATACTAACAAAATAATAACATTGCCACGTTTCTCCTCTTACATATTTTTTTTATTGTATTAACTATAAATGACTAGAAGACATTTTCTAGTACACTTTGTGCGCGTTCATATTGATATCATATTGTCCTGCCAAAGAACTGATCTCGCAACTGTGTTGAAGTCTTACTTCAGAAATTCCCGCTGCTTCTTCGCTGCAGTGCACCTCTTGCATGTTTCACGTCAAGTATGTTCACATCGTTGCGCCACGAACAAAGAACAACACAAAAGTCTACGTCTTCATTATTAGTAGTATTTGGAAGCGATCTTCCCGTCTCAATTCAGGGACTAGCCGATTGTAGAAGCCGAACTGTTCTCTGCGTTCTACCCCCAGCATAATTCTAACCTAGCATAGTATTTGCCTTGCTAAGCTTTTTATATTATTTCAATCAATCGTAGAGTAAGCTAGAGATCATCTTCCTGCTGCTGTTGTTGTTGCTGCTGCTGCTGCTGCTGGACAGAAATTATGTATTGCAACAGTAAGTAATTAGTTCCATCGACAAGTATACATTTTAATTCTGCAATCTTGACAACCACTGAAGACTTTTCACTGAAAACAGTGTTTTTTTTAACAAAGACCATTACCGCCAACAGGACGCGCTAAGAACACGAGGGAAACGCCATGGTCCTAAAGGAAAACCGAAGAAACGCCATAGACGTACGCCAGTAGTCGTCGCAGTGCGGGCGACTACACATCAATTATCTGCGTTATTGCGGTGACTTTAGAACGACTGTACTACGTCCCGTTGAAGTTCTTCGTCATGACGTCGTAAAACGTAAGAATTGCCTCCCGAAACAATTCAGGGCTACTCTAAATACTCTCATATATAATTGTGTTTGATAACATGCACTTGTATATATGATTCACTACAATACGGAAATGTTTTTGCAACCCATATATGGCGTGTGAAGGTCCTTAAGCGATGCTCTCAGCCTTTAAACCCTCCTACATTCTTTACATCACCATTTGGTTCTGTATAGTTTATCGTGTTGTATGTCATATCCTAGTTAGTAGCAAGAGGGTGATATAACTTCTCGCATATATATTTATTACTCAGTTTCGGAACATATTAACGACGAAAAGAGGTAAAGATATTCACACAACAAACTTATGTTATGTAATTAATAGAAATGCCTGATTGAAAGATTGTATACATTAAATATAAATTAACATAGAACTGACACAAATTTAAAAAGAACCTTTTAACGATCGCTAACCTTAAAATATATTATAATCAACGCGCTCTTTCTCTTTTAGTATATTTTTAATTTAGAATATATTATAACACTCTCGTATTGGAATACTATTCAATTTATTACATATTACTCATTGTACAAAATAAATGGAACAATCCATTATACTTTGAACATTAACTGAATATAAAGTATTTCTGATTAAATTTAAAATTCACAATCTGACAATCACCTTGTTACACTACTCGTATGTATGTTCATATAGGCACAGATTAAGCAATGAGACAACACCTGTGAAATTAAAAACAAAAACAAACTCACACTTAATATTATCATGAGAAAATTCATTACACAATTCAATACACATTTTGTGGGCGATTCTGATTAAATACAGAGAGTCGTTAATTATCAGTTATTTGTTATAGTATGCATAAATTGCGCGTGAACTATGTACGGTGTAGAGTGGTATGCCCTCGACCCTCACATGCCTATTCGCGAGGATAATAAAATATATTGAACGGAAAACAAATATCAGTTTGGTTATAATCAGTGAATGGTACAGCGTGTACGTGCCATTGATCAAGCCGTAGGCATGCCGTCGTTCGTAATAAAATACAACACAAACGATCGCTATTTCTCACTGACTAATTTTTTAATCTCTGATTAAAAATTAATCTTTTAATGCTTGAATATATGCTGATGTCCATTTTAACAATACCAGCGACATAATTTAAAACATTTAAGCACGTATGAGTCATTGTTCCATTTTCAAGTATTAGTGATTAATAGTGTAAGTATGTGATTGTTCCAGTCGTCTACTAGAGAATGCCTTATTTCAACCAGGACATTCCAGATGTCGTTATTAAGAGCCTGTTCAAAAAGTACGACGGGGATAACAGCGGCTTTCTCGACCGGAAGGAGCTTTCAAGTTTACTGGAAGACGACCTCGGCCTGACCGCTGCCCAGGCGGAAGTGTATATCCATCTTTTGGACCAAGATGGCGACGCCAAAACCAGTCCCGAAGAATTCTGCGCTTGGCTCCGTAGCAACGAGAGATTCAGTATGATAAACAATACAATTTCGTCGCGCTACTACAGAGTGAGTAAGGCCGTGGAGATGTTCCGCAAATATGACAGGGACGAAAGTCAGTGTATCAGTCGTGATGAGTTTACATGCTTGTTGACCGAGCTGGGTTACAATGTCGATGTTGACGCCGCATTCAAATCCCTCGATGCAGACGGAAATGGGAAAATATCGTTTCCGGAGTTCCTAAAGTGGCTCAATTGGGTCCCATTACATTGACAGCTGCATGTTGTGAATAAAGGTTTTAGGGGAAATGATGCGTATACCGATAAACGTGTCATGTGTGCGCTTGTACAGCGGAAAAAGATCAGATCCGTTTGAATCAAGAAATATCCAGTTCATTTTTATTTTCATCAGAAATAAGCAAAGAAAGAATCAATTTACGCGCCTTATACACGAGCACATGAATGAAGAAAATTTACATTTAAACTTGCAATGTTTATTTTATTGTGTACATACATAACAATGTTAACCATATTTTTCCTTAAGCTGTATATGACATCATTGATTGTCGAAACCTGACTAAATATGCACTACGTTTTGTGAGAGACATTATGATAGAGATAAATTGCTTTATCTCAAAAGAATCTTTGGACGAACATACCGGAACGAACATAAATTTCCTATTGTACCAAGGACTAATTAACATAATAAGTAAATATATTAAAAAGTTTGAAGACATGCCACCTTTTGATAATAAAACTCAAGGGCCTATATTACCAACATACATAAAGAAAATAGTAACCAGCCCAAAAGAAGAAAAACATATTTATAAAATATTAATCCAAAACAGTGACATTCCGGCTTGTCAAACAAAATGGAATTCAGAATGTTTTAATATTGACAGGAAAAACGTACATGAACTTGTGTTCAACCTAACTAAAAATGCATATATAAGATGGTTACAGTGCAGAATAGTCCACAGAATCTTAGGAACAAAATCTCTTATGTTAAAAATGAAAATTGTATCCAATAATCTATGTACATTGTGTAATAATGAAGTAGAAAATATTATGCACTTGTTCTGGTACTGTCCATATTCCCAAGAAATTGTTAAATTTGACTATTCATAGAAGAAGACCAAGCTTAACTATTCAGATTACATGTCATGATCTAATACTTGGAATCACGACCCCAAAAATGAATGATTTAAACATTGTGTGTTAAGAAATTAAACGGTATATTTTTCATTGCCAGAAGAAAAACAGAATCCCTTCACCCTTTGGACTTGTAAATAGTATGAAACACAATTTTGAAATATATAAAACCACAATTAACATAGATGACGAACTACGAGACTGGTCCCTTATACAAATATTTGTAGACATCTCCGATAATGACATCATTAATCGCAACACGTAATATAGATAATATAGACAATGTTTAGCACCAATTTTGTTTGTAAAGTCTGCATTATGAATGTTTTTTACACAATGCAATTCAGCACTTAAGTAACCTTTTGTGTGTATATATTATAGATGAAAGATTTACATACTTATAGCTTAAGCTTTACAATATTATATGCATGTGAAAATTAGTTTTGTCGTTCAATATTATATGCATGTGCAAATTAATTTTATCGTTATAGTGTATATATATTACAGATGAAAGATATACATTCTTATAACTAAAACTTATAATATGCATGTGCAAAAAAGGTTTTTGTTGCTAAAATTCTTGAAATATTAAACACTATAAAGTGTATATGAATGAATGTTTATAACCTTATGAATGTTCTACTCAAAAACATGTATTTAAAATACTCTGTAACTAACACGCTTGCATGTATGTTTGATTATATGTTGCGGAATTTCTTAGTTGATGTACCCATCAAATACATGTCCTTAAATTACTATGTATATGATAAGCTTGTATGTATGTCTGTAGTATCTTACGGATAAAATAAAAATATGTAAACAAAAATATGCACTACGTGACGTGTATACAAATGTTAACTTAATGTCAAAATATTTCACCTAAAAATGGTTCACACGTTTAGCATACATTTACCTCAGTGTCAATTATTTGAAATCGTGCAGTGTGCGTGTTGACTAAAATAGTTATGAAGACGACCATAACTAGAAATGTATCCCTGACGCGTATGCCCCTACGACACATGTTTGGACACGGAAAAGTCCACTACTAAAATGGGCAAACAAACACAGTGCCTTACTTCTGCAAAAGCATGCGGGCACATAAAACCCCTATCTTTACACATTAAGATGATGAATAAGCTTCTTAAGTTTGAATGAAATTCTCCAAGCAGTTAATTAGGAGTCCTGACCACAAAATGGGGGAACATGCACATATCATAATGTAAAAGCCAACAAAGGCCCATTATTCAGCCCAAACTGGCCATTGTCGTTTTATTAACATGAGTCTTTTGTCATTTTATATCGAGGATCACACATTTTCAAAGGTATAGTACAGAATGCTGCTCTAAAGGGAGAGGATTCACAATTTGACAATTCCAGAAGCATTTTGTAATAATTTAATTAATCAACGGACTATCTTAGTCCAACAGAAGTAAGTGAGGTTTCAGGGTATAAATCTATTTACATGCCAATGAATATTATTCCCAAAATATATTTCTTGAAATAAAAAAAATATATGTTGTGTTTATCAACCTAGATGGCTAGAAAAACAAGTAAGACCCTTTGCAAAAATAAAGCTACGATTATAAATAATATCCATTTATCCCTATACTGCGTTCTTATATGTTGCCTGTTGGAAATTCGAACGTCTTTGATGATTTAATATTGACATGTGGTGAGTGAATTTGATAAGCGGTTATATTAATGAGCCTAAATCTAAGGGGTCGGCGAATTGAGAGGTAAAAGTGAATCACTTACCTTGTAAATGTTACCCGCTGAGACAGTTGCATATCAATATTTAACAAGTATTTGCCAATACTTCAACTTTGACAGAGACTGTCCTCATCACAAAAATAATGTGTCGTAACCATTTTAATAAAAAGGATCGTCTATGTTTCGTCAGAACTATGAGTATGATATCCATTTGTTCGCATTTACGTTGAATGCAAAGTACCATAAACTTCGTCCATGTTGACATTGACAGCACAAATCTCCATATTATTTTCCTTAAATAATGTTATTGTCTATTGTCGTTGTTTTTTTAATTGAGTATACATTTGTCCTCAAAATGGCTTAGTGATGCATGTATCAAATCAGGTTTGACAATGTTATTCGATAAATAATTTCAGAGCGTTCTTTTCGAACTTTTATGCCATCCAAATTTATAAAGACCAAATCGTTCGACGTTCTTTATATATTCGAATGATTAAAATCGGTTAACTTCAACAAAATCACAAGTGCTTCTGTGTACGAAAATACATCTTAAATTTCGTATTGAATTAAACTCTCTTCATTGCAATCATGCGTCTTTTTATGCAAATATTTAACCTTGGAAAATTAACAACATACGAACGACGCACGTGATGTAGGATGCACGTGGACCAGATCTTACACGTCATAGATGCAATTAAACTAATGTTTGCGCTTAAATATGGAAAACAGTGTTTATGTACATTTCAATGATTACAGTTTTTATATACAGTTCAATGACTAACGAGGAAACGACCTTAAACTAAACAGTCGTGCCATATGCAACTAATTATGAGAGAGGATGCACGTGAACCAGATATCACATGTAAAACATTCTATTAGATTGATGGCCTGTGCTAAAATGTGGAATAGTTTTTTTATAAACAGTGCATTGATTTACGAGTACACAACCTAATACGAAAGAGTCTTATATTAAAACGTTTTTCCATACGATTAACAACTAATTATACTATGAAACACATACGAGACACAACCATAATGACAAAGAAGGTTTTCTTTAATATAGCACTTGCAATTGTTTACAGACCACTTCCTTTCATATAAATGCTTTCAGCGTATATTGTAATTGTTCATTAGGTTTTGATGCTTCATTCAGCAATAGGTCGTGCACACATTAGACAAGTTAAGTCTAGGATTTACCAAGAAAATTCAACAATTCAAAACAGCACAGCGACGATGAGTCATGTGATGGCCAATACAATATCATTGCAACATTTTGTAAATATTAGTTTTGCATTTGATGACATATTAATTGGAAATACAGTCAATAATATCTGCCATCATAACGAATTTGAGAAAAGAAATGAAGACAAACACACAAATATCATCTGTTTTAACAGAACACGTAGACCCATTTTAAAGGAAATAGACCGACGGACACACAAACGGACGGACGGATCTATACACAACATCGCTAATTTAGAAATATGACCACATAACATTTACGCTAAAACATCAATTGATAAATATTATAAGTTTACAAAACATAACCACACTATCAATAAACAGTTTATTAAATAATGTCCAGTGAATACTAGTCTCCGGGTGTCATCGCAGTATCCACAGCTACGGCTCTCTTCAGTTTTCCATTTAGCAGCATTATCACCAGAACCAAAAGGGCTAGAGCCAAAACACCACCCAGTACAGACCCTGCAATTATTCCAGCTTTCTCTGAAATAAGAAAAATATTAATTATGATAATATGACTGATAATAATAATAATAATAATAATAATAATAATAATAATAATAATAATAATAATAATAATAATAATAATAATTACTAATACATGTATTATAATTGAGAAAAATATTAATAATGATTATATGATAATAACTATAATGATAATAAAAATGATATTGAAGATGATGGTGGTTGAGGTGTTGGTAATGATGTAGATGATGATGATAATGATTATTTTTATGAAATACCGTGATTATTTTTATAACACTATTAATTAAAAAAATTAAAACGATTTTTGAACTAAATCAAAATACCATTTAAGAGGGGTTTTCAAGGCAGTATTAACCCATTTATGCCAAGTGGACTCTCCCATCCTTCTAAATTGGATCAATTTATTTCCAAAATTAGGGATGTCTAGTATATTTATTTCTATATTTAGAATATTTCTTACAGAAATTCCTTTAAGCAAACAGCGCAGACCCTGATGAGACGCCGCATCATGCGGCGTCTCATCTGGGTCTACGCTGTTTGCAAAGGCCTTTTTTCTAGACGCTAGGCATAAATGGGTTAAACACCTCGCGAACAAGTTTCCATTGCAATTTGAAAACAATAACAACAATAAATACGAAATGTGCTTACATGTATAAATATGAATGTATGTAAATTCGGTCTGTTTTCATTGATTTCAGTCTTCATATTATTGATTTTAAAACTTTAATTATACTTTTTTTTCGCCGTTGTCGTTTTCCCCAAGATGGTTGAAGTGTGTACCAGTAGCATTTCTTGACGTCGCCATCAAAGCGATAACAGAAGACGAAGATGGTACAATTGTCTTCATTGATGCAGATACCGGCACCTCTCTGAATGTTGAAGCCATGGTCGAAGCAAAGGTTAACGAAGGCGTGACTGCTAATGAATCCGTGTTGTTAGAAGTCGCATAAGAAGAGGCATAATTGGAAGTTGGCTGTAGTATCAAACTCGTTGAATCAATGGATGAAACTAACGTAGTGCTTTGGTAACAAAGCGTCGTGCAGGGCATATCACCAGCAGTCGTACAATTGTTGCAGACTTCATATTCCGTGTCAGACGTGGAGTTAAAGCCGCACTGTCTTAGGCAATCACTCAATATCGGATAACTCTCGTTGCAACAAATCCCTCGTTTACGAAATGCCACCGGTTTGATTTCACACGGTGTGCACAGCGAACAATTCCATGGCAACCATCTGCTCCAAGTGCAAACACCATTAAGTGTTTCATTGGTCGGTTGAAAATCGCACGTATGGTTTGAACAGTTTGTTAAACCAATTAAACATATGACAGCGATCACAAATGTATAATAATCAAGCCTGTAATGGTCCATTTTATAAAGAAGCACACATATCTTTCGAAAACGCAATAAAACTAAGACTAAACTCTACCGAATATGTACTGATTTATATTACTGGATTCTGATTATCATAAGTCAACAATTAAGAAGACCCGATTTTGCGTATCATTGGTCAATTTTGTATTATCAAGTTGATAAGTGAGTGGCCAGCTGACGCGATATAACGGTGGAGGATACTTGTGCATAGTCTGATAACGCAGCTTATTACCATGTGTTTTATCTGTTGACAGACTCTTAAAGTCATCGTTATCACGTAGGTACTACTGTATTCGCAGCGCTTTTGGACATTTCTTAATGGATAATAAGTATGTCTTGTGTACAGAAAGCACGTTTATTATATTGCTTAAAGTATATTTTCGAAATAAATTTTGTCAAGTTAGTTATGTGTTTCCTTCTAAGGGAGGCACATATCAATCGAATCTTTTGTCTGTCCGACAATTGATCTATTGATTGAAGGCTTTACGTGGAAGTGAATAAATATGGACCATAACGCTCTCTCTCTCTCTCTCTCTCTCTCTCTCTCTCTCTCTCTCTCTCTCTTGATATTTTGTCCATGTCCTGTGCGGCTCATTATTCCTACAGCATGTATGCAATTTAAACACATCTTGATACATTTAAAGAGAACGTTAAACCGAGTTTGTACGATATTTCTTTAAAACATCAAAATAGATCAAACATTTATGATAACAAATTAGAGGATTACTTCAGAAGAAACGACAACAAAATCATCAACTTAATTAGAGTTTAAAATAATTAAAAATAACATGTATTAATTTAGAAAACTCATTCATGTATAAACGACACTTAAGCACTTTTTTCGTTCTGCAGTTCTGCTACAAATACGAGTTAACTTGCAGGTATCGGCTTAGCGTTAACAGTCACTTGGTCGTCATGACTTTCATCAAAGCGTGTATATACGATGTTAATGTCAGCATTTCTCAAAAAATAAGTCGCGCTCTGTGAAAAGGGGGTTTAATGCATGTGCGTCAAATATCGTCCCAGATTATCCTGTGCAGTCCGCATTCACAGTGACAAAAAAGGCGAAAACTTCAGTTAAAACAGATCCCGCCGATGCAACGTCATGACAAATAGATTTAATCTCGTGTTTGAATTGAAAGTAGATTTTGTTGACCCATTTTAAGTCACTTTGTGTTATTTGAATACGCGTAGTTAATTACATGTTAGTATTTGTATCTGTATGACTGTAATACCGTTATAACATTTTTTATTGTACCACTTTTATAATTACCATATGTGGGGCGCTCTGAGAAAACTGAGCATAATGCAATTTATGGAAATTTTCGTTTAAATGATGTCTCTGCTTAGCGAAAATCCAGTTCAGCGAAAAGTGTCGTCCCGGATTAGCCTCTACGAATTGCAAAGGCTAATCTGGGATGACACTTTACGCACATGCGTTATGCCCAGTTTTCTCAGAACACTACACATTACAGTGATATCATAGAAAAACGTTGTGAATGTAGATGAACATTTGGAATATTTGCTGGACGTATTCATGTTATTTTCGTATTTGTTTTCTGTTAAACTGTAAGGGGTAAATCGCTCGATTTAGAACACTAGAGTCATTTTTAAATGAACATATGCATTATTGTGTTTTTCTTTTATCTGCTAAGTTACTGTGAAAACTGGGCATGTACTAACCAATCGGATTTTATATCTAACTCACAAGCTGATGAAACATACAAACAATTCATTCATTCGCAGAGGTCCCGATTGATAAATCTGAGAAAACTGGGCAAAATGCATGTGCGTAAATTGTCATCCCAGGGACGACAATTTTCGCTTTTATGGAATTTTTCGTTGAAATGATGTCTCTTCATAGCGAAAATCCAGTTTAGGCCGAAAGTGTCGTCCCAGATAAGCCTGTGCGGACTGCACAGGCTAATCTGGGATGACACTTTACGCACAAGCATTTTGCCCAGTTTTCTCAGAACGCGACACTATTTCTTGGAATTCGATACGTGTCATTAATTTTATTTCGGTTGCCTTTATTACAGTTGACAGATACGCGTTAATCATATTTTTTTATATTATCAATAGAAGTATCATCCAAAGACGGAATGACTAAAATGGTTCTTCGTGAGGTTTATCTTGGCCTAAAAATAATCAGCTTTGTACAACAGCTATCAGCCAATGAATAAAGCTGAAAATCTAACTTTAATAAGTGCAGATATATTTTATAAAACATTGAATCGAACCAACTATCGCATTATCGTAATAATTCGGCAAATCTACAAATCTTTTCGTTAATCGAAACTCATTTCTTTTTTAGATAATAAAGGTAATAGGTATTAAAGCAGTATCGACAATTCCGTTATCCTAAATTTCCACGAGTTTGAATTATTCGTTCACTGATTGTTTTGCTTGGCCGAAGTTTTTGTGCGAAACCGATTTTTCTTTATAATACCCCCGTCACACCGGACTGGCGTCCTTACTGCGTCCTTACGGCGACCCAGGTCGTAGTGAGAACGCCATAGACGCCGGAGGGACGTAGTAAGGACGCAAGAGGACGTAGTGAGAACGCCAAAAATTGCTCAGGACGCGAGCCCAAGGCGACCACTTTGAACATGTTCGGCGTTCTTACGGCGTTCTGTTAAGGACGTCGTAGAGACGCAATAGTCGAAGTAGGGACGTGGTAGGGTCGCTGTATTAGGTGGCCATGGACGTCGTGTGGTCGCCGCTCAAACCCACAGACAATTATCATTGACTGCAAGGTATGTCGCCGTGTGGTCGCCGCTGCGGGGACGCCATGGTCGCAATAAGATCGCAGTAAGAACGCCAAGGACGCCATATGCTCGGTTTTGATCGCCGTTAGAACGCGGTAAGGTCGCGAGGGACGTATTAAGTGAGGACGCGTAGAACGCCATAAACCAGGACGCTTGAGTGACGGGAAGGCGAAAAACAGCATTCTTACCGAAAAAGTCATTGGCGTCCTTACTATGACAATCAGAAATGTCCAGTAACACAGTTTTAGGTCGCCGTAAGGACGCCAGTCCGGTGTGACGGGGCTATAAGATTCTAGTTTTCGAAAATTTTATTGTATTGTATTATACAAAATTATCATGATAACTTACATAGATTATTGTAACGCATATGTCCGTTATTCTAACGGTCCATATTTTATAACGCCTCAGTTGTAATTCTCTTGCAAAATACCAACGTTGCATTCATAATAAAAAAAATAAAACTATGAACCTTTTGTGATTTCTTTGACAAGAAGATAATTACTTCGCTCAGTTTAAAATTGCACTAATATGTTTGTTATGACAATAACGCATACTTAATTAACACTTTGAAATACAACAAACGACAAAAATATTGATTGTGAAGAGAATACAATATGCACATTTTTATATCAAGCCGTTAAGGATCTGAGAAGAAGATACAGACGAAACTTAAATGGCCCATCTTAATTAATAATGGATGAACTATTAATTGAATGAGCACGAGGTGTTAATAAAACTCTCGTTAAGAGGACCTGTTATTTACAAATCAATTTCTTAATGTCCTAAGGTCCAACGTATATAACATAACGGAAAACGTTTTGTCTTTTTTCTGTCCTCTCTTTGTCGGACTTGGACACTTTACCGGAAACCTGACAAAGCTTTTGGGAAGATAGACGGTTGAATCGGAAACAGGCGGATTGTATGGTACATATAAAATGGTAAGACAATAAATAATTAAGGGGTAATGTCTACGAAACACGTTGCGCTGCATTAGAATGAATTATAGTTAAAACGTTCGTTGCATTGATATAATTACCATGTCTTCAGGAAACTGCAATAGATGCATGCTTATATGTTCTTAACGTGTATACGGAATAAACGAAATAGTGTCGCTATTTACGCGGATTTATTTAATATTGACAACATAATAAAACACAACATCATTATTTGAAACCACATGAGTTAGGTGTTTTCGTTCAGTAATTTACCATATAATCATGTTGAGTTTAGTGATTTGATCAAGACAGCACGTTTGAATGAACAGACAACTAAAATAAATATATATACATATATTTGAGTTAATAATAACGGCTTTATCTATGTCTTTAAAAACAAAACAAAAATCGTGAAAACAATTCAGACACTTCTGTTTGTGTAATATATTTGTAGAATTTGGAGAGATGTAACAGAACGTTTGATGTTTCGCAGCACTGGTTAACTCAGGATGTTAGCCCCGGTCATATCGTTGATGGGTCACCAAAAACCTACGGAGGTTCACCACTAAATTCAGAGTTTTCAGAATTTAGATACCCAGTGCAGTTCAGTGAAAATTCCATTAACCGGTGTTTATACAACCGCAGTCATATTGTTAACACTTTCAAACCCCTTGATTCGAAATTTCGAACCGGGCATGTGTGTTCTAGTGGAATAGTATCTTGTGGAAAGTACGGACAGAACAGCGGTTCTGTGGATATTCCTAGCGCATGCGGGGTTCCGTGTGGTTCTTGTAAATGGTCAGGACATCCGTATAAGGCGTTTTCTGAGCAACAGACACATGTTCTAAGATATGGTGAACATCAACCCCTTTGTTCAAAGGCCGAGCAATGTAAGTGTATGTTTATTTATATTTATTGATTATGTTGCTCTGGTTTTGCATATACCCATTGAGTAGTTGAATTATTGAAAATATATATATGATGTTAGTTTTTCTGCAATTTAAAGTGTGATGCTATGAGTTCAATGTATATGTACACTCCAATGTGTTGTGTAAGAACAAGATTGTCTGATGTTATGATCGTTTTAATTTCACTCAGGGTGATGCAATATGCGAGTCATTATGTGTGCATCTTTTTGTTGTGAATGCTTTCCGAAAAATGAATCTCGTTCTTCTGTTAAATGTGTCTTATTTATATGAAATGCGCTTATTATAAATGGCTTATAATCAAATTACACAGCTAGGCTTTGTAATTTAGTCTTTAACTGTAAAAGGCCAAATTACAAAGCCTAGCTGTGTAATTTGATAGTTTGTAATACAACTATTATAACGGATTTTCCCTGAAATTTTATAAAGATGATCTTAATATTTAACAATATCATACAGTGTCTTAAAGGTTTGTTTATCAAAGAAGAGATAAAGTTGAGACTCGTATCGTTAGATTGCATTGTGCCTAAACAATTGCGACTCGGTTTGCATCAAACCATTCAGTAGNAATAATAATAATAATAATAATAATAATAATAATAATAATAATAATAATAATAATAATAATAATAATAATAATAATAATAATAATTTAAGCTGTTATTATATGCTTACAAGAAATTCCTGCTTAAGAAGCTGATTTAGGCGATCTAATATGTATCTGAAATCTAGGCCTAATGGCAAAAGCCATTTAAATGGAAGCCGCATATGAAACAACAAATTTATTTATTTAAGAAGTAAAAAACAATCTTTTCCGTTTTTTTCCTTTCGTGAAATGATGACCATTCAACAATTCGACAGTTCCTCTAGCAGAAGCTGTTTGCTTTAAATATGATTGTCATTTGAAATTCACTGTTAGTTTGATTGTTGAAATTACTGCAATTATGGAATCTAACTACTGGGAAAGTGGAACATGGGCACTTTTGGCTGAGTTGTTATTGAACAATGTGGATTTCAGTGTCTGGGTTCAATGATTTTCGGTTAAGTGAGGGGGGTCGGCGTAAAAAACACAGTTTTAAGCTACTTATCTTGTACATTAAAAAGGGGGAAGTGCAAAAGTTCTGAGAGGAATATTGTGTTAAACTGAGGTAACGTGCAACTGGTTGACACAATAGCGACGTTTTGTGTTGTAGTTTAGTGTGTGCAAGAAATATATATTTCCACCCTTTAAGCCATTTTATATTTCTCTTTCAAATGAATACGTTCGGCTCTACCTTGTACGTGCTTCGTGAATTTTACATTATACATACACAGATACTAGGTATTATGGGAGAACATTATTTATAAACATACCGTTTCGCGAAGAACATGTAAATAAACTACAGACTTGTTGAAGGTGTTCTTAAATAAACAAAATGTATTCTATTCAGTTCAGACGATAATGGATCATTAAGTAACATTTAGCCAGGGAATTCCAATCATACATATAAATGAGATCTTCCACATTTAATGTTATGTTCATGTGAGCAAATAATTACATTAAAACATTAAAACAATACTGGCAAATTGTACTCTAATGTGGTTTTAATTAACCTCGCAAATGAGTTGGTACGTTCTACACCCGTCGTCGTCATTAGAATATTGCTGATGTTCGTATTTATTTGTGGACATGTTTCATTCGTGCCAAATATGGCAGCATTCCTCGTTTTTATAGGTTCATTCAATATATTCAAATCATAAGTTGGACGTAACCTTAAATATGCGGTTCACTGCGCTTCCGAAGTGTTCAACGAAGAGAATGTTACACAATCGGGATGTTTCGATGTTGTCTTAGTGACGATCTGGGACTACTCCGTGCCTGATCATTGTGCTTCTGCAACCATCTTGAACTTTCTTTGCCTGGTTGGATTGCTAAGTGGAAACATTCGCATTCAAATTTTTATTATGTTTCAAAATTTTGACACCGAATGTTAATCTCGGCATGGTTTCGGCGTGTTTGGCAAACCATCGGCAACTATTTCGGAACATGCTGAAACCCAATGATATTGTCTCAAAAGTATTCGGACAGCTTCCGAAAGACTTTTAAATGGAATGTATCTACCACGAGCAGAACCTGAAGGATCGGACAGCACAAACCTCGACGATATTGTTCATTGGAAGCATTGTGTCTCAAGTATACTTTGTTTAAACCTGTTTATTTTAGCTCGATTGCATCGAAACACTTAGGCTTATCGAAACGCCATAGATTCCGTTTCCTGGGTTGAACGCGTACTTAGTGTCTTTGTGAGACATCTAAAGAACGTTTTCACAGTGTCGAACCCATGCCCTCCCGGTCGGTAGGCGGACACCATATCCACTACGCCAGTGGATAAGAACTTACACTTATTGTCAGAAGATGTAATGCCGATCAAGTGATAAAATTCCTGATCTAAAACCCGAAAGCGGAAGCAAAGCCGTCTACTCACGAGTAGTTTACGGAGGGAAACAATTAGATTAGCATTAATTGAATACTTATCATAATGAAAGACAAAGAATATCTACTTCACCGGTATTTAACGTGCCATATGCAAGACTCGCACACTCGAATTCAGATGAAGTGTAAAATCATATCTAAAATCCAAAGTGTGTATGAAAAACTACATTAAAACGAAGTGAAGGGCCAATATACAATGTAACATACTATGTACAGCATGTGAATGATTTACAACGATGTATAATCTTGCGATAAATACATACCAATTTATCATATTAAAGTTGGAAGGATTGCGAAATGTGTACGGGTAAATAAATAATTCTGCAAATTGCTACCCCCACCCCAGCAGCTTTTTAAAAAAGGAAGAAACCATTTTCGAAGTATCTGATACATCATTAAAACAAATCGTCCCAGCAAGTAACATTTTGCAAAAAAAATGAAACTTCTAAAGTATTTATAAAGGTTTTCACTTTTAAAAAAGCCATATAAGGAAAACTACCCGCCCCCACGCAGCCATGTTTTCAAACGGAATGTTACCATTTCCAAACTGGGCCCAGACATCATTTGAACACATGTTTTAAGCAAGTTTCGTGGCGACTGTACGAAAATGTGACTTCAATAGTGTTCAAAAGGTTTTACTATAACCATATACGGATAACTTCCCCGCCCTCTGGCCGCCATGTTTTTCAACGGATACATATTTTTTTCTAATTCGGCTGAGATATCATTTAAATCAATGTTCTGAGCAAGTTTCATGAAGATTGAACAAAAGAATGTTGCCTCCAGAGAGTTGAAACGGTTTTGCTTTAGCCGTATTAGAAAAACTGCCCCACCCCCTGGCGGCAAGGTTTTTTAACAGCTGAACTAATTTTCGATATCGACCAAGATATCATTGGAAAAAATATTCAGAGAAAGTTTCATGATGACTGGGCAAAAATGTGGCTTCAAGAATGATTTTTTTAAAGGGATCGGAACCATTTTCGAACTCGGCTGAGTTATCATTTCAACTAATGTTCTGAGCAATATTCAGAATAATTTGGCGAAAATTATGACTTCTAGATTGGTAATAAGCTTTTTCTTACACCTACTCATCTTTTTTATTCCATGTGACCCAGTTTTTAACTCGGCCATGATATCATTGGGTCAAATGTTTTGGCCACGTTTCATTACGAGTGGGAAATAAATGAGGCCTCGAAAGCATTCACAAAATAAATGTTTAATAACGACGCGCGGCGGACAAATGGTGATCACAAAACGCACCATGCGCCTATGCACAAGTGAGCTAACACAACGGTACACAGCAGTAAGTAAACAAAATAAATTAAAAGCAGCTCGATGATGGGTTATAAACTGTGGTTAATACAAGCATATGTCTCTACAAGCAAATCGATAAGCATGAAATTACTGGGGAAAACAGAGCAAACAGTTAGACGAGCAATGTTTGTCGGTTCATACATGACCGCGTGCATCTATTTTTAGACAGTAAAAAGCGTGAAGTTTCCAAGCTTGACTGGTCACGACAAACACATCAGTGAAGGTGTAATACACTAGATAACTTTGTCTCGGTCGACACAATACGGGAGGTTTATATCACATAAAGGTATGTGACTTAGTATGGAGAAAGTTTAACTATAAATAAAGATGATATTATGGCCACCATAAAAGTGTATAGTTTTACATATAAATGTTGAATTTCAATCTTGTATGCAGTGAATATCAATTTATCAATGAACATAAAACTTACATGTGGACGTCCTTATTGTGTTATGATCGTTAACCTTGTTAAGTTAATATAAGTATAAACAACTTCTTTTAATTCTGTTAACATTTACGACTTTTGCGATATTTAACACTATATTAATAGTCTCGAACGATTTGCAACATTTATTGATCGCCTATAGTGTGCTATACATAACCTTAAATATGACCGCGAGGGTATTTATCGATGCGACACAACATAAATATGCGTTGAAAGCGACAGAAGAAAATGAATCATTCTGAATGTGAAGTATTCTTTTAAAAAGACAACACGTGTCGATGAGATTTTGTACACAAGCATAACCTGACAACCAGAAGAGCTTATTTGTGTAATTATAATTTTCGCAGCATGACATTTAATTTTAACTACTTAAAGGGACTGTCCACTAGATAAAGCGTCGCGCGACGCGAAACGATATTTTGGGAACCTACGAGGATTGCTTATATAGCTAAAAAATACATCCGCATTAAACATGAGCGTCCGTGGTCGAGTGGTCTAAACAGGTAGCTTTTTACTCTAGGACTCCAGGAATCCGGGGGTCAGTGGTTCGAGCCCTGTTGAGGGTTACCTTTTTTTTTCCTTTTTTTTAAATTGTATTCTTGTTTTTTACTGGAGATTTTTAGTTCAAACGTTTAAATTTATCAATATAAAGCATTTAAAGCATTTAATGACAAGCTTCAATACATGCCAAAATCTAGTGGACAGTCCCTTTAAAATGATGATTCAGCTACGAGTAAGTTTTAAAGATAAACTTATATGATGGTTTACGAGCATGCAGTATAATTCATTTTAAATATCGTTGGTAATGACATTGAAATGTTTGGCAATAAAGAAATGCTCATTTGCACTCCAAATGTTGCAAATAAAGTAATGCCTATCTGCACTACAAATGTTTGGAAATAATACAATATCAATTTAAGGAACAAATGTCACTGCAAATAGGAAAACTATCAATACACGCGTGTGATTTATGATTTGGCAAGCACTCGTAGTACTTTAGTAATAAAAGCAATGCCGGAAATATAAATCATAGTTCTTATCTCCGCGTATTTTTTTATTTGGGTGATTTTGTATGCCGATTAATCAGCATACCTTTAATCAATAATATTGACCGCCGCAAAGTTGAAAATACGTGTATAAGCCTCGCTCAGTGAAAAGGGGGTTTAATGCATATGCGTTAAGTGTCGTACCAGATAATCAGAGACGACACGTTCCGCATTTATTGTATTTTTCTTTTGAAAGAAGACTTTTCTTGACGAAAATCCATTTTAGGATAAAAAAGTTAACTTGCCGATATACTTACTACTTTAAGTCTACTCTTTATGTAGTCGCGAGACGCAGATAAGACTAAATTACAAACACACGTATTTATTACTTTGAGAATTATTTTGTATCTCGTTACACAATATGTGTTCGTATGCTTTAGCACAGACTCAAATTTAATTATTAAATAACAAAATATTAAGCATATTTTCATAAACTATTCACGGAATGATTCATTACACATATGAGCATTGCTCTGCGAAAAGGGGGTTTAATGCTTATGCGTTGAAATATTACCGGGTGGGATGGAATCTGCTTAACCTAATGTATATATGTATACGAATCGTTCATACATTAATTTATACCACCGTTATGGGGAACGATCTTGATTGGCAGGCCGCACAGGCTAATCAGGGACGACACTTTCCGCCTAAACAGGATTTTTGCTAAGAATATACTTTCTTTAAACGAAAAATATCATAAAAGCGTTAAGAGTGTCGTCCCTGATTAGCCTGTGCGGACTGCACGGGCTAATCTGGGACGACACGTTACACACATGCATTAAACCCCCTTTTCTAAGAGCGCGGTTCATATGTATGGTGCGATACTACGTAATCACGGACTGCGAGTGTTTATTATCAGTGGTACGATATGCACCTGCAACTGAAAAAGCCGTGAACATTTCGTCGTTCGAAATGTACTTCAAAACAAGTCATCGTTGGTTTAACATTGTATTGTTTCTGTATCAAATGCTGCTTAATTAAAATAAGAAAATGATTACAATAAGTAAGTGATATTATTGTATACCTTTAAGCATGTTTAGATTTGGTTACGTTATATTTTCAAGTATGCTGTGATTTTTTCCAGTCGTTTAAACGAGAATGGCTAAGTCCTATTTCGGCCAAGACACTCCAGATGTCGTTATAAAGAGCCTGTTCAAAAAGTACGATACGGACAACAGCGGCTACATTGGCCGGAAAGAGCTCGCTAGTTTACTGGAAGAAGACCTCGGACTGACCCACGATCAAGTGGACGTGTACGTCCATCTATTGGACAAAGACGGCAGTGCGAAAATCAGTCCGGACGAATTCTGCGCCTGGCTCCGTAGCAACGAGCGATTCAGTATGGTGAACGACACGTCACGTTTCTATGCGGTCAGCAAAGCCGTGGAGATGTTCCAAAAATATGATACGGATGGATCACAGTGTATTAGTTGTGAAGAGTTCAAAGGCTTGTTGACCGAGCTGGGTCACAATATTGACTTTGACGCCGCATTCGCAGCCATTGATAAGGACGGAAATGGAAAAGTAGCGTTCCCGGAGTTCTTGAAGTGGCTAAACTGGGTTCCGTTAGATTGACAGCTTATGTCGCATTTAAATGTAACGTGCTATCAGGAATGATTACATGTTACTGAAAAGGGACAGGTTTGAAAACCAGAAAGTCTTGTGGCGTTTTTAAATAATCAAATAAGTATATCATTCTTATTTGTCCATCGAGGACCTTAAATATTTGCTATATTAGAAAGACTTTCAACAGATTTTTGTTTTGACCAACCTATAGATCTGTTCATGTCACAGTGTTATATATTAAAGCATGGACAATTAGTCTCCATTAATACATTAAGTTATGCAGATTTCATCCCACCAAGTTACATTTCTTTCTTTGCCATAATCAATGTTTAAACCTACCAAATGTATAAGTACTATAATACAACTAACATAACCACCTAATTGTCGAGGCTGCCATGTGTACAGTGCAACGAAAAACATATCTTATCTGTTAATCAAGTGGACTGCAATTCATTTTCAACAGCAATAAACGAAAAAAAAACATGCAATAAAAGGCCGACTTCAATCTGCTACACCTTTTTTGTGTTATTTAAACTTGGTAATTATAATGTTAACATGCCAATGTTTTGATGAAGTGATGCGTTTACCTAGTTTCACATGAAATATAATACTTTTAATATAAAACCGATATGAAACGCCACAAACACTTGACAATCAAATATGTCACAGATACGGATGCCCTCTCGACATTTTTTAACATAGACAAATCCACCAGACAGTTAAAATTGAGTTGTTTCCAAACAAATTCATCTGTATAAATACTAAAAAAATATGCAAATACTTAAAAAAAAGCGTGAGCGTTGGAATGTTAAAGTTTGCGTACCACCTCAAATATTTTCTATGTCCCTTGACATATTGCTTTTTTCTTTGTCCCTTGATATATTGCTTTCATATTTTGCATACTTCTTTACCAACATGACCCCAATCTATAAACAAGCGCAGACAACTGTAACACGCATTTGGTAAGAATTATGGCTCCTTTTCCACTTAGAATATGCATATTATTGATAAATCTTTGTTAAGTTTGTGTTCCACCTCAAATATTTTCTTTGTCCCTTGACATATTGCTTTAATATTTTGCCTTCTTCTTGACCAACATGACCCCAATCTATAAACAAGAGCAGACAACTTTAACAAGCATTTTGTAAGAATTATGGTCCTTTTTCCACTTAGTTACTTTGAATATTTTGTTTAATTTTGTGTTTACATCCACTTTACTTCTAAAGTATCAAGGCTATTGCTTTCAAACTTCAAATACTTTCTTACTATCATGAGGATACTGTACCTAGCAAGTTGAATTTGACCTTGACCTTTGACCTAAATTTTTATCAAATTGCCATAACTTATTTATTTCGGATCAGATTTGATTCATACTTTGACAAAACAACACGTACATGACATACCACAATGGACTTCACCCAAACCATCCCACCCCCGCCCAGAAATCCCCCCCCCCCATTTTTTTTCTTTTTTTTTCCTCATTATTCTTCATCCCCCCCCCAAAAAAAATAAATAAAAATAAACATGGTTATTTTTTTTCTTTGAAAGATCGTCAACCATCCCACCCCAGCTATTGCTATCAAACTTGAAATGTAATCTTATTAGTTTGTTTTATGTCTTTACAAATGCTCAATAGATTGTGGAAAATATACCTGAACTCAGAATCATCTCTAATGTACTACTTCTTTAAAACATAAGCGATCAATATGTTCTAATTATGGTGCTCTTCCAGTTAGAATATGACTATATTACCTTGACCTTATTGAATATGAACAATTTCCCCGTGATGGCTTACTTTATACTGTCAAGCACTTGAATAGTCGAGCGCGCTGTCTTCTGACAGCTCATGTTCGATAATCTTACCGCTGTTTGTTTACCTGTGACCTTAGATTAAATTCATCTTCAAATAAGGAGAAGTTACCACCGAAATTTTATTTTAATATAATATATTCTACAAGAAAAGGAAAGATTTGAAAGTATTGCACGAGTCCCCTACCGGTTGGGAAGCGGACAACGACAACGAGCGAGGCCTGGTATTGTAATGCGCATGGGGGGATAGAGGGTTATGGGTCGGGTTAGGGTTAGGGTTTGCCTTAACCCTACCCCCAACCCTAACCCGGGGTTATCTCCCCTATACCAGACCTCGCTCGTTGTCCGTTTCCCCTACCGGTTGGGTTAAAACTGTATCAATACAAAAATATCCAATTCCATAATGTGGTTATTTATCTCAACGTTTGAAATATTAATAATGAAATCCACTGTCCATTTAGCACAGTATAAAATATTTATAAAAAAAAATAAATAACCAACAACAAACATTGTACGGAAAACACTCTCAAACTGATAAATATTTGCTGCATGTCTGTCTTTTTTTCCACCACGACTTAAACCTTGCTCTATTCTTTTGAAGTGTGGTCTCAGAAACTCAAGGAACGATGTCGTCGACCGGTGAAACGGTCATTTGTGTTTTTTAATGAATCATTTACAAAAATCACGTTTACTGACGCATATTATTTTCACAACCAAAAATGTGATAACACATAAGCATCTTTTATTAGGATCAAACATGTATATGACGCACACAACTCACCTTAAATTCCGCATCATGCGCATGTTATTAGCAACAAAAAAAAATGTGATGACATCGAATATAAAAAATGGCATAAAGCTGTATTAGAACATTGACGTTAATTATCGGAGATCTTTTATATGTGACCGTTTATATCGAATCAAAAGAAAACCAAAGTTGCAGTAAACATAAACAAACTGCAATCCAGTAAAATACTGTTTTATCTTGTTAAACAAGCACGAGCAGAAAAGTAATTACGTTTATTTGTAAGTCTTAGAATCTGTTTTAACTTGTATTTGGAAAAAGTAATATTTACATATCGGATTCAAAGTGTGAGTTCGCACGACCTAAACCTGGCTCTGTTCTGTTGAAGTGTGGTCACATAAACTCAAGGAACGAGTTCATCGACCGGTGAAACGTGTCGCGTTCTGAGAAAACTGGGCATAATGCATGTGCGTAAAGTGTCATCCCAGATTAGACTGTACCGTCCGCACAGGCTAATCAGGGACGACAATTTCCGCTTTTGTTGATTTTTTTCGTTTAAATGATGTCTCTTCTTAGCGAAAATCCAGTGTAGGCGGAAAGTGTCGTCCCGTATTAGCCTGTGCGGACCTCACAGGCTAATCTGGGATGACACTTTAAGCACATGCATTTTGCCCAGTTTTCTCAGAACGCGACACATTTAAAGAATTATCTAACAAACGATAACACACGCGTTTTAATAATGAATCAACTGAATGGTGTGTATTGGAGGAAAATTTCCGCACATGCTAATCAGGGACGACACTTTCCGCCTAAACTTGATTTTCGCTAAGAAGAGACATCATTTAAACAAAAAATTCCATAATAGCGAAAATTGTCGTCCCTGATTAGCCTGTGCGGACTGCACAGGCTAATCTGGGATGACAATTTATGCACAAGCATTATGCCCAGTTTTCTCAGAGCGCGACACATATGACAAGAGACCTATTGTCATATAACGCGGCTCAAAATGAACTACATGTATATTATTTCTGAGAAGTGTAGATGTTTTACCCGACCCAGGGCTGTGTACTTACTTTGATTGACAAATGAATTATCTTTAAGAAGGAAGCTGAACAAATAGTTAGGGACACACGCCTTTAATACACGCATATGCCAGGGTTTCAATTAAGACAAATAACTGATCAAGACCATGCATTAAATCGCAAAAAAACGTCCTTGTATCAAAACATAATAGCAATATTCCTTCGTGTACTTTGAGTTTGCGATTAAGTACTCCTAAGAAAGTCACATATAACAAAATAAGGCACGTATCTGATGCTTTTATGTTTTAAACATAACGTAAGTACTAAGCAAATGCTTACGTATTATTCCCAAAAATTCCCTTATCTGAAAAAATGATGTCAAGAATTTTAATTACCGAAGCTGGTTCTCGTTAACTTCTTTTTTTTTTATTTCAACGCTCTTCATTTAGTTGTAATTCTGATTTATTGGTGAGTTGTTATTTAACTTTTAAATTATATTTTCCGAATAAAATGCGTTAGAACAATTGTCTTAAAACAACGGAATTGACATGCATTAGAATAATTATTGTAATTACTGTGCATGGTTCGGACGCACGTATCGCGTTTCAACTTCAAACACTTGAAATGCCAAGTTTAATTCGATGACGCAGCAGGATTTTCACATAAATTAAATCACATTAATTGTCAATAATTACAAGTTGATTTTACCAAGAAAAAATTGCAAAATAACTATGCAGCCAGTCATTTGTGTCGTGTTCTGAGAAAACTGGACAAAATGCATGTGCGTAAAGTGTCATCCCAGATAAGCCTGTGCAGTCCGCACAGGCTAATCCGGGACGACAATTTCCGCCTTAACTGGATTTTCGCTAAGAAAAGACATCATTAAAACAAAATATTCCATAAAGCGGAAATTGTCGTCCCTGATTAGACTGTGCGGACTGCACATGTAAATCTGGGATAACAATTTACGCACAAGCATTATGCCCAGTTTTCTCAGAACACGACACATTAATTAGTTTTGGTGATTGATTTCAAATGAATCACTCTGTTATTTTACTTTCATCGGAAACATGTTCAGATAATGGAGTATTTAAGAAGTGTTTAATTCAATCATTCATTGTTTTAAATATTGTAAGAGTCCGAATTATTCGATCACAACGCGGCTAGCAAGTGCCCATGGTCCACTCATTTTCCATAATTACAGCAAGTATTGCAATTGAGCTGGCATCGGTATATATATA
>VMBQ01000500.1:0-31241 GCA_007657795.1 Dreissena rostriformis | reverse complement strand
GTTTTCTTACGATTCTGCCCATATATATATATATATATATATATATCCGCGAACTGTCACTTTAAGTATAATTGTCTGTATATATGGGCAGAATCGTAAGAAAACGTGTTTTTATTGAGGATTTCACTGAAAATCCGGTTGAAATCGGTTGAAAACAAACAATATAGTGATTTTTTATTTTGGGGTCGAGTACGGTAAAGTACGAAAACGACCTAATTAATATCCATGATTCGACACGTTAATTCAAACCTAAACAAACAAAATTGCGATACGGGCGAATTTAGCGGAGAGAAGGTAAGAACAAATGCAAATACATCTGTTACAGACGGAAACTTGTTTTTCAATGAATTTATGTAAAGTTTATTTCTCGCTATAAGATGTATATGCAAAACAACGATCTATTCCGCGAACTGTCACTTAAAGGAAAATATCTTTCAACAAAACACTACAAAATTATTGAACACTATTTGATCACAAAACGAAAATAACGAGAATCTAGTCTTAAATGAAGGTTTTTAGTATCACATGCCGCCACAATAACTAGCGAACGTCTGCTGCGCCATAACATACACTGAGGGACTTTAAAAACGCTCCACTTTATACAAACGCGTTATAAAAGCCCCTAGAAATGTCAACCAGTTACGTCAAGCCTTAATACGCGACTGGAATAACATTCCCCAACAACAAATTACAAACATTGGGTTGTCGATGAGACGTAGATGCACTGCCTGCATTGCTTCTTATGGAGGTTACACACGTTATTATTTTTTTGTAAAATTGCGAATTTCAATTTTAAGGGTGTTACCCCTAGATTTGTGATATTTCCTTTAATTGTTATAATTTTTCAATAAGAATTTCGGAAGTTGCTTCTAACATACCTTTGCTCATTATTGCCAAATATCAAACAAATAGAAGAATGTATTCTTTCCCATTTCGCTATTTTTACAACTGGAGCGTTTTTAAAGTCTCTCAGTGTATGTGTCGTGTTCTGAGAAAACTTTGCATTATGCTTGTGCGTAAATTGTCATCCCAGATTAGACTGTGCAGTCTGCACAGGCTAATCAGAGACGACAATTTCCGCTTTTATGACATTTTTCGTTTAAATGAAGTCTCTTCTTAGCAAAAATCCAATATAGGCGGAAAGTGTCGTCCCTGATTAGCCTGTGCGGACTGCACAGGCTAATCTGGGACGACACTTTACGCACATGCATTATGCCCAGTTATCTCAGAACGCGACACATATGTGTAAAGACTCGACCTTCAAAAATGGAACTATAATGCACCCGTGTTCGAGAATGGATGAACTTGCCATTTAAGTTCAGTTGATATTATTGGTTCTCGATGAGATAAATGTGTCAATATTGCAGCAGTGCAAGGGGTTGATATGAATGATACTGAGCAACCACGACTCATACTCATTTAGTGCATGTTTGATAATGACTGTTTTATGATTTTCCCTAAAATTGTATTTTCAGAAATGTCGTTTTGTGATTCTTGTTTTTTGTAATGATATTGCTCGTTTATTAGTAATTCATCGAAACGTGGAACAATTAAAAAAGATTTATCTATTCATATTCAACCTTTTAACAAAATCCGTTAATAAATAATCGAAAAAAGACAAATGTCAGTGCCTTTGACGGAAAACCATTTCGAACGCCCATTGGTTTCGTTCAACTCAAAATGTAGACGTTATTAAGTGTTGATGAATATCCCAATGCGTACCATTGGAAATAAAACAGGTATTTTTTTGTGATATTCATGGAAGTTTTGTGGCGACGAACGAGGAGATAACAGTTTATGTATGACGCATGTGCAGCTTCAATATGCTTCATGTGCACTTAAGCTGCCACAATCTTGCGGTTAGATGATACTGAAATAAATTTAGATCGTTAATAATAAGAATTATATCCTAGGCGCTAGACAAATTTTATGACAAAACATATGTCATTAGACAAGGAGTGGGATTACGGTTTTTGCAGCTCTATTTTCTTGAGAGTCGTTTGTCAGTATAACAGTGCGTTATCGAAGATTGCAGGTGATATACACTTTTGCAGAAAATCTCCGCATTAGTTTAAACATATGTATTTATTTTGGCAAATACAGTGTACTTCAATCATGAACAATACAATCATTATAAGAAAAGGATTGAAACGAAAGAAATAATTCTTATATGTTTTTTTTCTTGAAATCTCCGAATAAAAGCCACATATACCACACAAAATAGCTTGCATACAGAATCCTTGGCAACAATATAGACGACATAAACAAGTGACAACAAAACAATCCGTACTTTGCAACGTTTTTGAATGAGTCGTTGGACGGTAAACGACAGAGAGAAAAAATCCAACTCTTATATGCACTACATGATTATGGATGAAAAAATGCTTTGATTTAAACAGACATCACGTGAATATTACAAAAGGAATACATCAAAACTGTGCGCACTTAAGCTGAGTGCATGGATTCCAGCAATATCAATCATTGTCGTGGGTATTACAATGTAATAAACTCACACTTTTCTAAGTTTCACGTTGCATTTTGTTTGTAACAGATCAAGTTCATCAAATGAGATATATACGGATATATAACGACACATAATTGTTAACCACACAATACTAGTTCCGTGTGCATGCCTAGTGATTGGCTCATTAATCGATGAAAACTGTGTCGTGTTCTGAGAAAACTGGGCATAGTGCATGTGCGTAAA
The DNA here is from genome assembly GCA_007657795.1 of Dreissena rostriformis. Lineage (NCBI taxonomy): Eukaryota > Metazoa > Mollusca > Bivalvia > Myida > Dreissenidae > Dreissena > Dreissena rostriformis. The sequence goes on along the minus strand of VMBQ01000500.1, from coordinate 28,534 downwards.
GTGTCGTCCCGGATTAGCTAATAAGGAACGACAATTTCCGCTTGTTGGTGATTTTTCGTTTAAATGATGTCTCTTCTTAGCGAAAATCCAGTTTAGGCGGAAAGTGTCGTCCCAGATTAGCCTGTGCGGACTGCACCGGCTAATCTGGGACAACACTTTACGCACATGCATTATGCCCAGTATTCTCAGAACCCGACTCAAATATTCATGACGAACGGAGTCATGACGTGACGATTACGATGTAAAATATTCTTAAAACTGTGAGTTATCATGTTTAAATCACTGATATTTTTCTATAATTTACCGGAAAGCATAAAATTAAACAGTTTAGTTCACAGCACGATAATGTTTTTGTCCAGAAAGCACAACGTTATGATGACTCAAATTGCGAGTGTTGTTAGTATGCGAGGGAAATGTATATACAATTAGTAACTCTAGGCAACACTGTCCAATTCCACAGGAATTAAATAAAGAACGTCGTTTATATCATTAAAAGATATGTGCGATGGATTTTTTCTGATACATGAGCTTTGTCGTAGATTTCCGCAATGAGTCGTTGTTTACCTCATTCGGTATGACACACATTTAATCGTGCAGTTTATAAATGCGTTGCTAAAGAATTATACATTATGTGCTTGAGTGATGAACATGTGAGTTGAACAATGAAAGTTTACTACCATATTATATCCCGTAGTTATATTATTCATCTGACTAGTCAAGCAAACACATAAGTGCTGTTTACATACACGAGATAGCTTGTCACGGCAGACAAAATACAGGAGCTTTATAAACGTAAAGGTATGTGACTTATTTTTTGAACATAGTAACTACGATTAAAGGTGATACTATTCACACAACATACTCTATATTGTGTAATGGTATTAATAACTGACTTTAATACTGTGTTTAATAAATAATCAATTTACAAAGAACTGACACAAACTTATCTGGTAATTATCGATAACCTTTTAGGATATTATTGACAACGTGTTTTTTTCTGTTATTGTTTTCGCGTATTTTATTCTGACCATACAAACTCATATAGGAATGTTCTACAATTGGTTACATTCTGGTAGTCTAATAATTGAGACGTTTGACGCTTATTTACTGATTCTTTCTATATAAGAGCCAATTTGCTGGAACGTAACCTATATTAAATGTTTCATAATATTCGATTATTTTGCTACATTCCCATGATAGTTTGCAACATTTACCATATCGTTTCGAAGCGTAAAAGTCCTTTTTTTGATAAACTATTTTAAAATGAGTAAGGTACGAATTAGTCTGTAAGATAAACTACCAACCTGGTGTATTGTAATAGTACATAATACATTGAATCCATTTTATTTTGAATTCACGTGTGCGTCTCTTGTCTGTTACGCGCTATTACACATGTATTGACACATATATATATGATGCGATTCACATTAAACAGAGAGAGAGAGTCGTTTATTACTAGTTTCATTTTTACAAGTGGTTGCAACATGCCCTTAACATCCGTCGTTTGTAGTAAATTGCAACATATACTATCGCTATTTATAACTGATTGAACATTTTATATGTTGCATATATGCTGCTGCCGATTGAAACTGTGCAAGTTATATAACTTAAATATGCCTTAAAGCACAAAGCTGTATTTTGTGTTGAAAAACGCTTTTGACAAAGTTTCGTCTGGTTGATTGATATCGAGGTCATGAATGCTATCTTCAATTTTATTTTTGTATGGATAGATGTGATTAAGGTATTGAATTTCATAAAGTCGTTTGTATTGCTGTTGTAAGTGCTGTTTGCATACACGAGATAGCTTGTCACGACAGATAAAATACGGGAGGTTTATAAACTTAAAGGTATGTGGCGTATTTTTTTAACATATTAACGACGATTTAAGGTAATAATATTCACACAACACACTCACTTTAATATTGTTATTACTAAATATCAATTTGCATAGAACGAACACAAAATTATCTGGTAATTATGGATAACCTTTAAATATATTATTGACAACGTTCATTTTCTGTTATTGGTTTCGCGTATTTCATATCGATCATACAAACTCACATAGGAATGTTCTACAATTTGTAACATTCTGGTAGTCTTATACGTTAGGAGTTTGAATCGAATTAACTGGTACTTTCTATATAAGAGACAATTGTGCTTGAACGTAACCTATATAACAAGTATCATACTATTCGCTTGTTTTGCTACATTCCAATCATAGTTTGCAACATGTACCATATCTTTTCGAATCGTAAAAGTCCTTTCTTTTGTTAAACTATTTTAAAATGAGTAAAGTACAAATTACTCTGTAAGATAAACTAACAACCTGGTGTATTGTAATAATACATAATACATTGTTGAATCCATTTTATTTTGAATTCGCGTGTGCGATACGCTCGATTACACATTTAATGACACATATTTAACACATAGGGAGCTGTTTATTACCTGTTTGATTGTTACAAGTGGTTACTACATGCCCTAAGCATTCCGTCGTTCGTAGTAAAATGCAACATTTACTATCGCTATTTATAACTGATTCACATTTTATATGTTGCATACATGTTGCTCCCGATTGAAACTGTGCCAGTGATAAAACTTAAATATGCCTTAAAGCACAAAAGTGTGCTTGATACGTTTTAACTTTTAAGTTTTTATGAATTAAGTGGGCATTCTGTTATTTTCCAGTCGTTTATGCGACAATGGCCTGTTCCTATTTCAACCCCGGAACCCCAGATATTGCAATTGAGAGCCTGTTCAAAAAGTACGACAAGGACAACAGCGGCTTTCTCGACCGGAAGGAGCTTTCTAGTTTACTGGCAGACGACCTTGGCTTGACCCCTCGCCAAGTGGAGGTGTATTATCATCTACTGGACAAAGATGGCAACGCCAAAATAAGTCTCGACGAATTCTGCGCCTGGTTCCGTAGCAACGAGCGATTCAATACGTTGAACGACAAGTCACGCTTCTATGCGATTTGCAAAGCAGTGGACCTGTTTAGAAAATATGACAAAGATGGAAGTCAGTATATCAGTTGTGAAGAGTTGAAACTCTTGTTGATCGAACATGGTTTCAATGTTGACGTTAAATCCGCATTCAACGAAATTGATCAAGACGGAAACGGGAAGATATCGTTTCCGGAGTTGTTGAAGTGGCTGAATGCGGTAAAGTTAAATTGACAGCTTCTGCAATTTTTACATTTTTAAATTGAACGTGAAATATATTTAAGCATGAATTATTCGTATGCACATATACATTTAGTCACGCAAAAATCAATACATGACATATGAAAAAAAAATTACCGCATTCTTTGTTTTGAATAAAAAGGTATTGATTCAGTTTTACCCAAATGAAGGGAGAATTTACTATCATAAAACCACTGAATCACATAGTACATATCGTATTTAAAGTTTTAATTTACATCTCTGATATTACCTGAAACTAGGATCCCTGAGTCATCCACGTAGAGTAAAATGTTATCAATGACAATTTACGTAAATAAGAAAAAGTAGACTGCCTGAAACGGACCCATTAATAATCCGCAAATTATACGGAAGGTTTATTAATGTGTTCTAGAAACATCAATACGTTTCTGTCAGTAAGAAAAGCACGAATGAAACCAACGTAAAATAACATCACCAAGCCCTGCTGCGCCTAGTTTCATAGATGAATAGAGTGGTCAACTGTGTCGAATTCCTCCTGAATGTCCATTAAGATCATAACAGTTAAGTGATCTGTATCCATCTCAATAATTTTAAAATCAATGAAATGAATAAGGCATGTGTCTTTAGAGACCATAGACAATCCTTTCATACACCTGTGATACAATTCTCACTGACATTGTGTCGTCTGAAAAGATAGGAAAAACCTTTGCTTACTTCTTATCCATATATATATACTCATACCAAGTTTCAATGAAATCTGCCAAAGCACTTCCAAGATATGGATCCGGACACAAAAGTGCCCGACGGACGGACGGACGGAAGGACGGAAGGACGGACGGACAACGCCAAAACAATATCCCTCCGCCTTTGGCGGGGGATAACTAGTTACCCCTGGGCGCCCAGTTTTGAACCAACGGGCATGATTTGAACGAACTTGGTAGAAGTCTACTAAATATTGTTACATAACACATACCAAACCTATTGGTCTTGCGGTTTCAGAGGAAAAGATTGTTAAAGAATACACGAACTACATAAACGGAAGACAGATAAACACCAAGGCGGGCCAGTTTTGACCACAGGAGAACGACTTGAACTAACTTACTAGAGGACCACTGTTAGACGTGACATGAAACATAGGAAACCTTTGAATATTGCGGTTTCAAAATTGGGGTTTTCAATGTTAACTATATACATATAAGGAAACCATGTTACCCCCAGCTCGTGGCCAATTTTGCCCTCAGCAGCATGTTTGAACAAACTTGGTAGAGGATTACCATACGATGTTTCATAACAAATATTAAACCATTGGGCCTTGTCATTTGAGACAAGATTTTTTTAAACTTATTTGGCTATATAAGTTTAAATAAATCACGTGACCCCTTGTTTTACACCATGGTTTTAATTTAAACAATCTTTGTAGAAAGAGTGCTACAAGATGTTACATATCAAATATTAAACCCCTTAGCCTTTCGGTTTCAGAGAAAACTGTCTTTAAAATTTCCACTTTTTAAATCTAGTTTAGCTTTAGTGACCTACATAGGCAGCGGATCGTATCGATTGAACTTTGAAAGAGGGTCGATCAAAGAGTATTCATGTGAAGTTTCATGAACAACTGCAAAGCGATTTTGGAGAAGACGTTCGAAGCAGATTGTAAATGATATACGACACACGAGACACGACGTGCTTCGACCGGCATAAGAAATTCATTTTGCCTGCCTTAACAGTCAAAACGATACAGTGTTAACGTCAATGATTGTTTTAACGCATTCATAGAAAATACCAATTAACTTACGTGCAAACATAGTCAGGAACCATGGTATAGCGTACAACTGCAAATAAAAAAGAGAGCAATGTTGGCACTAAATCGCTCACCTGAATTTACATAGTAATACTACACTAGAGTTACCTCAGCTCAGAGAATAGTTGTGTACGTTTTCACAATGTGCAACAATGAAAACCAAGTTACCTGAAGGTAATATTAACATTTAGACCACTTTATGATGGTACATACCAAACATGAGCACTTCTTGCTCAGGTGAGCCAATAAGACTATATAATACTAGGTCAATCACTTAATCAGAATATGATCACATATATATTGTAGGTGCAGATTAAATATGCAATTTGCAGGTTGATTAAGAAACATTGAAACATGCATTTCAGTTATGACATCCATACAAAATACGCAAGTTATTAAATCAATATGTATTTGAATCTAATTCCTACGATTTCCTTGTTTTCATTGTTTTAATTCAATAAAACATAATTGGACACAAGTCGAACGTATCAGTTACCCGAAATGGTCATGTAATTTTAAACAACAACATATCATATGGGAGGTGTTAAAGGGACTTGTTCACAGTTTTTTGCATGTTTTGAAGTTTGTCATTAAAAGCTTTAAATTTATAAATGCAAAAAACTTCGGTACTATAGAGCTCCAGTATAAAACAAAAATAAAATTAAAGAAAGAAAGAAAAACAAGAGTGCCAAACTGTCACAAGATACGCCCGTTCGAAGGTTTTGGACACCATGCTCAATGCTNCAAAGTGATGCCCGCCGCCCGCCGCCCGCCCGCCAAGGGGTTTCACATAATACGTCCCGTATTTTATACGGGCGTATAAAAAGTAATCTACACCTGGGCTCGAACCACTGACCCTTGGAGTAAAACTAAACAATCCTCGTAATGTCACAAAATATAACGATAACAACAGAACTTTCCAAATTATTCAATTGTTTCGCGTATGTAACGCTTTATAATTTTCAGGTTTTTAAATCGTTATACGATGCAATTTTTTTTTTTTTTTCCAATTCCGATATGATCAGAGGCGAGCGCAATGCACAGCATAACGAAATTTACAGTGTAGATAATTAATGAACATTTGTTTCTCACGCATTCAGCTTAAAATATGCTGCCATTTTTAATATTACCTATTAAACAAACACTTAAGAGTCTATGTTGTACAATCTGTAGGCTTAATCAGTATCAATATAAAAATCAACATTTCTGCCATAGGATGACATATGCCCCCGAAAAACGATTTTTCCAAATATTTTTTCCATATTTTTTTTCCGCATTTTTCGAAACCTAAACGCAAAAGTAATCCAAAACGCAACGTGTGACGGAAAGACAGACAGACGGATAGACAGACGGACAGCGCAATCACTAGATGCCCACCTTCGGGGGCATAAAAGTGTAATTTTATTTCATTTTACGAATTTTAGGTGCGGCAAATCTGAGCATCTGATCAAGTTGTTATGGTTATTAGACACAAACAACGTGGATGCATTCCAATTAAGGGAAAGATAATAACTGATTATTTGTCCATTTTTTTTTTCGTGACTTGATTAAACAAAGGGTTAAATATCGGTACCTTCTTAATTTCAATTAATGTATATTAGAAAATAAAGATGGTTTGCTATCAAAATGCCAGTTAAACAAGTCAAGTTACGTTTGTTTTACGAAATATTTACTTCAAACACTATTTTCATTCCATTCTATAAACGTAATCATTGCAAATGCAAACGGTTTTATATTAATAGTCTTAACACACGCAAAAACAAACATTAATAAAACTGAGATCACCGCCTGTGACCAAAGTTTCGTGTTTGTGTGTTTGTTATGTACGTGTCTTGTCTCGTGCTTTTGTTGTGTGTCGCACTGTTTGTAAATAGATTCCTTGCCACAAATAAAGGACCGCATTGTATAATAAGCTTTGCTACAGCTGGTGCAGCTGAAGTTTCAATTTATGTGTATTTTAGTTTCAATACGGCACCCACATCTCGTCTCTCGTAACTCTTTTAGATTGGGTTTGTACATATATCATGATTTTGTACTGCTTAACTGTGTTTTTATGTACACAAGTGAGACGTTAATAAACTATTCTGTCCGTCTATATGTAAAATAATAAGAGCATGCGTATACATTGGAAAATATACGACAACTATAGGAATAATTATAATATTATAAGGAGAGACATTCTTGTTATTATACGCTACTCTTTTATTTAAGGAAAGGGACTAATTGCCTATACAAAACAGGACAATACTTACCACAGAATATAAAAACAAAACAATAGTTAAAGAAGGAGTCACCGCCTTTAAATGGTCAATACAACTCAATTGGGGGTTTAAACCGGTAGGCATGCCGAATCTCACACAAATAACACACCAAGTGTTCAATTTCTTTCTCTTTGATCACAAGCGGAAGGTTGGCAGTATTTGCGAGATCGGCGTTGCTAAGTGACGTAGGAATGTCGTCACGAGAGCTATTGCTACAACATAAAACAATAACAGGATTTGTTTAATGAAAACTTCCAAAATCTGAACAAACTTATTTCCTACTGAAAACAGGTGGCATGCATATCAAATTATTAATAATATGATAAACGTGTCATGGGAAGAGTATATTTGCATTCTATACCCGGATGATTACATTATATTTGCCAATAATGGTATTGTATTGATAACATTTAAATGCAATTTTGACATAATATCTCGTGTTCAATAGAAGAACATTTGATGTGCATTGGATTATGCACGAATTGATGTGTCAAGTAAATACAAAAATGCTTTTCTTGCCATGGAAAACCAGCATTCAAGTTTAAAATTCTTTCTTTACATTGGAATACGCGGAAATGCTAACTTAAACAAACACATAACTTATTGTGTTATCCATAAGACCACTAAATTAATATACTCTGATTCGTGCATTCAATACTTCTGTTGCATCATTTAACATTATTGTGACCTAGTGACGTAAAAATATGTGTCCCAACGACATTGTAATGCCACGTACAAACCTGGTGTAAACTGTGTACAATGTATAAATACAATCTTGCTCATTTTCAAGAAGAGGATAGTATGCTTTTCCATTAATGTCCGACAACCTCTGAAAATCACACAAAGATTACCATGTTAATGTTATATGCAAGCAAATACACATAGTATAACATTATTATTTAAACATAATGCCATCCAAAACAAACGTAAAGTCTAGTTTCTTCCTTCAATTAAAAGCGAAACTTATATAACTGCAATAAGCCTTTTAAAATTACAACATTTATGTTTTAGGAATTAATGAGACAAAATAATTACAATATGAAATCGTTAAAAGACTTTGGTAATCTTTCGCCTTCAAACAAAAACCCCTTTAAATTGTCATCAAACTACAACCACTGACAAGCAATTTCGCTGCCTGTCACAAGCTTTGAATTTATGATAATACAAATTTAACAAAATGAGCGCCAACTTCACGTGTGTTCAACTGATGCCATGCGACTGTTACGCGTGGTATAATCAAGAAACGCATGGTTACGAATATGAATTATAACCAAGGCACTAGACCTCTTCTAATACAAAAAATGTCTCATGACTGCGATTTAAGTTGTCACATCTCCATTAACTTTAGGAGACGTTTGCAATCATTGCACGTAATCAAAATTGAGCCTTGCTTTGTAAAAAGGGGGTTGAATGCATGTGCTTAAAGTGTCGTCTCAGATTAGCCTGTGCAGTCCGCACAGGCTAATCAGGGATGACACTTTCCGCCTAAACAGGATTTTCGTCAAAAAGAGTCTTCCTTTTCACGAAAAATACAATAAAAGCGGAAAGTGTCGTCCCTGATGAGCCTGTGCGAAGTGCACAGACTAATCTGGGGCGACACTTTACGCCATGCATTAAAACCCCTTTTCACAGAGCAAGACTCATTTGTATGTGTTTCATCTTCTGTAGTTGAAGAGAAACACGTAAACCTACGGGAAAATTTAGTTACCTGTCTAAGCTGGTTGAGGGACAGCAGAACCAACCGGGTGTCCCAGAGCTCCGCCAGGTCCCGCCCCTCCCCGAGGACGTCACCGCTATCCAGGGTCAGGCTGAAATTGGACCATCTAGTCGGTAGTATATTAAGGTATTTTTTGTCCATATCCGTAAATTGTGCATTTTTATTCAGTGTTCACTTAACAGTCCGGAACAAAATAACATCTTAAAATGACATCAATTTAAGGATGTAATTGGCAAAAAATAAATATACAAATGTGTGAATTTAGAAACATTACCATATACCAGTCTCGAATTTAAGCATTTATCCACATATAATTATTTTTATTCTACCTCTTTTGCAAACAGTGACCTAATAAAGCAGTGACGGATAAACTAGTTGATATCCGGCAGTAGATCACGTGACCATCATTACATATTCCTACGCGCCGATAAACATGATCTAGTATTTGACATTTGAAATATATTGAGACGCATCACGAATTTTATCGTTTATATTACATATCATCCATTTTTTTTTCTTCTTTAAACTGTATCACCGAACCAGCTTTCCGTATTTTTATTTTCATTCAGTTGCTTACGCAATTAATGACGTATCTTGTGTGACGTCATTTCTCTGACGAAACACACGACGTTAAGACTCTCTGGATTTTAAGGACGACAATTCGGACGTGGTGGTTTATTTAACAATTCAATATGTTTAAAAGCATCGAACGAATACACAACGTTTTTTGGATTGTGTGTTTGTCATGCAACAGTTATTGAAAACTTCAATTATAAGAATAAAATAAATCGCTCCGACCGGTCATTCGATTACGTAAATCGTTTGTCAGAATGGTAAGCATTCGATACAAACGTTTCCAACAAATAGTGTGGTTTAAAATAAAAAAATGAATGGATGGAAGAACGGAAAATAGAAGTGCTTATCGTTGTCATTTTATCGTAAAAATCATTGGATTAAATTTGTCATTGAGCCTTTGAGGTAAGAGTGTCGTTTACTAAATTTTGTGTTTGGATGACTCGTGTTAAATCTCAAAGAATGTCATTAATCTAATCTATAGTAAGGTTTCAGTTGCATTCGATAGTTTACTTATTCCAATTGAGTGCTTCATGTTATTATCATTATTTTGAATTCTTTCGAAGATTGGTGGCTTAAATTTATTTATCACCGTTGGCTAAGACTGAATGCGGACGCCATTTTGTTCAGTATAACAATAAGCCGCGCGATCCGATTCTGTTCAGATATGAATTGAGTGTGTGTTTTGCTGTGGCATATTTTTTGTTTAATTTCTAACAATAAAAATATCACATTCTCTATTCGTTTTTTATTTCTTCTCACATTTTCAATAGGAAAGTATTAAAAGGAACAGTTTAAGGTGGAACTATTTTTTACGTGACACAATCGGTAGTTTTTCGGTCGAAAGGAATGTTGTGTACACGTAGGAGGCCCGCCCAGAATAATATTTTTTTATGTCAATTAATCATTTTTATAAAATGTGTTAACGGAATAATTTTAAATGAAGCAGGATAAATCGAATACATGGTTGGTGCCGAGATGGAGAAAGTTTATCCGGTTCGGCCGAAAAAGAAAACAGGGCTCGCTAAAGCTCGCCCTATTTTCTTTTTCTAAGCCTCACCAGATAAACTTTCTCCATCTCGGCACCAACCATATATTCTCTATATATAATTTGTTGCGCTGTATCACATTTCACAAAGTATAAATAATGCCCTTTAAGCAATATTATTGTTTTTTTTTAAAGCAAAAAAAAAACATTGAAGGAAACATCTGCCAGCCTTCTCTCGCTCTCTGTATTTTCATTTCAATCACCCAAATTGACGAGTATATCCTGAAATTGTCCGTACACATAATGTTAACTGTTTACCGACCGACGCGCAAACACGGAAAGACGCCGCAAGGTATAAACTGTTCCATAATTTAATAGATTGTAAGAACATCACATTGAATTGTCTCACATTGGCAGGATGTTGACGGACGGTTTCGCCTTGATCATGCCCACTTTCTTGAGGACGGCCTCCAGATCCCCGCCCGCCATCTTCCACAGATAGTAGCCCTCCTCCATGCTGCGTTCCGACAGGTAGTCCACAACTTCATCTACAATGTGAAATACGAATAGTCCAACACTTATACTACACTGTGAAAACAAATATTCCACAACTTCATCTTCAATGTGAAATAAAAATAGTCCATCACTTTATATACAACGAGAATTCATAATAGTCCAACACTTATTCTACAACCTGAAATACAAATAGTCCAACTCTACCTAAAACGTGTAATACAAATAGTACATCTCTTAGTGTACACTGTGAAACATAAAACGTCCAACAATTATACTACAACGTGAGATCTAAATAGTCCATCACATTATCTGCAATGTGAAATACTAATAGCCCATCACTTAATTTACAACGTAAAATACAAATAGTCCATCATCTCATCTACAATGTGAAACACAAATAGTCCACAACTTCATCTAAAACATGAAATACAAATAGTCCACAACTTCATCTACAACGTGAAATACAAATAGTCCACAACTACATCAACAACGTGGTATACAAATTGTCCACAACTTCATCAACAACGTGGTATACAGATAGTCCATAACTTCATCTTCAACGTGAAATATAAATAGTCCACAACTTCATCTACAACGTGGTATACAAATAGTCCACAACTTTATCTTCAACGTAAAATGTAAAGAGTCCACAGCTCATCTCATCTACAACGTGGTATACAAATAGTCCACCACTTCATCTACAATATGAATACAAATAGCCCAACACGTTATCTTCAATATGAAACACAAATAGCCCAACACTTTATCTACAATATGAAACACTAATAGCCCAACACTTTATCTACAATATGAAACACAAATAGCCCTTAACTTTATCTACAATACGAAACACAAATAGCCCAACACTTTATCTACAATATGAAACACAAATAGCCCAACACTTTATCTACAATATGAAACACAAATAGTCCAACACTTTATCTACAATATGAAACACAAATAGCCCAACACTTTCTCTGAAATGCGAAACACAAAAAGCCCAACACTTTATCTACAATGTGAAACACAAATAGCCCAACACTTTATCTACAATATGACACACAAATAGCCCAACACTTCCCAAATGTGAAACTTGTGTCATGAAGAATGTTATTATTTGTTCCATTGTGTTATGTATACGTAGTAATACATTTGTTTTGATGTAATGCTAAGGATAAACTGACATTTATTCAGACAGGCGATTTAAACCAACGAACATCGAATGAATTGTTTGCAATTAGCAGTAAATTATAATCTTTCAGATACATTTACGATCCACTCGATTGAAAAGCTCCATACCTTAAAGGGCTGGATCTTGTATAACACCAGTGTATCATATGCAAACAAACCAGCCCATCATCGATAGTTTAGCAGATGTTGTTCTAAGAACATATGTGTCGTGTTCTGAGAAAATTGGGCATAATGCTTGTGCGTAAATTGTCATTCCAGATTCAGTCCGCACAGGCTAATCAGGGACGAGAATTTCCGCTTTTATGACATGTTTCGTTTAAATGAAGTCAGGGGTTTTTAACCTTATAAAACATACGCCAAATGTCGGCGTCTTCCCCAACCAAACTAGGCTGGTTTTTCCCCTTTCCGGACTAAAAAATTCCCCCTAATAAAAAGATGTGTCTCATGATTATTATATCTCAATTCTATTTCAATTTAATCTTGTCAAACGTACTAAATTATGAAAAACGCAATGAATACAGTTTTCGGAGTTCGTTCTCTGCGAGGTTTTATTTTTACCAAACACAGAAGCAATGTTAATGATTGTATTGCAGGTGACCGTATTAACGATGCTAACGTATAGGATTGTTCTGAAACAAATATTAAATAAGATAAACGAATGAACAAGAATGCATATTTTAACACAACGATAGAACAATACACATACACAAAGAGTAGGTACGGCGAGTCAAAATACAATAAACGCATTATTTATAAGGACTGCGAACAATACCAAATAATACATACATATCATAATAATATGTTATTTAATAGTTACTAAAGAAAAGGGATAGTATACATTAGAAAATCTATAATTGTCCTCCAACAAATAGAAATACGACCATCTATGACAATTGAAAGTAATGTGCACGTGCATCACGAGCAAGGGTTAGATAACGCTAATGTTAGTAAAGCATGCATAAGGTAAAATGGTCAGGTTGCTTCCCTTTGACTAGTGAAATGTATTCAAATTAATATTTAAAACCTAAGATTAAAATGACTTAAAAGTATGGATGTTATGTGAATAATTTGTACCCTACGACATAGTGCAAACATGTACAAATGTAATAATGAGAGAGTAAGTAAACAAATCCCCCAAAAAGTGAAACGCCGCGAAAATTCCCCAAAGAGGGCCCTGGGCCATAGTCAGTCCCTGTCAAGAAGATATCAGTCTGTCGCAGTCAGCCATAGTCAATCCCTGTTAAGATGGTCTATGAAGAAAATAACACTCTTTTTTTCTTTTTAACCCATTTAGCAGTAAAAGTAAGAGTCTTAAAATTTTCCCCCATTAAGGAAAAAACGCGCACAATTTTTCCCCCAAAGTGGAAAATCACGCGTAAAATTTCCCCCACATAGGGGCTAAAGGCCCCATCTCCACAACCCCAAAAAAACCTTAAAGTCTCTTCTTAGCAAAAATTCCAATTAAGGCGGAAATTGTTGTCCCTGATTAGCCTGTGTGGACTGCACAGGCTAATCTGGGATGACAATTTACGCACATGCATTTTGTCCAGTTTTCTCAGAACGCGACACATACTGTCTCCGGGTCATCATCTTTAGGCTTAAGTTTCATTCAACTAATTATACGAGCGTGCTTGAATAGCTACCGGTACTCAACTTAAGCGTTGCTCAACTTAACTCAGGTCTCGCAAGTGTAAGAACGTAGATTTTCGGACTTTAATCCTAGTAGTTGCGTAAGATGACGCAAATAGCACGGAGACAATAACAGTAAGGAAGTTATGTACATATTTTCCATCTTCGATCAGCGCATATTGGACTGTGTGATAACGATCTGAGCTAAACGCAATTTTTTTACATTCCGTCGTATTCTATAGTTTAAGGTTTCAGTTAATGTATTGTACAAACAAGCAGGTAACTGTGTAAAACACCGCAATTTGATTAGTTTTTACTTCCTTTTAATGGTACACCCACTTCAAAAGGTTAAAAAATAAATAAATACATTGTCAAGCAAAACAAAACAAAACGATTTACGATAGTGTTTCGCTCATATTAACATAATCATAAAATTGCCAATTCACTCTTCTCACACATTTTTGTTTTAAATCTATAATCGAACTCACTTACAGACATTTTTCTAGTACACTTTGTTCGCGTTCAAGTTTATACAATATTGTCCTGCAAAGGAACTGATCCCGCAACGGGGTTGAAGAACCACTTCCGTTATTCGCGCTGTTTCCTTGCTGCATTGCACCTATTGCGTGTTCCACGTAAAGTATGTTCACGTCTTTGCGGTACGAACAAAAACAACAGTAAAGTCTACGTGTTCATTGTCGAGCGTTGCGTCTGTAGTTTTAGGAAACACATTTGCATCATAAAGTGGAGGCAGACACATGCCTCTGCAGTGAGTCTTGTTATCTCAGGTGTCTGCTGAATAGTTTCCAACAGCACTTGCCTAAGCTGGGCTAAAATGCCGAAGTCATATTTTTTCACAAGTCCGTATTCATGCTATCTCACTACGACCACCGGCGCGGCGTCCTGTGTCGCCGTAAGGACGTGGAAACAACGTCAGGCCGGTGTCATTGGAGTATGAAGGTAATAAATCTAAAGTATTCTTATATTTCTCTATACTTACAGAAATTCTTATTAGACGCGCAGAGTACCCGCTTACTAACTATCGGTACTATGGAACTTGTTAAGCTTTGTCAAACATTAAAGATTTATCAAAACTTCAATTTGTACATCGTCTCAACAAGTTTTATTTTCATGATAATGCTTAAAATGATACTTATAATGGCAAAAACTACAATTTCCTATTTCATGCAATAATACATGCATCGTGTAGACAGTTTTGTGTCATGCATTCAGCTTTTAAGAGCTCTTCAGACCTTTCTTTAATTTTTACATCGTCTGAAAGTGTTTCGTTGGAGTACATCATCTTAACAGTTTAGTTCACAGCACGATGTTGTTTTTTTTCTTTCAAAAAATCATAAAGTAATGATTATTAAAATTGGCATTGTTGTTAGTATGTGAGTGTTTATAAAAATGTATATACAATGAGTAACTCTAGGCAACACTGTCCAATTCAACAGCAATTAAATAACGAACGTGGTGGTGCGGTAGTCGAGTGGTAATACTCTGGTCTACCATTCCAGAGGTCGTGGGTTCACTCCCTGGCCGGGGCACTGGAAATTTCAGAAATGCTTCAAGTGTTTCCCACCCAACTAGAGATGTACTGGTATGAAACCCATGTAATTCTCGCTTGTATCGGTGCTACACACTGAGCACGTAAAAGAACCAAGGGATCTATTCGCAAAGAGCTTGGGAATCGCACCCGTATTCCTTGTACATGTATCTCAATACTGTCTCTTCTGCTTGCTGTCTCTTCAGCAAAACACCAAAGGCCCCATTGGAAATAAGTGCTTGCACGTTCATGGGTTATCCTTGATTGCAAGGTCAAAAGAAATACATATACAGATACAACGTCGTTTATATCATGAAATGTGCGATGGACTTTTTCTGATACACGAGTGTGTGGTGGATTTCCGCAAAGAGTCATTGTTTACTTCATTCGTTGTGCTTGAGTGATGAATATGTGCGTTGACCAATGAAAGTTTACGACCACATGATATCCAGTAGTTGTAGTATTCATCATTCATAAGTGTTGTTTACATTCACGCGATAGCTTGTCAAGGCAGACAAAGTACAGGAGGTTTATAAACTTAAAGGTGTGTGACTTATTTTTTTGAACCTATTTACGACGTTAAAAGGTGTTAATATTCACACAACACACTCTATATTTTGTAATGATATCAATGCTTGATTTTAATATGTAATTATTAAATATCATTTTGCAAAGAACTAACACAAACTTATTTGGTAATCATCGACAACCTTTAAGATATTATTAACAACGTTTTTTTTCTGTTATTGTATTGACGTATTTTATTCCGACCATACAAACTCTTATAGGAATGTTCTACAATTTGTTACATTCTGGTAGTCTAATAATTGAGACGTTTGACGCGAATTAACTGATTCTTTCTATATAAGAGCCAATTTTGCAGGAACATAACCTATATAAAAAAGTATCATAATATTCGCTTGTTTTGCTTCATTCCCACGATTGTTTGCAACATTTACCATATCTTTTCGAAGCGTAAAATTCCTTTCTTTTGTTAAACTATTTTAAAATGAGTAAAAAGATAAACTAACAACCTGGTGTATTGTAATAATACAAAATACATTGTTGAATCCATTTTATTTTGAGTTCGCGTGTGCGTCTCCAGTCTGTTACGCTCTATAACACATTAAATGATACCGGTACATATTTATGATGCGATTCTGATTTAACACAGAGGGAGTCGTTTATTACCTGTTTGATTATTACAAGTGGGTACAACATGCCCTAAGCATTCCGTCGTTCGTAGTAAAATGCAACATATACTATCGCTATTTGTAACTGATTAACATTTTAATATGTTGTATATATGTTGCAGCCCATTAAAACGGTGCTAGTGATATAACTTAAATATGACTTCGATCACACAAGTGTGCTTGATAGCACACAAGTGTGCTTGATACGTTTTAACTTCAAGTTTGTATGAATACAGTGGGTATTATGTCTTTTTCCAGTCGTTTGTGCGACAATGGCCAAATCCTATTTCAACCCCACAACCCCAGATATCGTAATTAAGAGCCTGTTCAAAAAGTACGACAAGGACAACAGCGGCTTTCTCGATCGGAAGGAGCTTTCCAGTTTACTGACAGACGATCTAGGCTTAACCCCTTCCCAAGTGGAGGTGTATTACCATCTACTGGACAAAGATGGCAACGCCAAAATAAGTCTCGACGAATTATGCGCCTGGCTCCGTAGCAACGAGCGATTCAAAATGGTGGACGACAAGTCACGCTTCACTGCAGTTTGCAAAGCAGTGGAGCTGTTCAAAAAATACGACAAAGATGGCAGTCAGTATATCAGTTGTGAAGAGTTGAAAGGCTTGTTGATTGAACTTGGTTACAAAATTAACGTTACATCCGCATTCAAAGATATTGATCAAGACGGAAACGGGAAGATATCGTTTCCGGAGTTCTTGAAGTGGCTGAATTCGGTAAAGTTGAAAAATCGAGAGAAATGTATATACAATAAGTAACTCTAGGCAACACTGTCCAAGACAATAGGAATTAAATAAAAAGCGTCGTTTATATCATTAAAAGATAGGTGCGATGGACTTTTTCTAATGCATGAGTGGTGTCGTAGATTTTCGCAATGAGTCGTTGTTTACGTCATTAAGTATGACAACTATATAATTGTGGAGTTTATAAATACGTTGCTAAAGAAGTATACATTTTGTGCTTGAGTGATGAACATGTACGTTGAACAATGAAAGTTTACTAGCACCTAAAATCCCGTATTTGTAGTATTCATCCCACAAGTCAAGCAAACACATAAGTGCTGTTTACATACACGAGATAGCTTGTCACGGCAGACAAAATACAGGAGCTTTATAAACTTTAAAGTATGTGACTTATTTGTTTAACATAGTAATGACGATTAGAGGTGATAATATTCACACAACCCACTCTATATTTTGTTATGGTATTAATAACTGACTTTAATACTGTATTTAATAAATATCAATTTACATAGAACTGACACAAACTTATCTGGTAATTAGTGATAACCTTTTAAGATATAATTAACAACGTTCATTTTCTGTTATTGTTTTCGCATATTGTATATCGACCAAACAAACTCATATAGGAATGTTCTACAACTGGTTACACTCTGGTAGTCTAATAATTGAGACGTTTGACGCGAATTTACTGATTCTTTCTATATAAGAGCCAATTTGCTGGACCATAACCTATATTAAATGTATCATAATATTCGATTGTTTTGCTACATTCCCATAATAGTGTGCAACATTAACCATATCTTTTCGAAGCGTAAAAGTCCTTTCTTTTGTTAAACTATTTAAAAATGAGTAAGGTACGAATAAGTATGTAAGATAAACTAACAACCTGGTGTATTGTATTAGTACATAAGACATTGTTGAATCCACTTTATTTTGAATTCGCGTGTCTCTAGTCTGTTACGCGCTATTACACATGTATTGACACATATATGTGATGCGATTCACATTAAACACAGAGAGAGTCGTTTATTACCAGTTTTATTATAACAAGTGGGTACAACATGCCCTAAGCATTCCGTCGTTCGTAGTACAATGCAACATATACTATCGCTATTTATAACTGATTAACATTTTATATGTTGCGTATATTTTGCCAATCATTGAAACTGTGCCAGTGATATAACTTAAATATGCCATAAAGCACAAAAGTGTGCTTGATACGTTTTAACTTTCAAGTTTGTGTGAATACTGTTGGTATTATGGGTTTTTTCCAGTCGTTTATGCGACAATGGCCTATTCCTTTTTCAACCCCGGAACCCCAGATATTGCAATTAAGAGTCTGTTCAAAAAGTACGACAAGGACAACAGCGGCTTTCTCGAGAGGAAGGAGCTTTCTAGTTTACTGGCAGACGACCTTGGCTTGACCCCTCGCCAAGTGGACGTGTATTATCATCTACTGGACAAAGATGGCAACGCTAAAATAAGTCTAGACGAATTATGCGCCTGGCTCCGTAGCAACGAGCGATTCAATACGTTGAACGACAATTCACGCTTCTATGCGATTTGCAAAGCAGTGGANATGTGACAAATGACCCCTAATGCCATGTGACAAATGACCCCTAATGCCATGTGACAGATGACCCCTAATGCCATGTGACAGATGACCCCTAATGCCACATGAAAAATGACCCCGTATGGTTTGTGTTGTAATATGAAGCAACTTGTACTATTCACATTGAACTTCTATGTTGAAAAGGGGACCTAACTTAAGCAATTTTTGATGCAGGACATCACATAAACACCTTCACACAAGATGGAAAAAAGCATGGAAGTTTTAATTTTGTACATTCAAAAGTATAATAGTACTTTGTCAGACAAGTTTGTGTCTATGGGCAAACATCCCTGATGCATTCAGTACTCCCTACTACATGTTTGCTACAGTGGATATAATTATCACAGTTAAGTACGGAAGGCACTATACTTTTAAGGTGAAAACTTATTTTCAATGCACACATGTATACTTTTAAGCCATGTTGCCACTGGCCCCCACCCACCTTTTGTAATTTGAGCCAGTTCTTGCCGCGCTGGACGACTGTTGTGAAGGGACAGAACCGCGCCTTGTTCATGATATCCCAGTTGTTCTGGCAGATAGGAACTTCGTCGTGGTAACCTGGCAACACAAATGTTCCAAACAGTTAATTAAGATTGTTTGCTGTTTTCAATAGTTTTTTCAGACATATCACTGGAGTAAGTTACAGTTAATCAACTCACACTTTTGCCAGGTCATCTGGTTCACCAATACAAAGTGCACACATTAATGCCAGAAGTTGATAACTATATTACTTGAAACAGAGGTAAGGTGGAGAAATGCCATATAATTAATTTCATAATTATTCCAACACAAGTTAAAGTGTCTTGCACCGAGAATTAAGCCTGTGATTCTTGTAATTCTAGTCCATCGCTCTACTCAGTGAGGTAACTGACCCAGTTAAGTCTTCCAGAAAGAACAGTTGAGTTTTGACATAGAAACTAAAATGCTAGCCATAATTTTATTGTGCACTAGTCCATTTGGACTTGTTTCTTAACCAAATAACTACCTCCAAAGCTGTTATTGGCTTTTCCATAAATCACTATACAAGAAAAAACTATAAGGAACATGGAATTATATTCAAAATTGAAAAGTAAAGTTTATGTGTATATTTAAAAAAAAATAACTAAACTCCAAAAATAGGTGGTGTTGCCTTACCGGTAATGTAGAGGATCACTTAAGCCACAAAATCAAAATATACACTTACTTTTAAGCCTTTGAACACTTTCCTCGGGTTTATTAAAAAACGTATTTATACTTTAAAGTTACTATCCATTAAAACAGCAGCCCAGATTAGCCTGTTAAGTCTGCACTTTCAGCTTTTATTAAATTGTTCATTTATCTCTTCTAAAAGAATATCCAATATAGGCCGAAAGTGTCATCCCTGACAAGCCTGTGCAAAAACGCGAAAAACTTATCTGCAAAAACTTTTTACACACATGCATTAAGCCACACAATGCGGCTCATTGGATGCCTAATTTTTTATTGGCTTAGGCGGATACTTACACATAACAACCCTTACTTTGCACCGATGATCTCACATCACTTACCAATAGTCTCAAAGACTGGCTTTCCCACAGAGTAGTATATACGAATGGCGTACATATAGATGCGATCTTCCTTCCCGCAGTCAGCCCATGACATCTTTTCAGAGTCTAGACATTTTGAAGGGGCATTCTCGTCGTATTTTACACGCACACATTCCACACTGAGAATTGAACCTGTGCAAAAAAAAGTCAATACATTTATATTTCAGAATTTTAACAAAACTGACGAATCAAATGAATTGCAATAATTCTGCACAATGGAGTAGTAATATATTGTATATAGTTGGATAACTGATGGTGTATATCATTTATGATGAATGATTAAATATCAACCATATTGAGTTTATGCATTGATCAGCTCTTTGTACATACAATAATTAATTCCCTTTCCGTTTGTGGCAGAAGAAAGCATTTTATGAGAATCTCACACAGCCGCATTCATAAGACAAATAATTGATTAAGACAATTAAAGATAATCTTAATTCCTGAATACATATAGCTGACCCACCCTGCCTCTGTTCAACATGAGCAATAATCGTTTTTTCAACAATCTTTTCTATTATCTTATTTCCATAATACTATTACGCAGACACACAACTTAACCAATCTTTTACTTTTGCCTTAAATATTTTTGCAAGTTGCACCACTTTAACAAAGTCCTTCTGTTTTGGTCCTACACCGTGGACCACAACATTAGAAAAACCACCATTTCGAATCATAAACTTGATTTCATATATGTAACCAATTAAAATAAATGTAAAAATTACAAGCAGTCTCATTGGTTACTTTTTTATAATTTAGACTAAGTTTGAGACAAAGAACATTATAAGATCTTATTAAGAAAGAAGCATTCTGGGATAACTGAGCTTAATGCATGTGTGTCATGTGCCATCTCAGTTCGCACAAGCTAATCAGGGATGACACTTTCTGCCTAAATCGAGACTTGTGTATGTGTTCTTTTGACCTTGCAGTCAAGAATAACCCATGAAAGTGCAAGCACTTATTTCCAATGGGGTCCTTTGGTTTTGCTGAAGAGACAGCAATCAGAAGAGACAGTATTGAGATACAAGGAATCCGGGTGAGATACCCAAGCTCTTTGCGAATAGATCCCTTTGTTCTTTAACGTGCTCAGTGTAAAGCACCGATACACGCGAGAATAACCTTGATTTCATACCAGTACATCTCTAGTTGGGTGGGAAACACTTGAAGCATTTCTGAAATTTCCAGTGCCCAGGCCAGGAATTGAACCCGGGACCTCTGGAATGGTAGACCATAGTGTTACCACCGACTACCGCACCACCTAAGACTTCGCTAAGAAGAGACAAAATATTTCATAAAAGTGAAAAGTGTCGTCCCTGATTTACCTGTGCGGACTGCACAGGCTAATCTGGGACAGCACTTGATGCACATGCATTAAGACAAGATTTCCCAGAACTCACCTGGAATAGGCTTCTTCTTGAGGAACTTGTTCAGTTTGTCCATCATCTCCTTGTAGCCACAGTAGGTGGGCATGACCGCACGGGCATTGAACATTCCCGCCTTGAACAGCGACAACATGCTGTCAGGGTCGTTGGATTCACCCTCCGAGGGCTCGGGAAGTGTGGTAACGTACCCGATCTCCTGTGTAGGGGCCGACGGGTCCAGGCGAGGAGCCAGCCATAACCTACAATGAGGAGTGATATGTTAAAGGTTTCAGACAGATATTCCCTGACAAAATTCTGGGCTATTAAATTCTTATATTTAAGATTCATACAGAAATTCTCTTGCAATAGTTTGGATTCACGGGGACAATGTTCTGGATTTCTAAATTTTGTCTTTGAGGAAATTCTGGATTTATTTCCAATATTCTCTGAAACAAACATTGTATTTCTTGCCTAGGAAAACAGCTCTTATTAACTCATATATGCTGTATTTACACATTTCAAAGGTGCCCTATTTACATAATTTAAAGGATTGACTTTTGCTTTTTTATTACCTATTTCAAGTGTTAATTTCATCATAGTGGTGCATCAGGGCTTTTTTTCCTTCCTCGAAAATGGAAGTTTTTTCACAAATTTAAGAAGTTAGCGACTAGAATTTTCACAATTTAAAAAAGTTTCTCATTCAGACTCATTTTTTTCACAATTTTGAACAGTTTGTGGCTCATTTTTTTTCTCACAATTTTGACAAGTTTGCGAATCATTTGTTCACAAAATGAGGGGCCAAGGCCACTTCACAAAGATGGGAAAAAAAGCCTGATGCATAAATGCATTTTGTCTTACTGGTTTATTTTAATACAAACCTCAGTCCGCGGACGTATTTGTTGATGCCGTGACTGGACTCATGGTGCCATACAGCCTCCATGTCGGGAGAGTTTGTCCCCTCCGCAAGCTTCTTAGTGATGGATTCCAGCTTCATCACCAGAAAGTCCGGGTTACCTTGCAGCCATTGGTTGGCCTGCTCTAGAACAGTGCTGGAATTGAAAACATCAAACGTCATGGCTCCCATTTTTACCAAATCCACGGCTTACTCTGCCATACATCAAATTAGCCAATGGCTACAAATTGACCAATTAGGCTAAAATAAAATTGAATTGTTCAACAACTTTTCGTACATCAATACCCATAAAGTAACTTAAATAAGTAGAATTTTGCCAAAGCGAGTCAAATTTGGCTAAAGAAATTTTGAGCCAGGGGAAGGCCTGAAATGTGTTGCCTGATTTGTCAGGGTTATCATTCAACAAATTGTTTGCTGCGAGTGCAACACTGAAAAGTTGTTCCCATGGAGAAAACAAACAAACACTTTAGCCTTATTTTTTAGTTCAATATGTTTATATATTAAAGTCTAATATTAAATGATCAGACTATATAATGGCAATTATTTCTTTGTTAAGTTGGGTTTTTCCGCAGTTTTCCTGGGCCAGCTGGTTTACTAGCCCTTTGCATGCTGGGAAATTTGTCGTCTGCTAAAATGTCGTCTGCTGAATTTCTAAAATTAGCATTTTCTTCGATTTTTTTCAAAGAATACTATCAGAATAGCAAACAGTTTGGATCCTGATGAGACGCCACGTTCTGTGGCGTCTCATCTGGATCCAAACTGTTTGCAAAGGCCTTCAAAATTCGGTTCCAGCACTGAAAGAGCTAGTACTTAGTGCACACATTTATGTAAGTAACTGACAACTGCACGACTTGAAAAAGAGGTTGGGGTAGAATGTCCCTAGAAACAATTTCATGACCAATCAACAAATAAGTTATGTTGCTAGGGATTGAACACAAAATCCTCGGATTTTTAGTCCAGCATTCTCCCATCTATTAAGCTAGACAGCACAACTGGCAATTACATTGAAACTTCAATTAATATATATCTTTTGTACATGATATACTTAAAAAATACATATGATGATGATCTCTTTTCATTCTACATTTGAATTGTGATTATGCCTTTATGGTTAAACGATATAAGTGTTATAATATAACCATATTTGCATTTGAAATTGGATTTGTGTTGTATCATCATTACATTTTTAGCAAGCTAAAGACTGGCCTTTACCTGAATTCTGTGTAAACAGGGGCATCAAGTGCAGATGTTGATTCTTCTATTAGTCGAGGCATGAAATCTACAAACGTCATTGGTGGAACCTGAAGAAAAGTAACACCAATTTTTAGACTCAAAGGATAGTTTTTAAATGTAGATTAAACAATTCATAAAGAAACATTATTTCATGATTTAATAGCACCGAGAAAAGATAAAATATTGTCCATGATCATATAGATGGCTAAAATTCAGTTAAGCCAAGAAATCTAATAAATATGAAAATCATGACTTGAGAACAAAAACAAAATCCGATTTATATCACTGCTCCCCTGGTTCAAAATTTTCTTTAGCCAAATTTATCATACTATATGAAACTTAAATTTATAATCTGGGACCAAGACACGGACTTAAGAGTTTTTTTAAAATAATTAACGCTTATTTAAATGCAATAAAATAATGTGGGTTAAACTAAACTCTGACTTATGAGTGAGTCTCGCTCTGGGAAAATGGGGTTTAATGCAGGTGCGTAGTGTGGTCCAATGGAAGACACTTTCTGCCTAATCTGGATTTTTACTAAGAAGAGACTTCCTTTAAACAAAAATTCCATAAAAGCGGAAAGAGTAGTCCCTGATTAGCCTGTGCAGACTGCACAGGCTTATCTGGAACAACATTTTACGCACATGCATAAAGCCCAGTTTTCCATCGCCAGGCTCATGAGCAATCATAAGTTATTCACATACCGTGAAGTCATACTCAGCCTGCGCCTGTGTCTCCTCATGACTCTCAGTGTATGTGGGGTTGTCTACCCCTTCTACGTTCACCCCATTCTCGGCCCCATTCTCGACGGGCAGCTGAGGGCGTTCAACAGTCTCCACAGGAGCAGGGGACGTGTTCACAGGCTTCAGTTCTACTTCTGTTGACATGCTGGCAGTTACTCTGTAAGGAGATTATTTTAAGGTAAAAAATATGACAATTTTGTTCTGTAAGTAAGCATGTAAGAACATTTCTAATTTCAAAAATATGATTTTTTATCCGAAATAATAATATCCAACTCTGGATATCCTAGTGCTCAATACTTTTCAGAATAAAGGTGAGTGCCTGATTAGCAGTAAGAGCTGGACGTTTACATACAGGCTCAACTAAATGAGAATCTGAGTCATTCCTGGTGACACAAATCATGTGATTGTGAACACGACTTCATGAAATCTAATACTTAATTTTGCATGACTGTTTTACAAAAATAGTTTTCATTTAAATGTTTACAGAACAATGACGTTAACAGTGTTGATTTATCTCTAATCATCTATCATATTTTCAAATGCAAGAAATGGATGATAATTACCCCCAAATCGTTCATTTCACAATACCTGCCTCTTTTGATTAAATGGAAAAATAATTGAAACAGTAAATTTTCATTTAATTTGTAAATAAGCAAGAATACACACTCATTTACCTTCCAAAATGCCAGGAAAATTGCTCCGAACTCACAGGTAAGAAAAAAATATGCGCAGTTGGAGTTGAAACTTGTTCGATAGCACAACACGTGATTTTACATGCTTGTCACGCTCTATTTCTAATTGTTTATACCTGGTTGTCATGACAAATGCCAATTTAAGCTAATTATAGAACAGGTGCGCGTTCGTTTGTGCCTCTCTTTTACATGGTGTTTTACAATGTAAACCTTGGAGACTTTAATTATTAAATTAATATGCAATACTTCAATGTACAATTCAGCTTTATAAATGATTAAACCAGTAAACTCAGGGAAAATTACCTTTAATCCGATGTGTTAATGTATTGGCGGGAAACGGTTAGGTATAGAAGTAGAATCATCTTAAACGAAAAGGACTACATTACAATAATTTCAGTTTTTACGTGGTTACAAAACACACTTCCACAGAAATATGACTATCGGCAATTCTATAATATCTACAGTTAAACATAAAGATGAGGTAACACTGCGAGGAGTTTGTGAAGAGAAAAAGGGGAGCCACTTATCGCCAGTTTCTAGCCGCGTTGTCAACAGACACATTTGTTTAATAGCGTAATTATGAAAACCCATTATGTCGAGGATTTTCCTCACAATATTTATATCATAGACAATGACAAGTGAAAAGGCTTAAAATAGTAGAAAATCTTATATTATACTTTTTTAATCTAGTTGGCTGAGATAAATATAAAACAAATGCTTCGTTACAAACAAAACGACATAGACATAGACATGTGTATTAAGTAATACAGGCAACGGCCCCAAATACAGCATGTACGTTTAAATATATCAAACAGAGTCATACATAATCATACATTTAAGAACATTTATATTCACATTTCAAGTATGTATGTTTCATATTTCTTTTCTTCTAACAAGAGAGTTATGTAAAAACTTAGCTATCTTTATAACATTATGTTCATCTTTGAAGCATACGATAGCATAACACATTTGATGAGATCGGTTTCTTAACCAGTCAGGTTTGATGAATGTTTGTCTAAATGTTTCGTATTCATTACATTCAAAAAAGAAATGATATTCATCTTCAAATACGCTTATATTATGTTTTACACATAATGGACAAAATCTTAAAGGTCTATCTATTGGTAAATGTCGACCTTTCTCAATCACGAGATCATGCGCTGAGCAACGAAAACTTGACAAAGTTTTCCTTAAAACAAAAGACAAATTTATATTTAGCTATGGTTCACAGTACAGATCGGTTAAAAAAAAATCTGTAATGCAATGCTTTAGGAGAATTATCAATTTTTGATTTCCAACTTGAAGATAACAATCTTGTATTTGTGTTTTGAACTGATGTATAAAATTGTCTTCATGCCCAACACCTTGAGCAAACCGAACATAACCAAATCCATAACTAAATAGTAATTCTCTGATATGACTAGCCCATGTCCTTCTACATGCAGCATCTAACTCTTTTAACATTTTATAACACTGGTTCGGATATCTATGATTTTCCATACGGGTGATTTTCAACCAGAACTTGATGCAATTTGGGATATATGTTATACACAAAGGAAGTCTACCACATTCTCCTAACGCTAAGATATCAGGTGTGTTTTGCGGTAAATTACAATATTCTTTACAAAATTGTGTTTGCACCTTTTCTATTTTATCTACATATGAATAGCCCCATATTTCGGACCCGTAACAAAGTATAGGTTTAATCATGGCATCAAAAACTTTAAAAATATCTACAGAACTTAAATGACCAAATTTACGTTGATATCGAAATATAAAAGCAATTGATTTTATACTTTGCAATGCTAACATTTCTTGAGTTTTTAACCAAAGAAGTTTTGGCGTTAAATAAACACCAAGATATTTATAAGATGAGACAATATCAATGTTTTCTCCACAATATGTCCATTTTTCAATTTGCTTAACAACACCACCATTTCTAAATACGATGATTTTTGTTTTATCAAGATTGATTTGCATATCAACAGATTTACAGAATTTTTCAATTACATTAATTTGCCTTTGCAGACGTATGATGGTATCAGAGAAACTGGAAACATCGTCAGCAAACATTAAAGCAATTAACTCATTTATATCTTTAGAAACATATATACCATTATCACATTTTGAGTGCAGATATGTAACTTAGTCATTTATGAAAATAGAAAAAATTATGGGACTGGCCATACACTGCCTGGTACCAATATAACATGGGAAAAATTCCGTCAATCTGTTATTAACCTTAACACATGATTTTAACTTGCTATACATCGATTGAAGAATAACCAAACATTTACCATTATCATTTTTTCTTGCAAATTCTGTAATGATACAAGATTGTATGGTGGACTAACGTTCCAAATAGAACAGACATTAACGAAAAAGTCCTTTTAAATTCCTTTTAATTCCTTTTAATTTAACTTTCGCTAACAAAAAATGAAATGCCTCGAAGAATTTGTGTTTTAAAAACAACGGTTTGAGATATTGTTTCAGACAAGTAAAGTGTAAGCACTTAGGATTTATATGTGTAAATCTAAATCGTGTCGTGTCACACCAACTGTGGTTTACGCGATTCGATCATTTGTTAAATGACTACCGGTATATTATAGCCACAAATAAATAATCTCAAAAATTAATGTGTTGAGCGCAAGTCCTATCTCAGTGTTATACGTTATATAATTTAGAGTATGTGTTATACCTTTCGAGCCACGTTGTATGTGATTTGCGTCTATGAAGTCCATATACTGGAGATACTAAACGGTTAACGTCGGCGTTAACATCTCTGTTAGTATATCTAGTACCGACACATATGTTAAATTTGTTTAGCGTGTCTTGCCCTGAAATATTGTGTTAATTGTATTTAGCCCTCTTCTCAATGGTAAAAGTGCAAAGTGCCCCTATCCTTACCTCAATGTTGAACCTTTACACGAATGCTGTATCGCTTACAAGGGCGCTCATTTCAGGTTGTCTTTTTTTAAATCAGAGTTTATTGTTGTCAACTGGATGTGCGGCTATATATAGTCTACTACTACTACTACAGTTAGTGTTAGGTGCATGAATCATCCTTGATTCAGG
>VMBQ01000499.1:204347-298308 GCA_007657795.1 Dreissena rostriformis | reverse complement strand
TAGCGTATCGTACCAACTGCGAAATGTAAATACCATAGGAACAAATAATCGGTTTGAAACGTATATGTGAGTAAGCGCATATTAATTCCTCAATTATCTCATTTTCCTAATCATCATGCTATATTCGTCAATCAGTGTTGACTTTGAGTAAACATGGGCGTTTATCAAAACGTTTACACGATGTTTGTTTTAACAGACCAGGTTAAACAATGATGAAATCTGTTTGACCAGTTGTGGCATTTACAATATTAGCAAGTATTCAAGCAAAAAGACGATTTCTTGGCATGCAATGACAATGTAAAACTACAAGTTATAGTCGACGACTATACAGAGAAGTTACTAAGTTTTGGGAACATTCATAGAGCTGTTTAAACGATGGTGACGCATACATCAAGAGGTTCGAACGTTGTGGAAACATGTCTAAAGCTATACTTCAAATATCTCTGATGTCAATGTTATAACCTCAACAGAACTGGGGATCATTATGACAACAGGTTCTAAACCTTAAAGCCCAAATAACACTCAAAATCAACGAATATTTCGTAAAATATTTCATAACATGAAGTTAACCCATACAAAATCAGTACTCCTAATATCAATAGCAAAAATAACAATGCTAGATGTGGTCTTGTAACATAGATTTAACAAGATACAACATGCCATTTTTTTATTTTTTTTGTGATACACTATTTTCAACATATGTCCACGTACTAATTTAGTGTTCGTGTGTCGTATCAATAGATACCGTTGCGGGATATGAAATGGAATATATTGTACTGGGTATAACTCCATTCACTACGTATAAAATGATATTATTCTAGAAATTCTGATATTTGACAACAGAGTTTCTGATTTTAGACAAGATCCTGATATCACGCCCGAAACATGGACGTGGATCGACATCCCTCGATATATTTATTCATATTTAATCTAGGACAAACTATAAAAAGGAGACCGTTTCATTGACCTTTATTGCGGCATTATTGTATAAGGTGAAGGTTGATTTCAATTTGTATTAAACGATATATAAGCGATTATGCCAAATTTATCAGTTTCATTGTCACGCCATATAGAAAAAAACTTTAACTCTGTATACCGATCACTATACATATAGCACATACCTAATTGACTGTATCACAATCATTTAATTAAAAAGGTTGAAACGAAGTTATCGAATACACCTTCCCCTTGACTTGGTTGGGCGTTTTCTATGGATTTACCCTATATCCAAAATTTATAGTTTTTGTAAATGGGATATACATATATTTGACAATTAACTTAATAAACGTACTCAACTGGATTGTGCTAGTAGAAACAAAATAAGAAAATTGTCATAGAAAGCGAATTGTGCCTTTGATCACCAATAATATGTGCACTCATCTGGATAAAATGGCAAACACAACAACAAATCGTTCAGTGACAAGAAACTTTAATTACGTTTCATGCATATTGCAGTGGAATGGAATGCATATATTGTTCATATTTATTAAGCATAACATATTTTCTACACACTTAATGAATTTCAGGAATCTCAAGAAATTTCACTTTGAGTAAGCCTACCCCCCATTTATTATCATGCAACGGATTTCAGTATAAATTTGTTTATCACATCATTTTTTGGAGTTTTCTAGTTTGTTTATTAAAATCTTAAGTTATAAACTCTGATAAGTAATCAAATTTGGCTAAATTTCACTTAATATTGATATAATAATACATTAATAATACAATCTAAAGGTCACAAAGTGCAAAAGCAACCCATGCATACAGCCGCAGTTTACCACAAACTGTCGAGGTATTTACAATCTTACATAGCAAACAATGAATGTAACAATGGAGACACTATCCACATTGCCACCATTAACAGACATGTTGCCATTAGCATCAACAGAGATGCNTTTACGCACAAGCATTTTGCCCAGTTTTGTCAGAACACGCCACATATGTGGAGAATTTCGAACCCGTTTTCAAATCCATATCAGCAATCTGAGTTAGATCCGGAATAACTGTACATCGAACTGTAATTAAAAAAAGTAAATTTACATATTGCTTTGTTCATGAATTAAAATAATCACTTTTTAAGTTTCATACTGACGCATTATAAGATTATTTGTAATAAGAAACAATCAATTTTAAAGAAGACAAGAACTTCACAAATTGACGACTCCTTGACCTCAAATTATCAAACATGAAACGATATGTTGCTTTGATGAAACGTTGAAAACAATAAAACGTTCTTGTTAATGAGTTTTATTTGATGCGCATGGAACAAAGTCCCAACACAAGATTGTCTTTCTTAGATCCGTTGTTCCAAGGTCAAGGGTAACTTAGGCTGGCTCTGACTCAAACTTGACAAGATAGAAATTGCCTCCGGAAACTGCACCAGGCAATGCTCCCACATCAACATCAGAGAGATGTCCAACACCTAAATAGAAATTATAAAAACTGCAAGTCAATGTGTCAATAAGTTACAGAAATCATTAATACATCATACCGTTCTATTCTGAAACATCGCAATTCATAACTTCGACAATAGCAACAATTGATAAGACTATTATTTGTTTATGTATAGCAAATTTGAATTACACATACCGAAATAGTAATGTGTCTGCAATCAACGGCATTCATTCAACAGCAGGACAACGTTGGTAATCGGTATCACATTCATTTTCGTGTTCGCAAACCGACTGCTCTTTTTATTTACGCACTTTCATTGTGAAACAGAATGTCAACAGCCGTGACATGAACGAAAATATTTTTTTTTCAAACGAAAAATAATATAATATGTATTATAAAGTTAATTCATCTTAAGGAGATGAACACATTTAGTTCTAAAATAAAAACACACACATTTATTTCGTATTTATAGTTCTTAAATAAAAATACACTCATTTATTTCGTGTTTTAAGCATTATTTCCGGACTTCGACGTAGATAACCCATCGTTGCCGAAAGCTTTCCGAATACGGCGATATCGACCGACTATTCCCGATCTCATTAGGATCATACTGCATTAAGATGAACAATCTGGCCAATCGTAATCCATATTTCATAAACTTGACCTCTAAAAATGTAAAATGTGTTTCTAAGATTTTCGATTGTTATTTGGTCTGTTGACCATTATAACAATGAATCAAACTTGGTAAAGCTAAACAATCTGATCAATCGCAAAACTTTGACGATATGCAAAGTACAAATTGTATATAGTTATTATGTAATATAATGACGTGAATCGTTTTCAAAATGAAGACCGACACGCGCGCAGAAGCTGTTTCATTTGAATTGAAGGGCAACTTCTCTTAAACAAATAGCGAGATCGCAAACAATACAAATGAAAATATTCGTTTAATTATTCTGTATACGTTTGACTCAGATGACATAAAGAGTGTAGCCGCAATTGCGCACCTCAGCGTTTATAAGCGTTTAAATGAACTTAAATCAAAAGGAAATAACTCATCAAACAATAATTTAATCTCGAAACCTTGACAATTAGTTGGCCAAAATATTCCTGAAATATGACATCTGATGGCATTTCTTAGGCATGGCTTCCTTTTATGTTAAAATGATTGCAAATACATTTTTTTTAAACTCTGGAGGGGATGTCACCATCTGGGATGCTTGACGACCCTGTAATTAGGTCAAAAGGTCAATGAGTGCATATTGGTTTAAAAATTGAGGCAACATTGCCAAAATTGTGAAATATCAGATACTTTTACTGATTATAGACAATCCCAGAATCGATAATATGGGCGCCGCCATATTGGCTATTACGTAACCCGCGATTGAAAAACGGTACTGAAGAATTTGACAGATTACAACGTTATCATAGTGTACACCCGCTTTATTCCAATAAACAGTACTTAATGACTTCGCACATTACGATTGAAAACAAGTGAAACATGAAACCAAGTGTCGATATGTATCACATCGTAAATCAATATAATTTAAATAAAAAATATACACGATAGATTCATAAAATATTTGTCTCTGCAACAATATTCAGTGACAACACGTAATGTTTAAGGCCGAGTTGGCATTTTTAAGCATACCTTTCAGTAATGCCTTTGTATAAAATTTAATTATTTCTTTATGGATTTTGTTTTTTCAAGCATAATTATAGAGGTATAGAAATATCTAAAGTCTGAAGTAAACGTTGTGATTTTAGCGTTAATAGTGCCGGAGATATTAACAAAGATCTATCAATATATAAAGATTGGAAACATCCATTCAGACCAATTTTTTTGGATAGATCTTTGATATTAATAAGATAGATTTAAGGTCGATGTAGACAATTAAATTGATATCTGCCTTTGTTTAAGCCTATATTATTTCTTATTAAATGTCGTACTTTCTTTACTTTCCGGAGATATTCATTAAGAAACGTTGTAAGATTAAAGACTGAGGACGACTTCTTTTATTAAATAATACATATCTTTGTTTGTCTAAACAGTTACCATTTCGCTATTAATATTTCCCTTGTAAGTGTCATTTTAAAGGTAATATACAAATCTATAGCCGAAATGAAGTTTGTGATTCTAAAATTGTTCCGTAAATCTTTATTATCGAAACTCTGTAAGAATTCAGGTAGAGATTTTTTTTATAGTTAAAATTATGTATCTAGTTTAGTCTAAAACTAAAGTTTTTTTTTGCAATCTTTTATTCAAAAATCGCTCTCAAGCTAATACAAAAATATCTAGCCGGAAATGAATTTTGTGATTTAAATGAACAAGTATGGGAGTTATTCGCTTGCAAAACTGTGTAAGATGTCAGGATATGTCATACTTTTTTATTGAAAAGGACATATCAGCTTTTGTCTACAACTTTCTTATATTATTATTTAAATAACGTTTTACATGTTGCCTGAAATATTATTAAATTTTCTTAATAACATCTTAATTCACGGTTGAAATGTTCAACATGAAAAATAATGAGCCTTAAATAAACTTAAATAGTTTCAATTGTGTTCTCTAGATTTCCTAAACGTATGTCTTTATTAAATTTTCGTAAAACGGTCTAAATTTACGATTGAAAAACAAAAACACGAACAAAATAAGTGATTTATTTTTCTTTAATTACGGATTATTAATGACAGCAACATACATCTCTTGAAAAAAACATCAGCGATAAAGGCGCGAACGAATTCGCTAAATGGGCGGCGATGTTCCAAGTGTGAATTAAAAGCGTTTATGGGTTTGCCCGTGACACCACATGTCTGCACATGTGTAGATACCGAAATTAAGATAAGATATCACGCGTCACCTTTAAATAACATGTTAAATGACAATCAAGACCTTATTCATGCCAGGGACCTACACAAATAGGTCCATGTCCATGCTGTGTTTTATTACTCTTAAACGAATGCAGATGAACCTTATTTCTACTAATTACGTAATTTATATTTAAAAAAAAACACGAACTATTATGTGGTTGTCAGATCGATAACAGAAACTCTTTAAATCCTCAAATATATTTGATAAACCCGTTTCGCTTCCTTATTTTGCGTAGGGACCTATACACACATATATAGGTCCATGTTTATTTCTTCAGTACCGTTTTGGAGGCGCGCGAGAGTATTCAGGGGCGGGTAATCCGGGAAGGAATCGATTTCTGGGATTGTCTATACTCCTGAACTGACTTATATTTGATACGTGAAGGGTTATCTCATTTTTTAACTGATTTTGGCTGTTCATAAGTGGGTCAAAGGTCATCAAGTGCACTTTTATAACCCGTATAGAACAAAAATTACAGTATATGTTGAAACCAACCAAAGATCCATGTTCTATATATTTGTAAGTAACTTTTCAATGAGAGATGTATACTTTGATGATAAAAAGAGTAGTTCTCTGTTGTATCTTAAGTGAATGTTCCTAACTTTGTTAATTACGTTACCTAAATTAAAAGAAAACAATGTTCATTTTTAGACTTTTAATACTTATTGCGTTTTATAATAAAACAACTTTTTATAATAAGAACCAACCTTATCTCTGCATTATCCTATCAATACAATTACGAGACTTTAAACAATGAAAGTATAGTTATAAGTTAACATGC
The DNA here is from genome assembly GCA_007657795.1 of Dreissena rostriformis. Classification (NCBI taxonomy): domain Eukaryota; kingdom Metazoa; phylum Mollusca; class Bivalvia; order Myida; family Dreissenidae; genus Dreissena; species Dreissena rostriformis. The sequence goes on along the minus strand of VMBQ01000499.1, from coordinate 292,261 downwards.
GTGATCTACGTTACAGTCTAAATATATATATTGTTGTATATGCATATAATGCTAAATACTATTTTAAATAAAAGATTTTAGCTCAAATAGTATACTCTACTATATGAGGTTCTTAATACTGTACGTTCTATAATGTCATATTCATGCAATATAAGTTATTTTTACTTCACCAAACTAGTATTAATTGTAATAGATATGAATAATGTAAAACAGAAATTATTTTACCAAAACACAGTGATATATTTAGTAATATATTTCTAAATCTTGAAGTACCGTTTATAAAATTAAACGAATGTTCATCTGACTTCAATGCACTATTATGACCTACTGCTGAAGATAATGTCGGTCTTGTGTGATAATGTATTTAGCATACGAAACATAAATTCACAGTTTTGTTCCAAAACACGAATTACTATGGCAGCATATGTATCTCCTTATCTTTTATCGTTTACAATACTTATCTACGGTTTAAACAGCCATTCGCTCCACATGCGCATTCAAACAAGCATCATTGGTCAAATCGATAGCACTTACATATTGCTGTACAACACTTGGTTTGACAGCCACATGATAATAACTGGACACATGCTGCAGGGACCTTTGGTTTCCTCATCCATACCGGTTTCAATGAATTTTCTTCAAGTTTTCATGCGCCAGTATCAAGAGGATCATCAGGCTGAAAATCCTCATCCGTGGCATTTAGCCATATATTTGCCTGATAATTTGGCCTTTTAATGTGAAGTTCAAGCGTAGGGGGTAACAAATCCAAACTCTTCCTGGCTTTCGAAAATAACCGATACCTTCATGTGTCAATGTTTGGTGGGTGGTCCTGACAGCAGCCATACAGCACGCACAGAAATTTAGAAACTGCTAGAGCATCACCATCTCTACCAACACCCTCCAATGTATCAGGTTGTGCGATATACTTCACACAGGCGGTTTTCTTACTTATTCCATTTGAAGCAGACGTGGTGTCGCATCCTGTCAATGCGTGAAACCCCAAAATGATCCTTTTGACATTGTCACCTAGTGTTTCAGATATTGTGTGCACAGGATAACATTTTCTTTTTTTTCATGTACCAGACATCATATATATCTCGGCGTCAGCTCCAAGGTGGTATATTAACAAGAGCAGAATGTCAGTGTCTCTACAATATTCTTTTAAACGCTTGTAGCCTCTATCAATAGCGTCCCTTGAGTGCAATATCATCCACGTATCTGACTCCTCATGATTAACACATATGTTTGTCGCATAAAAAGCACTCGACTTTGAATCAACATAACCTGGAAATCCACCTCCTTCAACTATAGTTGATCCTGCTGGAAGATTTTCTGATTGTTTAAGAAATTCGTTTGAGAGAAATTCAGCAAAGTCTGCTTTATTGTCATCGTGTGTGATATACTGTTCCCATATTTGCGGAAGAGGAACGTTTGAGCTGAAATGCCTTAAAACAGATGTTACAAAAACAGTTGCATATTGTCCAAATGTTTGTTAGTCCTTAGGCTTACCTAAACTCTGTGATAGCGCGTGTCCATCTATTTTTGCACATGTTGCATCAGTCGTTATCAGAAAAACTTGAAGCGTCACTATATCATTGACCTTTGTAAGCTCTTGGAGTATGTTTGATTTCTGGGTTTCCATGCATTTTTTCACTAGCCTTTGTAAATGATAATGGCACATGAGAAAGTTCATGTTCTTGTACAGATGCTATTTCTACGGCTCTCCCTGAAATAGCTGCGTTAAAAAGTCTCTGCATTAGCTTTCTCTCAGCCTTTAAAATCGTTGTCGCTTTCTGATTTTCACTGACTGTCTCCTTATAGAGATATGCAAATGTTTTGGACTGTACCTTTTGAATAGGAGCAAAAATTTCAACATTCTGCTCTTTCAGCCGTTTCTCTGCAAATTCCTTGAGTAAAGTTTTACCTCGACTTTCACAGGTTAATAAATCATCTCTGATATCATTAGTTGCAACGTCCTTAGATGCTATTGAGAACAGTCGGTTCTCCTCTTCATGCACTCCGACTATATCATATGAACCAGAGAGCTGCATCATTTTCTTGATGTACTCTTCCTCTAAAGAAACTCTCGAACGAGTTACATCTGCTCTATTCTTGAATTTTCCAATATCTTAGTCATAATCATGTTAATTGAACAATTTCATGGTACTATTGGAGTACTCAGATCTTACTGACCACGTAATACAAAACCTATCTCTTGCCTGGCCCTTTCTTGTTATTCCAATAATACCCCCTGTCGTTTTACACATTCTATTTATCCACTCAGTAGCTTGGTCGACAGGTACTCCGTTGAATGATTTTTCCTCTAGCCTGACTACAAAGTGACCTTTAATAAACTCTTTGAACAATTCAGGTGCTGCATATTTTAATGATTTTATGTCTGCTAGATATACAGGACCGCAACGGGCATAGTTTGTGTGGTCGTACACCATTAGCCACGGTAGCATCTCGGAAAAGGCTTCAATATGCAACAGCCAATCGCCTTTTATTTGGGTTTTAATGAACTTCAACCAAATGTAGGTAGGAATTCCAGATAGGAAATGTTTTTACTTCACTTTTCGCTTTGTCGAATTTATTTAGTAATTCACCTATCTTTTTCTCCTTGACTGCTTCAAGAAGATTAACATTTGCTTCACGAATATTATATTGGTTCAAGCGACTTTTCATTTCAAAAGCAAACTCTAACTCTCTTACTTCGTGTTCAAGTTCTGGAATTTCTTCTTCCTTAGATTCTAACCACTGACGAAAATATCTTAATTTTAGCCTCCAAATCGCCTCATATGCAAGCATATGGCCCCTAACCGCACGATAATATGCCTTTCCATCCATAACCTTAGTAACAGCATTTGGTCCAAATACACCTGCTTCTAGAAATACGTCCTCCAATCCTGAACATTTAATATGTTGGCCGATCGCGCATCATGAAAAAAAAAACATTCTTGAAACGTTCTTTATTTGCTCATAATATTTCTTTGCATTTGCTGTATAATGGCTGGTCAGCAGTTATAACAGTGTATTTCTGTCCAACACGCATACTTCTTTTTACTTTACAAATATGTTTATAGAGTTAACAAAAATTTGCAAAATCTATTCCATTGTTTAAAAAATACTTTTTAAACATACTATTTTATTCTGTTAATTTTAAGTGCCAGTTGTCATGTTTATTTTGGCATAAAAGTGCACTCAATGACCATTTGACCTATATGAGTGAACACAAGAATAGATAAAATTTGTAATAGATCCCAGCAGGTTCATTTTCAGACAATATTACTGCCTTAAACTTTTCAATTTTGGTTATAAATCACAAGGAGATGTATTTCAACTCCTAAATAACTGAAAACTGTACCCATTGACCTTTGACCTAATTACAATGATGTCAAGCACCTGAGAAGGCGACATCCCCTCTAGATTTTCAGCAGAGGGAATGTGTAGATACCAAAAAACATAAAAAAGAAGCCATGCCTAAAAAATGCCAACCAACTATTTGTCCAGGCACATTTCTCAGATTTTTAGGTTAACTAAATATGCCCCGTATCATTTTGATATAACTCGTCTGAAAACGGTTGCTAGGATGGAATGTTACCAAATTTCGCTTCATAGCATTGGAATGTGTTTTCCCTTAGCGACACATGTCCGATCCGAAAGAGCATGCTGCAATTAATGGTTCTAAGTCTTCAATATAATATGTAGTACCCGGGATCCCTTAAGGTACAGTACTAGGACCAGTGCTATTTTAGCTAAATAGATGAACTGGTTCATCCATGTGGAAAATCATCAAAATCATCGCATACAGGAACACAAATAAATATCGCGTATCGCAGTCATTCGTGTATCTCAGTAGACAATAGCAAATAAAAAGTATATGCTGGCCTGTCTGGATGATAAACAGTGTAATCATTGTTCACAATACTACATATGAACGACTTGAAAAGGGCTGGCTACTGCATGCTGGTGCGGTCAGGAGTTGAATTGAAGGCTACATCATGGAACTCTCACTCACTTACTTACATGTAGAATGACAAACGTTGCGTACATAAAGATAAATTGTGATATCACTTTATTTGGCCTCGAGCCGCGCAGACAACAATTTAAGCTTGGTATAATCAATAGAATACAACAGCATATCATTGACATTCCAGTGGTAGAGTACATAAGCAGCGAAAGTACGACAAGATCCCGCGAAAAACGGAACAAGAACCAAACCTACTGCAATACGTCCTTTTTTATCACTTGCATAGACTGCAAAAAGACTACAATGAAGGGTCAACGGATCGACATCCCTTAACTTTCCCGGTTCAGCATGCGAGCCTCTGGTTTTTAACAAGCACCGTCTGTCATTTCATTTTACATACGTTTTCACTTTTTAACCTTTTAAATAAGCCTTATGGAGTTTATTGTTCCATAGCAACACTTACATAGTCTTTCGAAGTCTGTTATTGTATTCCGTATGATCTAGGCTTCAAACTAGGAACAATAATGCACATAAATAAATAGTTCAACTTTCAAAATCCCGGCGTAGATATAGAGAATACTAGGTTGGTGCCGAATAAAGCGAAGTTTATTGTGCGAGGCTTAGAAAATCTGAACCACGAGTCTTGGCGAGTTGTTCAGATTTTCGGGCCGAGCAAAATGAACTTCGCTTTATTCGGCACCGACCTATTATTCGATTTGTCCCATCAAAAATTCTATTTATCCTACATTTTTTATATTTAATTTGTTTCGTATGCAATCAAAAATCAAAATAAGTTTAAATTAACTGAATCTAACCTTTCGTAGTAATACTAAAATTGTGTGTGATCTTTCCCGTTTACGCCACTCGAAATAGTCCTTAAGAATACCACGCAAAAGCAGAATAACAAGACAAAATATCGCTATATGCCTCGATTCAAATTTAATCAGCATTCCAAATGTTACACACTTAATTAGAACAAAAACGCTTTTGTTCAAATTTAAATTCTAGTTTCACCACTGAAATAAACAAAAGAATGGCTGCCATTTTGAACTTACGTCAGGCATGATTCAGCATTTATCCCCGCCGATTATGTCAAATAATTTTAGTCTATAAACAACTCTTCTTTTTACACACTTTTTACTAACTGGCATAACAAAGTCAAACATCTACTGCTTCTTGTTCTACTCACGAAAGTTATGTTTTTATCATGTTTATTTTCGTCAGTTTTTGTTTGCTTTCATGCCTTTATGGCGAGTTAAAACTTTTGCACACAAAACAAAATTGATTTTTTTCATCGCCATTTGGTTTTCAAACACGCTTACCTCAATGGCAACTTTAATCCAATCCAAATAAAAATACAGTTACAACGATATGTACTTCCATTTTCTGTTAAAAAAAGACGAATGAAAAGTACAAACAAAAACCAAAAAACTTTCGAACTAGTTTCTTAACTTTAATAATCCTTTAAAATCACAATTATTGACAATTTTGCATTTAGGGTCTTTAAAAATTATTTATGTAACTTTTGGGGTTTTTCCTATATATCAAATACTTCATTGATAATAAAGTCACGAGTTCAAGTTTCTATTCTTTAATTAATTATTAGAAAACCAGTGTTTATTCACATTAATATAACAATCATTCAATGATGTATTCTCTGCTCATGTCTTCACTCGTCCTAAAATAACAAAACAGTATACATGATAATAATAATATAAATATCATTTATCTCCTGAAATATATAAATATTCAAGAAGAGCACATATGTCAATATATAGAAGAGCACATATGTCAATATATTAAAACAATCATAATGACCTTCAATCATCAATATGACCTTGTATGCCAAACCCATTATTTAAGCATAAAAGAATGGTTTTCAATAAGGTCAAGAAACACATATATACAATATTAAAATACCTTTTTAACAATCATACAGAACATGAAAATGACAGTTGATTACTTACAGAGTATGTGGTACTCTCGACTTCGTGTTAACTCTGTCCAACTTTCTCTCCTTGTTATGTGCAGTGACTGCTGTAACAATATGATGTTGTTAGCATGTAAAAAGTGTATACAATCGTTAGTATTGTGACAGCCTGTTTAACATTAATATTCTAAGATTTAAAAATGGCGCTTGATTTCAATTCAACACCGAAATAAAATCAAATAGCAAATACTCCACAGTTTCCAACATTAGAAACAAAACTAACAATGTGACAACATACCTTAGATATCCATGTCCCTTATTCTTAGTAACAACAAGTTCTCTGTCAATGGATGACTCTGATATTTCAAGATGAAATTCTCAAATCAAACAACTATATTCTTCTGTCAACAAGCTAACCAACTTCCACCGAAAAATGCTATTTTTAGAACTCTACATATCTTCGGTACAATCCAGGTTACATTACACTAAAAGTTCACCTGGTAACATTATGCCCCTCCTCCTAAAAAGGCGTCTCGAATTTTTAATTACATGTGTATGTAACTTCACATATAAAACTACACAGTCACATAATACTTCATACCACATTACTTCTAATTACCATATCAAAACCCCTCATACATTCCACAATATATCATGTACAGGCTAAACAGTATATATCATGTACTGACAATAATCAATACATTATCTGCATTCAGTTTAATGCACTCAAATAAATAAAACAAACAAAAGAACAAAAAAATTATTCAGCTTTTCTCAGTTCACATATGAAAGCTAAAATAAATTAAAAACAAGAAGGCACCTACATGATGCACATGCATCTATTATTTATCATTCTGAAACACAAGTGTCAGAATACGTACAGCAAATATAATATGATGACAACTTGTTTATCATCAGCATTCCTGAGACAAAACTAAATATCTGAACCATAAGTGTCAGAATAACTACATCAAATATGATGACATTCCGCTTATCATCAGTGTTCCTGAAACAAAACACCACAAAATAATGTTTATAAATGTACATTTACAATGACATTGATGCAAAACTTACACTTGTATCAATTTTAGACACTCTCCATCTAAACTAAAACATGAAACTGTACAATATAATCATAAAACATAGTATATAGCAATACAGATTTAAACAATTCAGCAGTAAATTTGCTGTTTTCTGCTTGCAGTTCTAACAATTTCAAAATGTTCTGTTGCTGTCCTATGTGGTATGTGTCATGCCACACCGGCTCTCTTCTGGCTCTGGTTGACCTTCTGGGAATGGTTGTATCTACTTCTTCATCTGTTTTTGTGTCTGGTAGAACTGTTTGTTCTTTGGACCTGCTTGGTGGTGGTTTTGGTGGTGGTTTTGGTGTTGTTACAATCTGATCTTCATCTGCGTTATTTCTTCTTATATCTTCATGAACAACAGGTTCTTCTACTGTTTCTTCCGTAGTTTGTTCAACAACTGCTGTCGTTGCAGTTTCCTCTTTCCTTTCTTCTGTTGCAGCTTCGTCCCTATTACTCCTTTGCTGACCGGTCAATGTCTGTTTCCGTGAATGCACACTTGTATATTTAACAAAATCACCACTATCAGATTCACTAGAATCTGAAATATTGTGCTCAGTGGAAAACACTGAATTAACATTATCATTTGAGAAATTATCAACTGACTTAGTTCAAACCTGTCTTTCAATCATCTTACTTCTCCTAGGGGCTGCTTTTGGTTTATTAAAAACCCTTTCAACATTCTTCGGCAATTGATCACTCGTCTCATATGCACGACTGGTAGTTGCCAATAATTGATTATTGTAAGATACTTCTGAAGTTTCACCATTCTTACATCTATTCTTATTCTCCCTTTCACCGACAGGTAAAAGATGATTTCGATGTTAAGTTTTCTGTACACCATTTGTATTCTTTACCACAAACACTAGTATCTCTAAATTATGTTGTTCAACAACTTCATACATATCTTGTTCATACTTGTAAGTAATTTTATGGACCACTAAAAGCTAAAATTCTCACTAAAACATTGTCTCCAATCTCTATTTTTGCAGCCATTGCTTTTCTGTTATAATAATGTTGCTGTTTATTTCTTGATTTTTCTAAAGCTTCATTTGCTATTGCACTTGATGTTTCCATTTTCTGTTTTAAGTGTTGTACATAATCAGTAGTGATAACTTCATCACCTTTGTTCAGACCAAACATGGTGTCTATAGGTAGTTTTGGTTTTCGGCCTAACATCAGTTCAAAAGGACTAAATCCAGTAGACTCGTGTTTAATTGCATTATATGAATAACATAAAGATGGTAAATATTCTTTACAGTTGTTTTTCTTTTCCGGTTCCAATGTTCCAATCATGTCCAATAAACTTCTGTTAAACCTGTCTGATATTCCGTTACATCGCCGATGATATATTGTTGTTCTAATTTTTTCAATGCCCATCAATGTACATAGTTCTTTAATAACATCTGATTAAAAATTTGGACCTTGATCTGACAACAGTTTGGTAGGAATGCCATATTTGTAAATAAAATATTCAAGAAAAACCTCTGCTGTTGTTTTAGCTTTCACCCACACACCAATATCTGGATCATTACGCTGACTATTTCGCAATTCCCTCGTCTATTTCTGTGTTAAAGTAACACCAGTGTCTTCAACACTTTCAAGAACATTAACAGAAGCACATGAAAGTACTCGAATTGATGGAATATGTATTTGATTACAAATTGTTTTAACAATTTGACTTTCAATTTTACTTTCTTTCAACTGATTTTCATATTTTTCAAAAGGATATCGTGACATAATGTTAGCATCAATATTTGAATGTCCAGGTCTATAAAAAAGGCCAAAATCATATTCTGCTAATGCAGAAATCCATCTTTGAGCAGTGGCATCCAGTTAAGGACAAGTAAATACATGGGTTAGTGGATTGTTGTCAGTATATATAACCAACTTTTTTCCTTGCAAATAATCACAAAAAAATTCAGTCACTGCCCATTTTATTATTGCAAGAAATTCCAATTTTTAGGCAGAATGATTTCTTTCAGTTTTAGACAAACTTCTACTGGCATAATAAATAACTTTCTTTGAACCATTTTGAACTTGATATAACACAGCACCTAATCCTTTCTGACAAGCATCAGTATGTAATTAAAATGGGATAGTAAAATCTGGATATCCGAGTACAGGTGGGCTTGACAACAACATTTGTAATTCATTAAACCTTTTTCTTCATCAGCACCCCATTTCCATTTCACATTCAACTTTTCATTTGAACTTTGTTCAATGATCACAGGCTGCATTTCACAAATGACAGCTCTAGGTGAAATTTTCACAACATTTGATGATGGATTTGAGATATTAACTAATATCTCTTGTTTGTTGTTAAAATTAATAACAGCAGGAGTAATTTCAACAAAATTTGGCAATAAAGACTCCTTTGTCTTTTGCAACATAGCACAAGTCTGTCTATAACTTAAGACTTTATCAGTAAAACAGGGTAAATATATTGACTGATTTGGACCAATAGTCACAGTTGAGTTTTGATTACTTCTCAGTGTACCAAGTCGATTCCCATTTCTGGCTAACTCTCTCTCATGCAATGTCATGGTTCTAAAAGTTAAGAACCAAGGTGTTGGCAATTTAGCCTTTTTTAAAAATTGTTCTCCACATTGTAATTTACAATTGTCAATAAGGTGAGACAATATATTGGTACCTAAAAGAACAGGAGTCCTTTGATTGTACTCGGTATTGGGAACAACAAGTAATAAACATAATTGTTCTTCAGAGTCTTCAATCCCTGGGGTATTAATTAAAACTTCAATATACCCATTATATGGTAGTGCATTACCATCAGCACACTCAATTTTGACTAATTCATTTAGAGGTTTTAATGTATGTTTCGACAAATGCTCAGTATAAAATTTCTCTGAACATGTTGATACACAAGATCCAGTATCCAATAAAGCAGTGGTTTTTACATTTTCAACCTAATTTTAACTTCACAAGAGTCACCAACTAAATTTGGGTCATGTGTTTTTGTGCCAGAATGGAGATCCGCACATACGGCACTTATTCGTTTAAATGTGGACATTCGCTTGCAAAGTGTCCAGACTCCGAACAATTAAAACAAATTAATTCTTTTGGCCTCAACATGTTTGATGCAACTTGGCGTCTAGGTGGATAAGACAGATCTCCCCGCCCCTGTCCTCTAAATGGTCTTGTATGACCTACTCCTCGTGAGAGTGTCCCTCTATTGTATCTAGGGCCTCTAAAAGAACCTCTATCAACATAAGACTTGTGAAATTGGGAATTGTTTGACTCTTTTTCTTTCTTTAACTTTTCAATTCTATCATTTAATTTTTGTAACAATGATTTCACTTCTCCAAGTTCACTTTTACCTTTATTTTGGTTCATCACTCTACAATGCGTTTTGGTCTCCTCAGGTATTTTATAATCTCGTTCTATCTTTCGGACTTCTACTTTGAACAAGTCATAATCGTGAACGGATTCAAATTTAAATGAAGCAGCATGCTTTAACTCTTTGTGAAGACCTTGGTAAAGAACATTCTTTAACAAAGATTCCTGTCTCCTATCAATTGCACCGAGTTCTACCGCTTGAGAGAAAATTTCTTCGATACGCGTAGCATATTTTATACAGTTTCATTTTTTGCCTGCTGAAATGCGTAAAATGTTCGCAATATAGATTCAGCAGTGTGAATTTCACCAAAAGTACATTGAAATTTCTCCAAAATGTCCTTTACAGAGGTTGAGACACCAAGTCTTCTCAGTATATCTGCTGCTTCGCCTCTACAAGATCTGCGAATGCCAAGCAGTATTCCTTCCTGGCTAAATGCTTTTTCTTGAATCAAACATTTAACTTCATATCGCCAAGTAAAGTATGACACTTCACCCTTACCTGGTTCACCATAGAAAAGTGAAATTCTGGGAAACTTCGTAGTAAGTTCTAACCTTTCATCACGTTGTTTGGACAATGCCTCAAGTTCTTGTTTTCGTAATAAACCCTTCAATTCACGTTCATTTGTAATGTTCATTTCTTTCATTGCATCTAATAATGCCCGTTCTTCTGTCATTTCTGAATTTTTAACGTCAACAAATGTATTAAAACAATCAATTTGATTTAAAGTATTTAAATAAAACTTTCACTTTCAATACACTGAATAGTGGACATCTATGACACAAACTACTTCAAAACAAATAGTAACTTATTACTAGCATACAAGTAACACATTCTATACTAATTTTGTGGGCCCACTACACTACAAGTAATTTATATATAATTTCCTACCTAATTATATACTAAAACTATTTACACAATACACAACATTATCAATAGCAAACACTAAGTCCACTTTCAATCAGTTTCTGTTGATTGAGTTATTCTTGCATTTGCAATTCACTTCTTTATTTCAGATATATTTTCCAATAATCTGTTGTTGTTTTTTTTTTCAAAGATTTTATTCCAGACTCATTCAATTTACCTTCTTCAATTAATCAAGATACTTCAATAATCTCAATGCTTATTCAATATTCAAACTCAAACATTGTATACATGTACCTTATATCAAGCAGACACTTAAATTCCAGAGATCAATCAAAGCACTTTGAGTATTGAAACACTCAAATTTATATTACAAATAATAAGAACATCACAATATTCCACTTCACGACCACCACCAGACTCAATCTGGACTTAAAAAATCTTCTTCCAAAGACCAAGTATTCCACTTCAAACAGTCATTTAACTTACCTTCTATCAACAAATTGCTGTGTATATTGTATTGTTATTATTAAATTTTAAATTAAAAAAAAAACAAACCTATATAATGAAACAAATAATGTCAAATTATATCACGGGAAAAAAATACCTGAGAGAAATAATGTGTAATGATACCAATAATTTGTTTATGAAATGCCAGCAAATATCTGCAACTTTGACATCAGCTGTAATAAAATTCAAAATACCTGTAAATTCAAATAATAACTAGTGAATAGTACACAATTTCATTCCAAATGAAAATACTAATAGCCGCAATGATCTGGTTCTGTATACTGAAGGTGATTCAATGTACAGATCAACTAATAGCTGAACAGAACAATCTATAACATTTAAACCCAATTATAACCAATATTTCCTGAAAATGATGTGAAAATCAATTTAAAATAGTATATAATTATAGAAATTAATATAGTCTACAACTACTTTCCTTGTAAATCTACTTAAAATATCCTTTGATTTGAAACTAATGAAGCAAAACACCTATCCCGGGCAACCCACTCAACCAGAAATCCAAGATGGCCGCCAAAACAACCAAATTAAATCAATGGACCAATTAAGTATAGAAACCAATGCCAGTATTCCCCCCCCTGCTTTTTTATACAAATGGCTGTCAAAATACTATACAGTGAATATGTTAGCAAATGCAATATGGATTACATTTGTGAAATAACGACATGAAATAGTGAGATTATTTTATTTTATCCCATTACCAGTTAATTAAGTGATCTGCAAATTTCTTTCTTACAAAAATGTATCTTCCTTGCTAATTACAATATCACACTGTGTAAAATTTGTTATCCAAAAGATCTCATTTATCAGAGACAGAAACAAAATATTCAATCAACTGTAAGTATTTTGGATAAAAAACTTTGGATGTAAAAAATCTATTCACACTCACCACCACCTAACTATGGTTTTGGGTCTGGCATACTTGGTCTAGGCTTTTGTCACTGTTTGTACAGTTGATTGTCCAACACAATAATACAGTAGTAGTCTAGAAGTCTTGTTGATGTAACGGTCTTGAAGAATAAACGTCAGGACATCTGCTGTGATGAAACGGTCTTGAAGAACGAAATACCAAGGTTTTCGAGATGGTCTTGAAGAAATAAGTGTGAACGTTTGCGGTGAATGTTCGATCTTGAAGATGAAGGTATTTAACGCTTACTCTAGAAGAAATAGGAAATTGTGAACATTTGATGCCCTTGAAGTCGCCAACACGTTTGCTGCGATCATCTTGAAGTGGGTGTGTTATCGTCTGATGCCACTGAACTGGTTATACATGTACGACACTGATTCTTTGATTTCAGTCTTATCAGTAAGGTTTATTAAAAATAAGTTTAAAACAAAAGTCTCTTCAAAGCCCTTTCAAAATGGCACTTACATGTACACAAAGCACATGAAATTTAAAAGTTAAAACACAATACTGTCAATACTTTGAACAGTATCTGTGATTATCACAATTTACTGTCTATTTCAGTTTCACTGACTAATATATAGATAAAAATATTGTCCAGATCACTGAGACTGTTGAGACTTACTTGTAAGTTAACTTTACTTGTCACACTGGTTTTCACAAGTCACTGTTTTTTTTATATCACTGGGGGCTCCATTGTAACTTTTGGGGGTTTTCCTATATATCAAATACTTATCTTATTACTAATTGATCATAAAGTCACGAGTTCAAGTTCCTATTCTTTAATTAATTATTAGAAAACCAGTGTTCATTCACATTAATATAACAATCATTCAATGATGTATTCTCTGCTCCTGTCTTCACTCGTCCTAAAATAACAAAACATTATACATTATAATAAAAATATAAATATCATTTATCTCCTGAAATATATAAATATTCAAGAAGAGCACATATGTCAATATATAGAAGAACACATATGTCAATATATTAAAACAATCATAATGACCTTCAATCATCAATATGACCTTGTATGCCAAACCCATTATTTTAGCATAAAAGAATGGTTTTCAATAAGGTCAAGAAACACATATACACAATATTAAAATACCTTTTTAACAATCATAAAGAACATGAAAATGACAGTTGATTACTTACAGAGTATGTGGTACTCTCGACTTCGTTCCAACTCTTTCCAACTTTCTCTCCTTGCTATGTGCAGTGACTGCTGTAACAATATGATGTTGTTAGCATGTTAAAGTGTTTACAATCGTTAGTATTGTGACAGCCTGTTTAACATTTATATTCTAAGATTTAAAAATGGCGCTTGGTTTCAATTCAACACCGAGATAAAATCAAATAGCAAATGCTCCAGAGTTTCCANGGCTTGTCCATCGATGGTGGGCGATAGAAGGCACCGACATAGAGGTTTCTGGCTCCCCTGACTGTTACCTGGACCCATAGCATCTCACAGTCAGTATCTATGGATAGTTCTGCTGGTTCCATGCTTTGGTACTTTTTATCGACGAGGATGAAAACACCCCCACCGGGTCCGTCGCCCTTCTTGAGTATACGGTCTCGTATGTATACGTTGAAGTTTTCTGGAAATATTTCTGAATCTAGATGAGATGAGTTCAGCCATGACTCGGTACCGATGACAATTTCTGCACCAGTGCCAAAACACAGATTTGAGAGGGAAATTTTCTTTTCTTTTACAGCTTGCCAGTTGAGGGTGACAATTTTGAATGGTATATATTGTCGCTGCTGCTTGCTTTTGTGGATAAATTGAAGATTTTTTCCATGCATATGGTCAAAAAAGCTGGGGTGTTCCCGGTTTTCCTCCCCACCAACTGTAGTAAATGGGATTGAGTAGTCACTAGGGAGACGGTCCCGAAGAGGAGATTCAGATCTCTTTGGAGATGATGTTGCCTTCGGATCAGGCGCAAAGCTAGAATCACACTCCGAGTGGTTGCTGATATCATGCCGAAGGGGATCAAAACTGTTTAATGTTTCGTAAAATGTTAAATCAAAAAGGCTCGACGCGAAATTTGGTATGCCGCAATTTACACACTCCCATGAAATGTTTCGTAGACCAACATATACTTCTTCGCACATACCCATACAGTCACAATGGTACCATTTATCACATGAATCACACTGCACACCTGGTGTTTTCCATTTCACTGCCCTGTTGCAAACCCCACATGGATATTTGGTCTTGGAACCGGGATTTGGTTCTGGGAAGAAGGACTCTTGAAGAAGGATCATGCTCCGGTAGAGCAGGACGAGCTTTTTTTCGGCATACTGGGCCCTTTTTATTTGACATGTTACATTTGAGTGTCAAAATAAATTGGAGGGATGGCGATAAATTCGTCGTTCTGGGCTGCAATAATTATGCCCCATTATCATAGGTAGTGTTAAATTGTACCTTACCATCTAAAACGTCTACTGGTTGCAGCTTTCTCACAATCAGTACAACTGTGACGAAGAAAACAGCGAGGAAATGCTCAAACATCTTGTAAAATCGTCATAATTTCAAAACCGGATGTTGATAAAATGGCAGGTCCAAAACGAGGCTGCTACAACGAGGGTTGGTCAAAAAGTAATGTGAACTTCAAAATGGCTTGTATTCGGGATTTTGGTATTTTTCTTTGTAGATTTCCACCCTACCTAACCTTCTAATTAAGATGTAGTGGGGGACAAGAGGGAAAACAAGAGGAAAAGAGTCAAATAGAATATTTTCTGTCCGAGAAAAATTGCGCGCACCGCACCGGTTGTTGTTGTTGATTATAGACGTCCGGCCCAGCTCATCCGTGTGTTATTGTCTAAATATTACATAGTGTTACTATAAATAGTAACAAAATGACGTCACGAGCGGGCCGTTATTTGTATCTAGCGGGCTGATATAAATTATACCAGCCCGCCGGGCCATTTTTTTAATATCAGAAAAAAATCGGATCGCGCGACGTCGACTGAACAAAATGGCGTCCACATTCAGTCTTTTCCAACGGCGAATAAAATAAAATTAAGCCACAAATCAACGAAATAATTTATTTAAAAAAAAATGATAATTAAACGTAGCACACAATTGAAATAATGAAAAAATATCGATTGCAATTGAAAGTTTAACGGTACTGTTGATTAGATTGATGACACCACTATTTGAGTTTTAAGTTTAACAGGAGTCATCCAACATCAAAATTTAGTAAACGACACTCTAACCTCAATTACAACTTTAATCCAATGCTAATAATAATAAAATAACAAAGATATGCACTTCCATTTTCTGTTTTTTTTTCCATCCCTTTATCTAAATTTATTTCAAACTACACTTTTTGAAACGTTTTTACGAACTCGAATGACTGCTCGGAGTGATGTATTGTATTCCTCTTGAAGTATCTAGATAATAAATTATACATTACAAACACACAATCCGAAATACGTTTTAACTTCGTTCAATGCTTTTTAAAATAAATATTTTACTATTAAATAAACCACAACGTTCGAATTGCTGTCACTTAAATCCAGAGTGTCTAGCTTAAAGCGGTGTGTTTCGTCACATAAATTACGTCACACGAGATAGCTACGTCATAAATGTCGTAATCAGTGAATGAAAATACAAGTACGGAAAGCTGGTTCGGTAATAAATTTAGGTGAAGGAACAAAATATAATGATATGTAATATAAACGATAACACACGGCTGAGCTGGGCCGGCCGTCTATAATCGGCCCAAGCCGCATAATGGCCCTCGGGCCAAAGGCCCTCGGGCCGTAATGACGACAGGCGGGCCGATTATAGACGTCCGGCCCAGCTCAGCCGTGTGTTATTGTCTAAAAAACAATACAAACGAATGTCTTATGTGTTTTCAAATTGTGTTATCAGATTGTTAAGAAATATGTTTGTATCTTAAATAAAACAGATTGCAAGAACTTGTATATTGTTGAAAATAAAAAAGGAAAGTATATCGGTAAGTGTGATCACGCCACACAGTGAGAGAGATGAATGAAAGTTTTTATGAAACACGTGTTACAAAGCCTGTATAACGCAATGTCAAAGCTCTTAAATATGTGTAATATATCTATGAAATATCTATGAATATTCAGCTTATATGTGGATAAGCACAATCAAAATTGCCCAAAATGTATTAATGGAATACACATATACGCGAGCTATATTTAAATTGCATTATTGCAAGTACAATGCATGTATATTATGCAAGCATACTGGTCGGGTCGGACAATATATGTTTCAACCTTAACCTTGGTTTAACATTGGGTAAACAATACGTTGTTTGTTTCCAAAAACATCTCCAAAACTAGACAATGTAGGTCAGCAAAACCGTGTTTTGTTTCGTTAACTAATTTTACTGTACTCAATTTATTTCCAATGTCCTTACTTACTTTGTTAAACGTCAGCAATCTTTCGAATCTCCTTGCAATTTCTCTTTCTTCAAATGTGCAAGTTTTGCAATTATGAGTAATTATATGATTGAATGTAGCAAATCTTAATTGGAATACAAAACAAGTTAAGGGTTGGCAACATAAATTATGGTCAGTCGGGTTAGTGGTAACCAACAACATTATATTTTACGCCTTAAACTTCAATTTTGTGAACAGCACGAAGTCATCTCTATCCCGCCACCGGTATTGATCGTAGATAAAACATACATTTATTAGCAACTAAAATTGCCTAGGTTGGCATGTGTTAGGAGATGGAAGTGTATACAAATATACCGCATGCCTTATCGGATACAAAAACATATCTGTGATGCTTTTGGAAACTGTAGATTTGTGTCTCGTGTTCGAAGGTGATATAACGGTCAGTAAATACTCACACATTTCTGGTCAAGCTTAGATTATTTAACCAATTTACACATACCAAGTGCACTTTCTTATGCAAGTACTTACCTTAAAATCGCCCTTATCGAGTCACATGTAGTGCCAGAATTGCCATATGAATCATTTAATATCTAGTCACCACACACGGTAATGTGCCCATGCCGGGGAGTGAACTTGCACACCTCCGATAGATGTCCTGTTCTATACTAGTCGCAACTACCCGGACCCTAAGAGAACTTTTTAGACTGCGGTAAACCACAAGTGCGACGAAGAATCCATTTAGACCACTCTAAATAAAAAAAATACCGAACGTCTTCAGTAATGTCTTATTGTTCTTTTTCTGTTAATTCTTCGAAATTACATTCAAAACCAAATGCTTTTAAACGAAGGACCGAATGATGTTCATGCACTGACTATATTCGCCTATATTTGGTCAACATATAAAGTCCCTCCAAACGATTTTACTTTGATAACGCTTAAATAAGCGTCTTAACGTATGTCTCTTAGAACCCGACAAAGATGAGTTTATAATGTATTGAATCTCCGTTTCAGGTTGTGACAACTGTTTATATGTTTTTGCAATAAATCCAACTTTTTACCTGTTAGTTCGATACAGAAACGTTTACTGCCCATAATATTTTTACGAATATCTTAAATACTCATTGATTATTCGTCTTTTTCCGTGTTTGCTTGCAGCCCCACATCAAGTTTGATCCGAATTTCAAAAATCCGTGCTGGTACCACGAGGAGAAATTGGTCTGCTTGCCGTACGTGTTCATAATTGGCGTCAAAAAGTGTGGAACCAGTGACCTCTTCTTTCGGACTTCAATGCATCCAGATTTCGCGAATCCCGGCTTCAAGGAAGCGCAGTGGTTCGCGCGAAGACGCTTTACAAGTATTTTTTTTGTGCCATGTCTTATAAAAAAATCTTTTGATAAATGTTTACAAAGACTACATGTTAAGCCCTGTGGTTTGGAGTAAAACGCTTCGCAAGTTTGCTTCTGGACCCTTTGCGCGCACAAGTTTTACAAGTATGATTCTGTGCCATATCAAATAACAAATCTTATAATATTTTTTCTTTCGACAACAACATGTTGGGCTCTGTGGTTTGGAGTTAAACGTTTCGCAAGTATGCTTCTGGACCATTTGCGCGCAAAAGCTTCACAAGTATGATTCTGTGCCATGACTCATACACAATCTAATGATAAATGACAACATGTTAAGCCCTGTGTTTTGTAGTAAAGCGTTTCGCAAGTATGCGCCTGGACGCTTTCGTCATCCTTTACGCTACGAATAGATTTAAGGGGTGTTGCTGCAGTTTTGCTGATTTTTTTCCATCTAATAACTTTTGCTCAAAATTTATATTCAAGAACTACATACAAATACTATATGAAAAATGAAAAAAAAAACATAGGGTCACCAGCCTTGTTTTGATTTTATTCACCATTATAAAACATGTACTTTTTCATTAAAACTGAAAAATCTCTAATTGCATAAAAATGATTAATAACCTATGAAATTGGCAACATGTAGATATTATATAAGCTTATATATATCATATACCATTTAATTAAACCACAAACTACCAAAAAAATGGAGAACACAAGTTAAATTTTAAGAAATTTAATTTTTATAATTTTTATGTCACCCCCAAAAACGTCAATTTTTTACTATTTTAACCACAAAAATGGAATTAAAAAAAGTTCTATCTAAAAACTTTTTGCGAAACTGCTCAAATATGTTCATCTACGTATTGTTATCATAAACAAAAATAAAAAAGGGGGTCACCGCACTTTTAACAGAGATTTTGTTGTTTAACTAGCCCTACCGTCTATGTCAAATTTTCTAAAATACAGCAATTAGGCGAAACCCAAGTACCGGTACATAGACTGTTAGAGTTATGCATAAACATTATAGATTGTTTACAATCTTAATTGGGATCACAACGGCTTACTAAAAAACACAACACTAATACAATATTTAATCACAAACATAAGACCATACATTATCAAACTCGACCTTAATCATCAATAACAGGGACTTGTTGACAGATTTCGGCATGTTTTGAAGTTTGTGATTAAATGCTTTAAATTGATTAATGTAAACAACAGGACTAAAGAGCTCCAGGAAAAAAAACAAGAGTGAAATAGAAGAAAGAAAAAAAGAATAAAAAAAAAGTTAGCCGCACCTGGGATCGAACCACTGAGTACCTATTATGAACCTACTCGGTCATTAATTTGTGATGATTCTGATAACAAAACTATTGGGTTGTGATAATAGCATCGGTGTTTCTATAAATTTATCCTCGGTTAAATAAACTGCCGCAACACCCCTTAAGCCCTAAAACGTTTCGCAGGTTCGACCGGGCTCTGTCTTATTTTGATCTCACGACAGATTTATGTTACGATTGATATTTATGCCTTACGGTGTGCGCGAAAACGTTTCGCAAGTATGAGTCTGGGCTTTTTCTTTTATAAGATCTTACGAACAACGAAACTTATGACTGAATGTCGAGCCCATTGTTGTGTGCTATTTAAAGCTCCTCGCAAAAACAAATCTCCCTTGTCTTATCAACGATACGACGAAACCAATTATGCTGATGATATATTTCAGACGACAAAAGCAAAGCTGATTTCAGTGCTTACATCTCCATGTTTAACAAAGCTGCCGACAAGGTGTACAAAGGTGCAAAGCTGATGCCAACCGGTAACCTCACGAACAACCGGACAATTACAGGTAGACAGTACTGGGTAATAGTTGTAACATACTTATGAAGCAAAAGAATGCTTCAAATATGTTTAGTGTGTGGGCTCAAGCCAAGAGGAATCTGTAGTGGAATCAATTAAAATATGGAAAAAATACTCAATATGTTTAATTCAGAAAATAGAGTTATAAGTATATATCGTGTGAAATACATTTTAAAGGTACTCACTAAGATTTCTGTCTTACATATATTAAATTATATTTATTGGAATTCAATTCCACAAATGTTTTGCACGATAAGAAAATTACCGTTTTCCATACACAGTTTGGAAAGGAACACAATTTGTTTTATTGTGGGGGGGTTATCTGAGAGAGTTGAATTTTTATTTAAGAATAGAATGACCTTTTTAAAATAAGGTGACATTAAGCAGAGTGAAATTTATGCTGGCAATGATGAAAGTACATCATTTATCAAATGTTACGTTCTTTGAATAAAATAGCTGGTGGAGTCGAAAACGGCTCGTTTAACCCATTTATGCCTAGCGTCTAGAAAAAAGGCATTGGCAAACAGCGTAGACCCAGATGAGACTCCGCATGATGCGGCGTCTCATCAGGGTCTGCGCTGTTTGCTTAAAGGAATTTCTGTAAGAAATATTCTAAATATAGAAATAAATGTACTAGACATCCCTAATTTTGAAATAAATTGATCCACTTTAGAAGGATGGGAGAGTCCACTAGGCATAAATGGGTTAATATAATTTATTCGGCCCCGTGTTTCGATAGAGGAGACGTTCCTCAAGTTTATTTTCGTTGTTGAGCACAAATAATTCGCATCAAAGGTCAACATGTGTTGCTATTTAAACTCATAGCATTTATTTTTACTATTTATTTCTCCGTCAGATAGAACATGTATTTTAAAATAAATCCACATAAGATGTTAACTTCCTTGTTTGATAAAATAATAGCGTTTTTGAAGATAGTATCATACGCCGTTGTCGAATCAATTTTAGAATCCGGTGGCCCATGTATGGATGATTTAGTAAAAGGTTACATGATTTCAATCCAAACAGATTCTAAAGAGCCTCCATATAAGAAGAGTCTTTATTTTTTGTATATGCTTGACCCATTTCTTTACGTACTTGTGTAATGATATTCCATGTTGGTTAACCTTTAAGTCATGGTTGAAATGGACACTGTTTTAAACATATTTTATTCACACCAACCATAGTCTTCATAGATGCTATATACCATAATTAATATGAAATGGGAAACACATATACTCATTTTGTGTATTTCAATCAATACATCATATATGCAAAATATATTATGTAAACGATGGAAATAACAGAATGGAATTACAAAAAGAGTCTTTGTTGAAAAGGTATATTAGCTGTAATATACACTTATGATCCACTACCCTTTCGATTATCTCTATCGAGGTGAAAAAAATTGTGATTTGGAATTTGTACAATCTTATATTTGATTGTGAAAACAGTCTCACAAAAACATAATGTTTGATTGATAAGGTACATGCTTAACTCCCTCTTACTAAGTTTAAATGTGATTTGCATAAAAACAAGTGTAATCTTCTTGTCAAATATTCAGTCAAAAGTTGGTGAAGTAATCACGCAACATTCTTTATTAGAAATACAGCTGTCACAAATAGTACTACTAGACAATCTCTGCTGTTTGTGAATACAGTCGGACAAGCATTACAATATTTACTTGTCGTATTAGATATATTAAATCAATAATGGTATTCTTTTGTTATTCATAAAGCTGTACTTTTGTGTTCCAATTTCCAAATTTTGTCTAATGGTCAAGTGTAAAGTTTCCACTGTTGCCTTAATCCGATTACCCTGCATAAGCCGCAATCATATTGCGACGTTACAGATGTCGCAAGGACTAGACCTTCGTAAAAACGCCCTGGGTTTTCATTTGACCAGATTTTCTGGATTATATGCTCAGAAATTGTGTTTGACTCGATTTGATGCCTTTCGACGCGTGCTTCGTGTTGATTCGCGAAAATGTGTTTCGTTATTGGGTCTGTTTACGAGCTTAAGGTCTATTAACGTCAACAGTGTGGTAATACAAACAAATTGATATTATTGTTTAATTAAATGCATGTGATAGTATGTGTATTACACAAAAAAACATATTCAACTTTACAAACATGTAAATGCAAGTGTGAAATGTCAAACGATAAATTAAACAAAATTGTATTATTTTTTTGAATATTTTATCCTCTAAACATGTTAATGTATTTTTGGCAATCCCATGTTCACATCGTCAGCCTCGGTCTCGATTAGTTTGATCAAGGGAGGCAACTCATAACAAAACTCGATATAGGGATTGTGAAGAGGGTCTATTCCACATGTATCTCGATATAGGGATTGTGAAAAGGGTCTATTCCACTCGATATAGGGATTGTGAAGAGGGTCTATTCCACATGTATCTCGATATAGGGATTGTGAAGAGGGTCTATTTTACATGTATTCTTGATATAGGGATTGTGAAGAGGGTCTATTCCACATAGGGATTGTGAAGAGGGTCTATTGATATAGGGATTGTGAAAAGGGGCCAACTCCACATAGGGATTGTGAAGAGGGTCTATTGATATAGGGATTGTGAAAAGGGGCCAATTCCACATAGGGATTGTGAAGAGGGTCTATTGATATAGGGATTGTGAAGAGGGTCTATTGATATAGGGTTTGTGAAGAGGGTCTATTGATATAGGGATTGTGAAGGGGGTCTATTGATATGGGGATTGTGAAGAGGTTCTCTTGATAAAGGGATTGTGAAGAGGGTCTATTGATATAGGGATTGTAAAGAGGGTCTATTGATATAGGGATTGTGAAGAGGGTCTATTGATATAGGGATTGTGAAGAGGGTCTATTGATATAGGGATTGTGAAGAGGGTCTATTCCACATAGGGATTGTGAAGAGGGTCTATTGATAAAGGGATTGTGAAGAGGGTCTATTGATATAGGGATTGTAAAGAGGGTCTATTCCACATAGGGATTGTGAAGAGGGTCTATTCCACATCGATATAGGGATTGTGAAGAGAGTCTTTTGATATAAGGATTGTGAAGAGGGTCTATTCCACATAGGGATTGTGAAGAGGGTCTATTGATATTGGGATTGTGAAGAGGGTCTATTGATATACGGATTGTGAAGAGGGTCTATTCCACATAGGGATTGAGAAGAGGGTCTATTCCACATCGATATAGGGATTGTGAAGAGGGTCTATTCCACATAGGGATTGTGAAGAGGGTCTATTCCACATAGGGATTGTGAAGAGGGTCTATTCCACATAGGGATTGTGAAAAGGGTCTATTTCACATAGGGATTGTGAATAGGGTCTGTTCCACATAGGGATTGTGAAGAGGGTCTATTCCACATCGATATAGGGATTGTGAAGAGGGTCTATTCTACATAGGGATTGTGAAGAGGGTCTATTCCACATAGGGATTGTGTAGAGGGTCTATTCCACATAGGGATTGTGAAGAGGGTCTATTCCATATAGGGATTGTGAAGAGGGTCTATTCCATATAGGGATTGTGAAGAGGGTCTTTTCCACATAGGGATTGTGAAGAGGGTCTATTCCACATAGGGATTGTGAAGAGGGTCTATTCCACCTCGATATAGGGATTGTGAAGAGGGTCTATTCCACATAGGGATTGTGAAGAGGGTCTATTTCACGTGTTTTTAAATAATCAGAATCATAGGATGAGGTAATATGGCTACAACATTCTCATTTTTGTGGTACAATATATTCAACATTGCTTAAATTTAAATGGAATATATTGTGCCACAAAAAATAAAAACGAGCATTTTGTATCTCAATAAATCTATGTAACCAGACCATAAATTGCGTTGAAATTTGTGCTATTACTTTAAGGAACAATGATTTTGTATGGGTAAGCTTGATTTTACGAAATATTGTACGAAATATTCGTCGATTTTGAGTTTTGATGGAGCTTTAACTAGACAGAAACCGTTTATGTGGAATATGTTCAAAGTATAAATAGCATTGCGTCCATAGCTTAAGTTGTTTTGCTTTTTCACTAGACCCTTTACCCTTTTTATCGTAAATTTGTATTATTTTTAGCATTTAAATGGAATTGCATCATCACTTAAAATAGTTTAGACGCGAATTAAATAAATAAATAAAAAAAAAAAGTAAAGTTGTTAAGCAATACCCGGGGCCCCCCCCCCCCCTGTTTTGTACACAACGACATCTACTTTGTCAGTAGAATCGAGATTTTTCTGTTTTTATTTTATTTACCTTGGCGTCTAAATTCTAGAAATGGTATACTGCTGTAATAACTGAATAACGGTGAATCTTTTTTTCATTTGAAGACAAAGTTTTATAGTATTTTACACTTTAAAAATATTAAATACTTATACTTAGAAGTTATAATTAAAACGTTGTTTACATTAATCGAACGTGACGTCATTATAATAGGTTCAATGTAATCTATTTGAACTTTGTTTCCTCTTTTGGTACACAGACATACAGAGGCTGGGATCGCCATCTTCAATTAATTCCAATACCAGCTTATGTTTTTGCATGTTCTCTAAAATGTTCTTTAATGCAACCTAGTTGGTGAAATAAAGATACATCTCAGTGATGGTTTCCAAAATTACTCGCCATAAAATATCATAAACATCTTCTTTCACGTAGGAGAAGCCAGTCCCTCCAACCTTCACCTAAACTCGCACTGGCGGACGTTGCCAGGAAACACAAATCCTGATGAGCCTAGATACGTGATTCTTGATTACATCCACCATATTTTGCCGGCCACAAAAATAATCATCACCTTCAGAGACCCCATAGATAGGTATATACTGCTGGTATCAATAGTTGACAAATAAACTTGGAGACTATTCTTACGCAACACTTTTCAAACTTGAATATCTCAGTTATGAGAAAAGATTATGATTTAAAATTGTACTTGCGATCATTTGACTACATTCTGTACAAACTCACGATAAAGTCATTCTTCCGTGGGGATTGGACGCTTTAGCACGTGGGGTGGAAAATCGAAAGCGAAACGTTTAACCTAGTAAACAAATTTGCTTTCTGAAATTAACAGTAATTATGACGAATGTAAAACAATTATAAAAAGTTTTGGTATACATCCTTTCTATGTAATCGAGCTTTGTGTACGCTGCGTTACCGTTTTTTTCTGAGCTGCATAGCGATGATCTGTGGTTGATGCTAATTTCTCAAATCTTGCAAAAAAGGAAGCAACATGGTGGCTATTTTTATAAACATCATTTCATCGTACCCCAGAAAGTTGTTAGTCTTTTGCTTAAGTACATATTGAACAAATTAGTAAATAAATTGCACTTGAATGTGGAAAGAAACTCGAAAATCACAGCTAGTATTGCTTTGTAAATAAATAGGGAATGACATGTTTCCTGTTTAGAAACTAATCGATTGTTAAACATTAATATAAGTTTAACCTTTATTTAATACTTATTGATTCTATTTTTTTATATACTGCATAACAGATGCGTTTGAAATATATAAGTCAAGTTTGAGAATCTTTTAAAGTCGACCATATACTCAATTATCAAACAAATCCTACCCTCCAACCCTTTTTTTGTCAAATGTAACTGACGCACAATCAACGACTTATATTTAAAATAAAATTACTAAGACAAACCACATGTATTAATTAAGTATGAACTTAATAACTGTATAAAGATCGCCGTGGCGTAGTGGATATGGTGTCCGCGACCAGGAGATCATGGGTTCGATACCCACTGTGGGAGAGTTCCTTAGGTCTGTCCCAAAGACACCAAAGTACTGGTTCTAGTCCAAGGAAACGAACTCGAGAGCGTTTCAAATAAGCCTTAGACTTTCGATGCAATCGAGCTGAAATAAATAGGTTTTAACTAAGTATGAACTTATTATAGTGAGAACCTTTAACACAAACATGAACAAAATGGCAAGGACCCAATTGCCGAACAGAGTAACACTAAAATAAAGTCGTGTATGGTCGTTTGTGTAATGTTTACTCGAACACTGCCTTTTATAAAATAAATCATTTTTGTAAGTACGATATTTGTTTAACATAAATGTGCGTGGAACGTTTTTGACGACTGGTGGCTGTCTGTGTAATGTCAGCAGAACTAACACGTGTGCTGGATTGTAGAAACAGGCTTTATTCGGGTCGCTTACATCCAATATGATTAACAGTTACAAATTGTGAGGTTGCTTCTGTTCTTAAGAATATAAATATTAGTGATACCATTACGGTCTTAGCTTTAAACTCTCTGCTATCACATTGACAGTTACAATATTCGCTGACCCCATACAAGTTCGTGTTTATTGCTCGTATTTGTGTTGAACCATGTTGATTGGCAAATTGAAAACTTGTCCTACCATAAAGGAAAACGTGATGCTATTAAAAAAAATCGTAACACAGAGATCTGAAATTTCAGTATTTATGTGTTTAACTATTTGTCAACATTTTTCCCAGACTTTACTCGGACTACTTCCATGAGTTTGGTACCCTACGGCAACGCAATGACATCGGCCCAGCGCACTTTCACGAGGTCGTAACGGAAGGTGTCGATCTATACAGAAAATGCTTTGAACGCCGCACTGTGCGTAGTTGCGTGTACGACCCCAGACTATACGATACCACGAAGGTAAATCATCTCTGGTATTGCATGACTTGTTAGTACCAGACATGTTTAATATATGTGCATGCATGTATTAGCTTTTCTGTTCACTTTTCACTTGCCTATCAAGGTTCAGTAAAAACTATTTGCAATAAAGCTACATAATCCTGTCTGTATGTTTCCGTTCAATAGTTCATACCAGACCAAGAATATTTCGAAAACGCGTTATTGCATGACACAAATTTTGTTTGTTCATTTAATGATAACGTTTGTGGACCATCTGGCTGATCGTAACATATTTGTTTTTGTATCAACCGTCGTGTCCCTGTATTGTATAATGCTAAGTCCAGACGCACATTAAGGCAAACATTCCTTTGTTATGGCCATGTGAAGCATGGACATTAATAGAGTGATAGATATAATTATTTTTTCTTGATTCCCTTAATGATTTAAGCATGTTTAAATTCGCTTCCAAATGAATGAAAAAACGTTCATCGGGAAAACCATTCACACAGATTCTGTTTTTGTTATATACCATTTGGTGTTTAGGGCTGTTTCTATTTCAGTTTTGTACTTCATTAGGTAATTTTGTTAGCATCGATTTTGAGGATTGTAACGCTGAATTAAACGATTTACCGCTTTTTATCTTTACTTTCAGAATCAACCAGAGGTATTTAAAACATGCTTAGGTATATAGCTGGTGTCATTGTGCTTGTGTAGTGAGCTTGGTTGCGTAATAGCAGACCACGTGTTTACTCTAGCACATATAATATGATAAATATCTTAAAAAAATACTTTTCGTTAACTTTGCACTATTTCGACAGAACCTATCGAATAGGGATTATGTGTTTTACAGTTATAAAGAACAAACCCAACCGCCCCCTCGAGAATGTATTGCTAGAACATGTGTTTTATATGACTACATCAAATTTGACAATACAAACATCGTAACAAGACTATGACTAACCGAAATCACAATACAATTACCCCGACAAGACTATGACTTTAACCGATATCACAATACAAAAACCGCTACAAGACTATGACTATATGAAGAAGTGAAACTCCAGAAGCTGCAGCAGTATTGCAGTTTTATCATACACACCTCTGTGGTCCTTTATTTATGGCAAGGAACCAATTGCCAATATATATATATAACCAATTGCCAAAATATATATATATATAACCAATATCACAATACAAATACCACAACAAGATTATGACAATAACCGATATCACAATACAAATACCAAAACAAGACTATGACTATAGCCGATATCACAATACAAATACCAAAACAAGACTATGACTATACCTGATATCACAATACAAATACCGCTTGAAGACTGTGACTCTAACTGATATCACAATACAAATACCGCTACAAGACTATGATTATAGCAGTTGACATTACAAACCATGCTAGCAAATTATTGCTATAACCTATACCACCATATAAATAAAGCTACAAGACTATGACTATAACCGATGTAAATACAAACGACGCTACCAGACTAAATATAGAGAACATTGAAACTCAAGAAACTCTATCAGTAGATAATTTGTATCCACAACGTTTATAAAAGAACAACACAGACTGAAACCGATATCACAAGACAGACAGAGCTGAAAGACCATTGGATTATATACGATTAGATAATACATACATTCCTCAATCACCGGTTAACACTGCGCTGCACGACTAATATTGTAATCGTGAACACTATCAGGACAATCAACAAAGACCAATATCAGGCTAAAATACGGATAGAATAGTCACTATTTGTGTCGCTAGTAATGTCAAATCCAAATGCAAGATTGGATAACACAAAGCTTAATTTGCATATGAACGGCATCGTTTCGGGGGCCATTTGTTCGATACCCCTTACTTTCAACCAGTTTTTTACAGTTCCTTTTAGGGCGCAATCCGCATTGTTGGGCTTGAAAAACCAAGCATAAACAACTACAACAACATATATACGAATATTTAAACTTCAGATGTATGTTTGACCCGCTTATTTGCTTTGGGATACTTTACCTGGTAAAGCTCACACAAGCGTTTTGTATTCACCCGCATCCTTTGCTTTCTAACTAAAGCAGAGCTTGCTAAAATGATTTCTTCGTTTATCATTATTATACGTAATACGCATACCCTTGGTCTAAAACATTGAAAAAAAAAACTCATCGAGAAAATCACTTTGAAATATGAAAGAAGTGATGTGTCCTTTTGCACCTGCTAAACATTTTACATTTACCTGTGTTAACAGATTCAAGTTCAACTCGGAATTTATTACATTTACTGGCGTGACCTGACACGTGTTTTCTCACGTGACAACATTCTCGTGCTACAAAATAAACAGATGAGGGACAAAGAAACGACTATGAAGACAGTTTACAATTATCTGGGCCTCCGTAAGTAAACGTGGCATGTATTTTATTGGCACAAAACGTTGTTCGTTTCCACTAATATCTCAGATGTTCCAAAATTTATAGAACACAAAAAACTTCTATATTTAAATGCAGCATGTGTTTCTTTAAATGTTAAAGTTAATTTAGCGAATATGATAAAATAGAGCACCAATGGAAAAAAAAACTCAACCCGAAATGCCAAAAATGTTAATGTTGGGCACAAACAATAAGGGTTAGTTGGCTTTATGGAAAAAGAAAAAAAAACTTTTTGACGCCTTGTTCATCCGTCAAGTAATATTGAGAAATAAATCAAAACCAATGGTGACGTAACACGCATGTGTTAATTTCACTCGCTGATACTTGTTTTATAATCTCTCGCCGCGAAGCGGTAGGGGCGTTTATAAGACTTATTTTGTCTGTCCGTACGTCTGCTTGTAACAAGTTTGTATCCGTTCCATATCCCAATATAGACTGCGTAGGATCTCAATAAAATCTTAACATTAATGGTTTTTGTGACGATGCACTGAAAGCATTAGTCAGTCATGAAGGCTCAATGTCAAGGTCAAGGTCACACTTGAAGGTCAAATATTCGAACATCCATATCTAATTTGCCATTCCAAGGATTTTCAAACTTGACACCGTGGACCTCACCACAGTCGAAATATTCTGTAAATAAATCATACCGATTTTATTTACACAGGAGGGCTTATCGAAGTCAAAATAAAGTCTTTTAAATAAAGTGTTCAAATTGTTTACACAGGGGAGCTTACCACCGTGGAAATGCAGAATGTTGTAAATGCCACGGACCGATACGCCCGGAAGGCCTCGTATAAAGACAAGGGTCCTATGTTGAGGGAGACACGTGACTTGCTGACGTCATTCTACCAACCTTTCAACCACAAAATGGCGGAATTGACGGGAGATTCTCAGTTTCTATATATGGATACTTCTTGAATGACGAAGTTGCTTATTGTGTTAGTTTCGAAACATTGCTAATCGATGCACATTGCCATGTGTTGAGCGGGATACACTTACTCGTGCTGTTATACAAACCTATTTGTTGAGAATTTGACCATATTCACGTAGGCCTATTTATTTTCAAACTTTATTTTCTTCCATCCACAAATTTTCATTTATGAGAACGATGGTTTCAATTTATGTTCACACGCATGCTCACACTAAGATTTAAATTATGATAACAGAAACCAATTCTTTTGAAACGTTCTCTTGTGGCAACACAATTCTTCAGAATAAACATCAGACCCATCATTTGCGTTTGGAGACGTTTTATAACTACAGTCGATTGGTGTATAGCGGATAGCTAAGCACTCCGAGTCTAATTTCAATTAATACATCATGCATTCGGTAATTAAACCATTAAATCTCGAAAGACAAATGTCTGACCTATTGATACATACCAGCGGATTTAAATTTCCGACAATTATTATTTGTTTACAGCGCGAATTTCATGGTACACTGATTCAGCCATTAGCGGATCGCTTAGGTCTTTAACGGATTACTATGCATAACGCNCGCTTTTTTTTTAACCTTTGACCTTGAAAGATGACCTTGACCTTTCACCACTCAAAATGTGCAGATCCATGAGATACACATGCATGCCAAATATCAAGTTTCTATCTTCAATATTGCAAAAGTTATGGCCAATATTCAAGTTTTCGGACAGACGGACTGACGGACAGTTCAACTGCTATATGCCATCCTACCTGGGGCATGAAAAGATTTTAATAAAATTCTTCTGATTGAATTTACTATTTTCCAACTGTAAATTTCTTGGAAAGTTTCAGTTGTTATTACATATTGGACATCGATCGAGATTATATGTATGTTGAGTCAACCCCCACATTCCTAAATATGGGTCACCACATGTCCGCTATTCACTAAATCGAGTGTTGCAGCTTTCATACTTATTTTATATGATACGCATACATTTGTTTTCTGAGCATTCTAACTTTAGTAAAGGACACATTATACTAAAATATTACAGCCATGGACATTGTATTTACCTCACAAAATCTGCAAATTACACGGTACCATGCGTCTGCACTTTTATTTTCGTCGCAAAAACGGTGCGTACATAACATACATTGTTTTGTTGTCGAAAAAAAAAAAATTGTAACAATTGACAAACGTCAACAATCCGCAATACACCAATCGACTGTATCATCTCCACAGTTACTAGGTTCTAAGCACTAATGTTTGAATGCATTGTAAATAAACTGAATTATAGTTTTATTACTCGCATGAGGATTAAATTATTCTAACTTTTAAGGTTAGTGATTGTTGTTTGTAACCATGATTACATAATATGCATCGACATGTATAATCGGGTGTATATTGTCAGTAGTTGCCTTTCTGTCAGATAGACATCGTATATTAATAAGGAAAGCAATATGTTGTTTCTTGCAACTCATATGTTGTCATTTGTTCGATGGTACAAATACGTTCACGTGTGAGATTCAATGCTTTAAGTCCCTCCGCGTCGAAATGACGTCATTAAGAGGGGACTCTCAAATGTGGCTCATTAGATGAGTAATCTTGATGTCAAAAAAGGCGCCATGAAATGTTATATTATACAGAAGTTGCCTTACATTTCTATAGATAATAATTCGGAATTCGAATATGTGATAACCATATAATGATGTATACTATTATATTGTTTCACCTGGTAATGCTGTATGTTTTTTTGTCTTGAGCGGAGAGAGAGGAGATAGCCAGTCCGTGTGCGTATGTCGATTGTCGACGTCAATGGCGTCCTGGATCAGTTTCCAGTGTGTTTACCCCACCATACCCCGCCCATGCCGCCCGCGCCGGACCAGGCCCAAACCGCGCACCATACCACGCGAAACAGCACCCAGCCCCGAACATATTGGGACAAGCATCCTCATCTACATACTTTCGACTCGAACAAACAAGAAGTCCATTGTTTTAATCGGTTATATAATTTGCTTATTTACTTTACTCGGTTATTATTACAAGATTAAACAGTAGAAGTGATCTCTTATTATTAAATATGCTATAAATTGGGTTTCAATTTAAATGAATCAAGTTACTAAAACATATTTCCAATGAGGAGGAAACTATATTGTTGTTGTTGTTTGGTTATCCTTATGTTGTAAAATATCAGATTTTATTTAACTTTGGATAAACCTTCTCCAGACGACAGTCTCTGTACGCACACGTACATTTGTATTGTTGTGTTGAATAGGAAATGAATTTCCTTTGTAAGCATGTAAAGAAAATTAAGAAATGAAGATAAGAAAACAACATCTTTTTGAATCAATATAGTCTGCAATTGCGGCATATAAAAACATATTGCAATAAAAAGAAATACAGTACAGATATTCTGTTGCAGAGGTACTTTTTTAAGAGACACCTGTCCTATGTTACGGAGGAATAAAAAAGAAAAAATATATTTTCTGCATGGCTTTATTCGTTTTTATATAACATGTAAGACAAACATTTTACAAACAAAAGTGCAAAATAACAAGTGCAGTATTTACATATCGATACATGTCGATGTAAAATAAATAATCAATAAAATAATGTAAACAAAGGGCGATGCGCACAAACCTATAACCAAGCAGTATGTATTAAGCTGTTTTATATTATGCCATTAATTTGTTTAAAAGACCCGTAATATGAATACAATAGGTCTGTAACAATTTGAATAACTAAAATATAGTCAAATTTAAAAAAGTAAAATTATTTCCATACGCCGTAAAGGTAAGACTTCAGTTTGGTGTATGTGTTCATTTACATAAATTAACCAGAAAACAACCCCGAGGATTAAAGTTGAGTAAAGATGAAATAGTCAATAGACTGCGAGAATTTGTGCCAGAATATTAGATACACCGGTTTTCAATTAGAACAAGATATAATGAAAATAATACAAACTGTATTTCAACTGACATATTGTTTTTTGTTTTTTCATAAAAAAACGGAATCAATCACAAATAAGGATATCATGCTTCCTAATCATTCCTTTATTAATAAAAGTTATGTACTAAAATTGCAAAAAAAATAACCAAATAACATTGCAACGCCACGAATCCAGGTTTTCAATGTTAAAGATATTAATTTAAAGAATTGGGCAATCGCAAACCAGGTCTGCATATCAGCTACAAAAAAACACAAATAGCCTAAACCTAAATCCAAACTAAAGTTACTGAGTGAAAAACAGTTTGTTTCTAAGTAGCAGGGCCCTTGACCTTGACCTTGATCCAACTGGTCCCAATTGCTTTCCAAAGCTAGGTCTGCATGTAAGCTACAATCACACAAACTTTCATAACAATACCATTGCTAAAACTCAAGCTATTGAAAGGACAGTTTTTGTTATTTTTGACACAATGACTTTGATCGTGACTCATCTGGAATCACAAGCAAGGTATATATGTAGGCTACACACAAAATTTCAGCACATCTCTAAATTATCTATCCACACCAAGATATTGAGGAAAAAAATTGCTCTATTTTTAGTAAAACAATGACCTTGACCTTCCCCTGATTGACCCTAAATTAACTCACATGCTAGATCAGCAAATACAAAATTCCTCGCAAGACTTCAATCCCAACTCAAGTTTTTTTTACAGTACACTATTTATCTATTTTAAGTAACAGTGATCTTGACTTTGACCTGACTCGCCAAAAATGCAATACCGAGCTGGGTTTGCTTGTTTAGTACTTACTTACACAATTTCAGGAAAACACCTCCGTCCCAACTCAAGTTCTTTATTAAGACCATTTTTCTTTTTAAGTAACAGTGACCTTGACCTGACTGGCCCTAAATGCAAAACCAAGCTAGGTTTGCGTGTTAAGAACCTACTTACACAATTTCCCTAAAGTTACTCCATCCAAACTGAAGTTATTGAGAGTAAGCTATTTTTCTACTTTTTGTAACAGCGACCTTGACCTGAAACGCCCAAATACAATCCCAAGCTAGATCACTGTGCAATCTTGCTATCCAAAATTTCATCAAGAAACTTATTTAAGTGACTGGAAACCACCTGTTTTTTATCCATTAAGTAACTGATACCTTGACCCAACCGGCCCCCTCCCCCATAAAAGATTGACCGTAAACCACCTGCCGTACATCAGTTTAATGACCAGGACATTCTCAAACGTTCAGTGAAATATATCCATCCAAACTCAAGTTATTGAGCAGAAACTGTTTTTCTTTTTGTAGTTACAGAAACCTTGACCCGACATGCCCCAAATACAATCTCAAGCTAGGTCTCCATGCAAGCTTATGCAAAGTTTCATAAAGATCGGTATATGCAAAATAAAGTGATTGACCGTAAACCACCTGCCATACACCAGTTTAATGACCAGGACATTCAAGTTCGTTGAAAACCTTGTTAAGAAAACACATCATATGATTTGAAGAATTATTACCGGGTAATTTTATCATATGAGTTTACAGAGGTGTGATTTAAAAACCACCCCAGATGAGGAAAATGCCCTACCCCCCCCCCTTAAGTGTTCAACTAAACTCTGCATTTCTATATAGATCCAGCAAATTTAATTACTATTTGTAAACATATTGTGACATTAAAAGGGCGGAAATCAGCTGAAAGGAGGAAAAATCACAACACGGGTTTATGAACGAAACCTAAATGAAGCCAAATTGTTATATTCATATAAATTAGTGGGAGCAGATAAAATAAATAATATTCTGTATACTCCCTGAATCACACAGAAAACAGACAAAGTCAATTTTCGTTGTGAATATTATCTGGTTATGAAAAGGGGAAAAAAACATGTAATGCCAGTAGAACAGTAAAAATGCCAGTATATAATATAACTGTTCTGGGCCCGTATTCACCAAACCATTCTTTGACTAAAGTCTTAGAATAAACAATATTCTTTAAATTGAAATATTGAAGAATTGCTGAAATTGCCTTTCAAACTTAGCATTAACAACCTCTATCTACATTATTCTTCATGTTGAACATTTTTTATGACATAATCACCTGTGGTAGACTGTATATATTCGAAAACTGGGCATACTTTTCTTGGTTATAAATCTATTGTTTATTCTTAAGTCTAAAAATGGGTTGGTGAATATGGGTCCAGTATTGACTCATTCTAAAGTGTTGGATTGTAAATGTAGCCTAACTTTACAAGGCTCCAGATGATTATCATAAAATTAAGTAAAATTTCTGATACACCTTTATATAGCCAGTGGAACTAAGTAATTGGAATTGAATAACGTTAATTATGAAATATCTAAGCAATATTTACTTTGTTACTAAATTCCCAACATCAGAACAATACATATTTCTGTAATATATTTATTGAAAATGTCCCTAAAAAGTTTTGTAAAGACAGGCCCAAATGTGAACAAAAAATAACACTTCAGAAGATTTTCTGATACATACAATGTATAGCAGTGAGTCAATGAGAATTAACATCGCTTCACAGCCGAAGACCTTTCAGTTTCAATAGTGGTTTGACATAAAAGGGCTGCTTGATTCATGGCTGGGATGAGTTAACATTGCCTCACAACCGAAGTTCTTCCATTTCAAGAGTAGTTTACAAAGAAGGGGAAACTAAGTCTTTATTCGTGGCTTGGATGAATTAACGTCGCTTCACAACCGGAGTCCTTTCAATTTCAAGAGTGGTTTACCAAGAAGGGGACACTTGATTCGTGGCTGGTATGAATTAACATCGCTTCACAACCAAAGTCTTTTCAATTTCAAGAGTGGTTAAGCAAGAAGGGGTGGCTTGATTTATGGCGTGGAAGAGTTCACAATGCCCAACAACTGAAGTCCTTTCAATATGGGTTTAGCAAGAAGGGGTCGTTCGATTTATGGCTGGGATGAGTTAACATCGCTTCTAAACCGAAGTCCTGACGGTTAATTAGCCACCCATTATAAACACAAAGAGCTGGTTGAAAGTCAGTACTCTACCTTTTTGAGTCGTTTCTTTTTCTCCTTGGGGCTCATTCTATTGTCCTGTATGATCTTCTTCAGTAGCGTGGCAAGGGCCTGCTGGTAGGCGGTCATCCTCTGGTTCTCGTACTCGTCCAGCGACACCTGCTGGCAGTAGTGCAGCGTCGCGGGGTCCTCGCTTGCGTAGCGGATCTGCGGGGCAGACGCCATTTTCTCTTTGCTTCTGAGTGGAATAGGGTTAATTATAAACATAACATCTGCAGTAACAATATAAGTTTGATGTGTGGAGAAATAAGCGTTATGGATCGGTGTGCGAGAGGAAAGGCTTTACATTTGTATGAGATATCGTGGTGGAAATGAGGGAATAAGGTTCCAGGCTCGTGTAACGGATATGGGTGAGAGAGAAACCGGTGGATCGTGTTAATTTTGTTAATTATAAGGTCTTTAACTTTATGGTTAACGTTTGGGTTTGAATAATCATCAATGGGGAAAAACGGATCCAGACGTGTGGCTGAATCTGTGGCGAGAGAACATGATTTGTGATGTTCCGAATTTCAGAATGTTATTGTGTGTCATCGCTAGTGATGTTGGGGTGAGGCAGATTTGTTTGTATTGTGGTTTTAATCATGGCGAAATAAGGGGCATTATTATTGTTGAAGATCTGTACTAGAAATTGCAGACTCACTACAAACATGTAATAGGAAATTATGGGAAATTACTCATGTGCAGGGTTTGTAAAAGAGAAGGGGGGCATGTTCTAATTGATTATATGTCTATAACTAAAGTTTGCAATTTAAAGATTTTAATATTTATAGCATACGCAATGTTTATATTTATGTTTATTAGAAAGAATAGCAAGATATTTGTATTATCATAATGTAAAATGAATAATGTGGAAATGGGATCTTTTCACACCAGATTTGAGAAGGAGAGGTTGCGACTATTTTGTTGTATGGGTGAACTTCATGAAGGGTCGTCAACAGCGTAATACATCTCTGGTAAAAGAAAAATTGTGCTTTGGGATGTTTTGGAATGGGAGACGGAGTGCTAGAAGATTTGTATGTGCTTGTATTGTTGTTGTGTGGTTGAAATGTACAAGAATGCGGTTTTCGTCCTTTTTATCATTGCTAGTATAATTTTCGTTTTGAAAAATAATATCCTCGGTTTATACGGTAATTCTTTTGAGGTATTACAATCATTTTCATTTACATTTAAGTCTATTACAGTCACATAAACAATCAAGTATGTAATTAGGATCTTTTACACCCAATATTGCTGCTTCTACCTGTAGGTGCGTGATGATGATCTGAAATATAACTGTATGATGCTAAATTCTTTAAATCTTTTTGTAAAAGCAGGGATGTAGTTGATGCGTGTTCGTAATTTCATTTCATCGTGCCTCAAAAAGTTGTTACTCTGTTGCTCTGGTCTCCTTCCTACCATTGAGTAATTAAATAGTAATTAAATTGAATGCGTTTTAATTCCCTTTTATTACTGTTTAATTTGAGTTGCAATGATATGAGGTTTAATTTTATTTACACTTAAATCATATAAGTTATATGTATCATGAATATTGCTGGACCAAGTGTGAGGTTGAGTGCTCTATAACCGGTTTAAACCCCCAGTGCTAAGCATTGACCGTTCCGAGGCGGTGACCCCAGCTTTATTCTACTATGTGTATATGTTGTTTCGTTTGTGCCGTACTGCACCTTTTTTGGCAATTGGTTCCTTGCCATAAATAAAGGACAACGAAGGTGTATATGATAGAAATACAATACTGCTACATCTTCTGGAGTTTCACTTCTTTATATTTATATTTTAAACCAATTTATGTTGGAGTATAAATGATAATATAATGTGATATGCGTCTTTGAGATTTTGTTTGACATTTTTAATGTGGGGTAAGTAGATAAAATAATGGGGTGTGATTACTGATTAGGAAAGGAACAGAAGATCGTTGAAATACATGAAAATATGTGTACTACTATACTTGTAGTAACTACATTTGAGCAATTACGTTTAAAAAAGAAGCTTAACATAAACAATAAAATAAAATAATTTTTACAACCAAAAAAGTCCTTAACTGCACAATAAACTTTTTTTTCAAAACTGCTGAAAGTCAAATCGTCAATTAGGAATTTTTAGAAAATATTTTGTGAAGAAGATTTATTTATAAACATTATAAAAAAAATGTCATGGTTGAGTGTTTAAACAAACTTTCCTTAACTAGATATTGAATGTATCCACATTCCTCTTTTGTCTAGAAACTCATTTTATGTTAGACGCTGGTTATATTATGTTTGTTAAGTTTCAGCCTTTAGCAGAAATAATGTTTTAGTGACGCGCAAGACAAGTTAAAAATGTGGTGTTTTTTATTAAAAAGGGGCCAAATTTATGTTGTGTAGAAAACATCGGAATCAAAACATGTCGGTACGTAACTTCAAATGCTGCATAATATGTTTGTAAAATTTCAGCCATATAGCAGCAATTCTTTTTGTGATACAGAGTAGTTATAAAAAGGGCCAAAACTCTGGTTGTGTAAAAAGTATCCAAACCACAATGTGGAAGTGCGCAAGTTCACATGATGGATAATATGTTTGTGAAGTTTCAGCATTCTAGCATCAATACTTTTTAAAATACGAACGCCCAAAGTTAAAACATGTCATTTTTTGCTAACGATGGTCTATAACTCCGGTTATATAAACAATATCCGAACCAACATATAGAGATGTACAAGTTCATATGCTTGTAAATATGTAAAGTTTCAGACCGCTAGCAGCCCAACTTTTAAAGTTATGTGCAACGTTAGTGAAAACATGCAATTTCTGTTAAAAGGGCTATAACTACAGTTGTGTACAAACCTGTAGGTGCACACTTTTACATGGTGGTTAGTATGTATTTTAAGTTTCAGCCCTCTAGCAGAAATACTTTTAAAATTACACAGGACACACATTAAAAAAAAACAACATAATATTATTGCTGCAAAAAGGGTCATAAACCTGTTTGGACGGGGCCCCGCCCGCATAAAATTCGGGCATAATTAGCGGGGGTGATAGCCTGAGTGTACTGGTGTCTGATATGAGCCATCATCCTTGATGAAAACTGATTGAAACTGATTAAGTAAGATTTCAGCTCTGCCTTTGGAGTCGGTGACTAGTTGACCATTGGAGCGTAGAGGTGCCATACCGAGGTTATCCTGTTTATTAAGTTTGCCGTATGACCAGAATGGTTTTGTATTGTTGGTCTGAAGACTTTCATTACTAATTCTGTTAACATGCTCCCATTCTGCCTGTCGGATCTGTGTTTACTTTCCTTTTGGATTTTTCTATAGTTTGTCTAATTTTTTGAGGTTCTTGCTTTTTTTAATACAGGCGTGCTTTCTTCTTTATTACCCTTTTACTTTCCTCGTGATCTATG
Source organism: Dreissena rostriformis (assembly GCA_007657795.1). Classification (NCBI taxonomy): domain Eukaryota; kingdom Metazoa; phylum Mollusca; class Bivalvia; order Myida; family Dreissenidae; genus Dreissena; species Dreissena rostriformis. Next base: position 252,710 of record VMBQ01000499.1, on the reverse strand, counting down.
GTGTTGCGTTTTTAGTTGTTTTCATTTTTGAATGGATTTTTGCGTTGATGGCAGCAGTAGGATCTGATTTGAAAGAATCCCAAAGTTCATACACTGAAGAGTTGTTGATTTATATGGTGGTGATGCTTCCTGATATTTCGATAGCTTTCACCTTTACGAGACCCCAGTTGGCTTTAGAAAACAGTTGACAATGTCTGTGCGACCTCTTTGTGTAGAACGGTTTTGTGTCTGAGTCGGCAACGACTATTTCATGGTCTGAAATCCCAGGAGCATTTTATGTGGATTTGATGAGAGCAATTTTTGTAGCGAAAATAAGATCCAGAATGGTATTCTCCCTGGTGGGTTTGTCGTTGACATGTGTATGATTGAAGTCAGCCGATAAGTCAATGCTCCTCACAGCAAGGTTCTTCCAGCCGATGTAAGGGAATTTGAAGTACCTGTGTTTTGATGTTCTGGCAGTTAGGCCGGCGAGGAGCGATGGAGATGCTTATGATGTGGACGATGTTTTGTCTGGCTACAGCTGATGACGATAGTTGTTATCAACAGCATACCGAGCTTTAGTGTGAAACAGTTTAAACTGCTTTTTAGCTTCATGTGCATGCCGAGTGGGTGGGGTATTAACAAGGTGGCTTCCAGGCAACGTACCAGCACAGTAGGAAACGCTAACAAGACATAATAGGGCTAAAAAACTTAAAACCAGTGTATTTACGCGTAAATTGGCCGAAACACACGTTAAAAGTACTAGAAATTAATTACATTAAAGAAATTTTTCTTCGGTCAAAAACAACGCGACTTTTTCTTCGCGCATGCGCACTCCCTTCGTGACTGATTTTTATTTTGGATATCTTGAATGATTACTATTGTGTTGGCCAACGAGGAGAAATAGATTGTATATGTGTATTTTAATATCTTAAGAACATGATATATGATTATTGAAAGTAATGGTCAACTAGGTTAGTGGATTTGCGTTTATTTATGTTTTCTTAATTGGGTAACGTTTAGCAAGTGTCTAGTTGCATTGTTCACATAAATTAGGAAACAATGCTACACTTAATCTGACTTATAACCTCAAGAACTAGAATTTGATATACAATGTAATCAAAGTTCCCGTTGAAGCATTAATTAACAACATCATGAAGCTGGATGGAACACCCCGTATATTTGGAAGACAAATATTAAGTTGTGTGTGCGAATACTCTGGACAGGACAAATTATGAAATTTCACGTAAAGCTTGTTTCAGTGTTTTTTGTTTCCATAAAAGTATTTACAGATACCTGCTACAACATCAGTATATGGAAAGGTTAAGTTGCACATACAGACTTAAATGGCCAATTTTAAAGACTGTCTCAATTGCAGGCTGTCGAATCGCACACTACGAGGAAAGCCACTTTAGGCGTAAAACATTTTTTTTTTTGCCAAGGCCCAGACCAATCCTCATATTTTGGTGCCAACCTTAAAGGGACTGTAAACCACGAATGACGAAAAAAGAAAAGTTCTAAAATACCGTATTTTTTTACAATTATTATTTTATATTGATAAAAATATCACGACTGATATATTACATTACTTATTATTTCATAAATAATTTAAATATTAATTTACATCTCTCAATAAATGAGAACAATTTCACTTTTACGTTATTGAGCACTTGCTTGTCATATGCGGCATACTGCACGGTAACCGTCTGTAGCCTGTTTGTTTCTAAATATGTCCCTCAAATTGCGCCTAAGTTTTTTTTTACTATAAGATTCACATTAACTTTAATTAATTGTAACCTTAGTACATTTCATTCGATATAATTGCTTGTCTTTGTTTCATGGTTTTATTTCAGAATATATAAGGATTTAAGCCCATGAGTATACATTGTTTTCTAAGACTATTAAAAACTGGACATTCGAGTAAGAAATGGAACTCATCCTCGAGAACGTTACAGTGTTTACATTTTCTGTTTTCATACTGTGTCTTTTCAGGCTTGTGCCATCGCCGTGCTTCGACTTCCAGTCTGTGAGCAGATACTCTTAAACGCGTAAGCTCGAATCTAAATTTTGAAGGATTTACAACATTAAGATAAGGCTGAAATATAAAAATTCCGTAAATGCAGTAGTTTTTACCATGTATTGGATACATATTCGTCGCAGTGTATGATGAATGAATCATGAAAACATTTGTAAGCAAGAGCAAAGTTTAAATTGATGTTGTTGTTGTTTGATACATGTAGTATTATTCAGTACAGAACAGGCTTGACTTGTTCCATGCTAACATCTTTTCGCTCTTCAGAATTGACGTAAAATAAAACTAGAGAAATAATTTAAACCAATATTTTCTTGTCTGTTATATTTATTTCCCATCATACTTTTGTTAGACTGTATGGTATTAAATGGCATTACATGTATATGTAAACATGAAAATGTGTATATGTTTTGCATATTTCCACTCAGTAATTATTGTGCATAAATGACAAGGTACTCATACTGTGTTGTTTTGCGTGTGAAATAATTGTTAGTTCGTAATATTTTTGCACCTAGCTTATTTTGTAGAATTAATACAATTGTGTCATTCTTGATGAAGTCCCATATAAATCAATGTACATTTTATAGCATGAAACTAATGCTGTTTTGTCATTTGTCTATAAAAACTCAATAAAATCGACACAAAGTGTTTCTGATCATTGCACATCGGTCGAAACAACGTTTAACGACCGAAACGTTGTTCTGTGTGTACGCTAACGTTAACGTTGGCCTCGGGACATACAGACGTCAACGCGGTCGGTAGAAGCGTTGTTGTCGAACTACGTTAAACGATCAGTAATGGGTGATTAAGAGATAGCATTGGACCTTTTGAAACGCTTTCTGTTTTATTGCCGTTGGTGGGTTAGGAAATATTAATCAAAGACGTGAACTCCTTTTTTGAAATTGCTGCTTTATTCTATTTATTATATCAGTGAAGTTCAGATCTTTATTGTGCGTGTTCTTCTATTGGATTGACCCGAAATTCCATTATTTGGTTGCTGAAGGTGCGTATAGTTTCATGTATTTAATTAATTCACGTGCTTTTTATTTCAAAATTATTTGTTGTCAAAGAAACAGCACAATTGTATGCATTTATGCCTAGCGTCTAAAAAAGGCCTTGGCAAACAATGTAGACCCAGATGAGACGCCGCATGATGCGGCGTCTCATAAGGGTCTGCGCTGTTTGCTTAAATGACTTTCTGTAAGAAATATTCTAAATATAGAAATAGATATACTAGACATCCCTAATTTTGGAAATAAATTAATCCAATTTAGAAGGATGGGAGAGTCCACTTGGCATAAATGGGTTAAATCATCTTCATAAGACTTGTAAAAAAGGTTTTTAGTATTTTACGAAACGGTCGTATTGCAGGTTGAGTTTTAGATCAGTTATGTGTAGTGAAGAACATTAATGGAAATAGATTTACCGACTTGCCGTTCTTTTTGGAAAGGTACTTTATAGACAAATATTTTTGCTCTGATAATTCAATGTGCATGGTCTATTTTAACGACTCACTTAAGGCAGCAAGATTTTCTTTAAAATTGTGTTTACATTTTTCCTTCCATCTGAACAATTATCATCAAATGTTGCGACATAATAAAATTACATGGGTATATACCGCACACGTATAAAATGAACCGCTATATTAAATTTGTATAGGAAATTCCCTTTTATTATTAAAGCATTTTCACATTTCTATACATGTGATGCTGATTAGATACAAGCACGATATGTCTTTAAATGTGTTAACAAGATGTTTACGCTGATTCAAAGTAAGTTTAACCATAAGGTGAGTATTATGGCATACTTTGACAAATATGTGCATGTTCATTGATACACCAAACTTCTAGCTTTCCAAAAACTCTTTCGACGCCATCAAACACTGAGATATATAAGAAAAGCTATATTTAAAGGGAATTAATTGTTCTTAGTTTAGCAAAATGATAATCTATACTTCAGAAAAATTGTAAAAGTTTCCAGAAAACAATGTATGCATTAAAATAATAGAAGCAAAATAACACTCCTTACTTAGACAGCTGTTAAAAGTAATAGCTCGTTTATGGATAATAATCAGTCAAAATCAGTAAAGTAATAATACGCTTAAAACTCGTTTCATATGATATTTGAAAATGGGTATAGAGTCTTCAAAAACTGTTAATATAAAGGCATGTGTGGTGCGATGGTAGTGCGTCGCGGGTAAGGGAAACTTATTTATTCAACTTGTTTTTCTAGCTGTTAAAAAAAAACATAATTATATATATATACATGAACTTTTGTNTCTCATCTAAAAAAAATACCGATATTATAAATTAATTGTTGGATATCAATAAAGACAGACAGACAGATAGACAGACAGTTCATTCAGACGTATACACAAGTACATCGTCTTCATACTAAAATATACACATTATTTTCTGTCGCGTAGAACAAAATAACATTACATAAAAAAGACATTTAAGAATATATATACTAATAAACAATCAAGGCGGAAATGAAATTTATTGAACAGTACTATTTAGAATCGTATTTCTTATAACAAGCGCTTCCTTGGTATATGTACATACATTATAAATGACTGATTTGTCACATGAAACTAACAACTTGTGGAATTTATATACATATGGGCTTATATAATATATACGGCTTATATAAACATGGGTGTTGCGGGCTAACATCAAATTCAAGGCGTGGTGTTAATGTTTCGCAGGGCTGTGTCGGATTGATAATGTCACATTGCTGATCAGAAATTGGCCATAACAAAGCCATCAATGTCGGGGCTGATGGAATGCAGTGACTGATATTCGATAAAACTGCGGCCATTAACGTATCGGTCACGTATGTTTTTTAACCGCGGCCTTTTTGTGACCACTATGCTCGTGAATGATTAATCGCGTCGTCGGTAATATCATTCGATGTACATCAATCAGAAACATGTGTTGTTTCGTTTTGTTTGATCAGTATTTATGACCTTTCTTAACGATAAAAGCTGATATATGTCGGTGTTGTCTCTAAACATAGTTTAGATATGTGCAAAGTGTAAATAATCCAAAACTCCCCAACCCAGACGAGAAATGCTTTCAGCACGAATACAAAAAAATGCTGCATCAGTATTCAAGATCAAAAACGACACAGCAAAAACGTATATGTAAAATGACGTTTGTTTACCCATCTATTTAACCAATATGTTTCCTTCTAAAATTGTATTGTATACATATTTTGGGATTTCATAACATTGATTGTCACGTACTTCAGACGGTATAGTACTTGATTGTATTGTTAACGTAAATTTAAACACCATTAATCTGTTTGAGACATCGGCCACATCGTCCATCCGGCATAATGTACAATCTATCGAGTTTGAACAGAGACATAATGATACATTTAATTAAGCGCACAAAGGACGACGAAATTATTACTCTATTATATGCACAATAGTAGATAATTGATGTAATTGCAGCATTTGTTTTGCATATCTGCACCTTCCACCCATTATGTTTTCGACAATGCATTTCCGATAATTAATTATGATTTTTTTTTTAATTAATTGACGAGTGAACATGACGTAAACAACACTGAATACGAGTTTTCGCTTGACACGCGTCAAACAGCGACGTAACGTCTACAGTCACGTTAAGTCTAAATTGAAGCCGTTCGCAGATATGCCTGTGTCCATTTCAAACATTTAAAACAAATGATTTCTGCAAAAAAAATGTGGTTCTGTTCAGTTATGTTAAACAATTGGAATCAGTTTGGTTATTACTTTTTTAATATATAACTTAATGAAAATATGGATATACTTAACTTAATGCCTTTCTTTACGTCCAAAAATAACACATTCGTAAGAAGAATAACATTGAAGCAACGATTTTTCGTCTAAATGATGCACGAACGCTTTGTTTTTTGACGTAATTTGTATAAGAAAAGGCTCCCTGGTCTGAAAACTGACACAATTTCAAGTATTACAAACCGAACATTTAAAATGGTTTTGACTCTACATACTCAGCATACATCAGTTATGACACTGTAATTACAAATCATTGAAGTCAAATGAACGATTAGCATAAATATTTCACTTTAAGATTGCGGTGACAATATCGGCATTTGTGTGTGCTTTTTGGTTACTTTTCTGTGAAAATAACGAAACAATATTTAAGTTAATATGAAACGAATAATGTAAGCAATGAAATGAAGCACGGATAGGAATCTCATAGAAAAGCCTCATGCTTATATAAAACGAGTAGTTTTTTTTGGCAAAAATCTTTACTATTAATATGCGTTCTGAACATAAGATTGTCAAGCGTTCAGACAACACAAAAATGTGTACTTTGAATTGTCTACAGAACAATTTTTTTTGTCATTCACGTTGTATGCTATACACGTAATAAACTGTATATAAAATTACCATAATTAATCAAAACATTACGTGATTGGGCGATTTTCGAGACGTTTTGTGTTGTACGTTACGTAATATCGACCAATACACCGGTACGCTATTGTTGTAGTAATAAGGACGTCTGTCATCCCGCTGTCAAAATTATAGATACCTGACAATACAATAATACCGTTGACGTATTTGTCTGACTAATTGATTAACGTGTGGGTAGTGACACGAAATTTCTTAACTTGAAAACCACCACACATTTTCGATTGCTATCATAAATCCAGTTACATTTGTTTATCATATATTATATATACACATGTACACATTTTTGTGTCATGCATGCAGTTTCAATTTTTATTATACATAAATTAACCATGTTGATGCTCTAATGTAAGTAATTATAACGCCACACATTATTATTAATGATGTTGACGCTGTTGATAGCAATGATAGTGAGGATGGCTAACATTCGAATTAGTATTCCGCTGCTATTGCTGCTGCTACGGCTTATGTGATGATGGTGATGTGATGATGATGGTGATGTTGCTACTGCGGATAATGATGATGATGGTTGTTTTGATGGTGATGAAGAAGAACATGAACACCATTATATTCATCATCACCACCACCGGCCGCGCCATAATTATCCGTATCATAGCCAGCCGGAACAGCATTGCAACAAACCATACATCCAGCCTCGCTCTGGGAAAACAGGGTTAAATACATTTGCGCAAAGTGTACTTTCCGCCTTAAATAGATTTTCGCTAAGAAAAGACTTCCTTTAAAGCAAAATTTCCGAACTGCACATGCTAATCTGGGACGACACTTTACGCACATGATGTAAACCCCGTGTTCCCAGAGCAAGGCTCATTTACTTCAACCCTAAGAACACTGAGCTAAACACAAAACTATAAAACCAAATGCCAAAACAATGCATGATGAAACATATCAAATTAGCAAGGCAATTTTTTTTTCTTGTAAATTAATGATCAGGAAGTTTTAGTGTCAAGTGGTTTCATACACGGAATATACATTAGGGTCTACCACCTACAAATGGACTGTTTTATCGACGCGTGTCAGCGTTTGTTCAACAAGATACATTAACCCATTTATGCCGAGCGGACTCTCCCATCCTTCTAAATGGGATCAATTTAATTCCAAAATTAGGGATGTGTAGTATATTTATTTCTATATTTAGAATATTTCTTACAGAAATTCCTTTTAGCAAACAGCGCAGATCCTGATGAGACGCCGCATCATGCGGCGTCTCATCTGGGTATACGCTGTTTGCCAAGGCCTTGTTTCTAGACGCTAGGCATACATGGGTTAACAAATCATCACTTTTATTTTCTTGCCAAACCTTTATGTCGAACAAGTTGTACTGTGTTTGCTGACTTCCCAGCCGAGCATTTTGGGAATGTTTTAAAAGTTAAGATCAAAGTTATAAAACACACTGTTATCACGCCGCACATACACATAGCAAAGTTGTGAAAGAGGCTGAAAAAAATGTTCTTGTGTAAGAAGAACCATCGTCCAACATTGACTGATGTTTTTAGTCATAAAGCATAAGTACGTTTAAATAACGGCTTATTGCTTGTATTCATTTTCATGTGTTTTGTGGAGGTATTTTTTCTCGGAGATTCACAAATGTTCGAACGGAATGAAAATGTTATCATCGACATGGACATATTTTTTTATATGCACAATCCTAATTACTATTCGTTACATCGGTGCATCAGTCTTTGTTCCTCACCTATTCACTCACTTTCTAATAAATTGATGTCTCAGTTCTTTAATTCAATGCGTTATCAAACTCTGTTTTTTTGCCAAGAATATTTTTCTTTAAGTTATCATTAATTGAAACACGCTCGGTCAGTTTGATTGTTCTAATTTATTAGTTTGAATTTATTCATATAAAGTATCACTTTTGATAAAACTACGTTTTTGTCCCACTTGTCAGTTATTGAAACGCAATTCTTTGTTTCAACTTCCCGTTTATTATAAAGTATTTGTTTATTCACGCTTTACCACAGACACAAAACAGTACCCATGTGGCTGCGCGCGCTGCTTCTGGTCACGTGCTCATGTCACGTGACGTGGGCTTACAGCACGGGGGCTCCCACGCGCTCATGTGGGGACATGACCCCGGGTCACGGAAGCCCCATCAATACCGAACCTGTACCCTTCCTAGTGGAGGTATCAAAGACGCGTTATGCTCCGAACGAGAGAATTTACGGTACGTATGCGTGTTCGCTTTTCTTTTGTGTATAAGAGTTCTTGCGTTCTGTGTACTTCTGCTCTGCTCCGAACGAGAGAATTTACGGTACGTGTGCGTGTTCGTTTTTCGTGTGTGTATAAGAGTTCTTGCGTTCTGTGTACTTCTGCTTTGCTCCGAACGAGAGAATTTACGGTACGTGTGCTTGTTCGTTTTTCGTGTGTGTATAAGAGTTCTTGCGTTCTGTGTACTTCTGCTCTGCTCCGAACGAGAGAATTTACGGTTCGTGTGCTTGTTCGTTTTTCGTGTGTGTATAAGAGTTCTTGCGTTCTCTGTACTTCTGCTCTGCTCCGAACGAGAGAATTTCACGGTTCTTGTGCTTGTTCGTTTTTCTTATATGTATAAAAATGTTATTGCGTTCGGTGTTCTAATGCTCTGTTCCGAACAAGAACATATACGATACGTGTGTTTGTTCGTTTCCTTGTGTGTCAATTAGTTCATGCGTTCTTCAGATGTCCTTCTTTCACCAGTAAAAATGCACACATCTTCAATCGGAACAATCGTTATTTATTAAGAGGAACGATGCATTCATTTAGTCATATCACGAGCGTTTTAACTCAATTACAGTATTTACATAGTGTAACCAAGCAACTTTTAAAACAACTAGCATCCAGCTATTAATTTTATCAATATAGGGTATATCATGATTTCGAAACAGTACATCACATTAGCATCTGTCAATATTATATATCATCGCCATTCAAAAAAGGGAGAAACCATTATCAGTAAAACCGACAATTTATTTCAGTTCGCATACGAGGTTGTGGTCTAGCTAAATTCAAAGGTTTCATGATCCAGCCCCGATCGGCCGTTTATCCCGACAGACCGGCTTTCCTTGGGGCCTTTCTGCGAGTCAGGGGCACCCGGTATGAGTGTGTGCGGAGCGGGGTAAGTGAAACCTTCTTCTTGAAAAAAAAACGTCGTATTATTGAGCATTGTTCCTGGTTAGCGCATTTGGCAAACGTTTTTTTTGTGCCTTATTTTCACAAATCGCATTTATCACATATATGCTATATGGTATGTGGTATGTTTCACATCTACGAAGAAATGAGTTCTTATTCAACACACATCAGAAAAGAAACACCGTAGTTATCATAATCAAGTTCGGTTAAGCGCAATGTACGCACCCAATGTTATGAAATAGTTTTCTGTACTGATCTTCACGTATACCCGGGTTTTGGTATATCTAATTTTTTTCTACATAAGATGTGACAAATAAGAACGCATTCTCCACACGTTTGTGCAAAGAACGATTTTTGAGAAAAAAAAGATCGTGTTATACAACTGTGATTATAAAGCATTGATTGAAGTGAACACACTCTTTTTTCGGTATCACTCCTATGTCGTGATAGATCAGCGTAGTGCCACCAAATTGTGTCGCGTTCTGAGAAAACTGGGCATAATGCTTGTGCGTAAATTGTCATCCCAGATGAGCCTGTGCAGTTCGCACAGGCTAATCAGAGACGACAGTTTCCGCTTTTATGACATTTTTCGTTTAAATGAAGTCTCTTCTTAGCAAAAATCCAGTTTAGGCGGAAATTGTCGTCCAGATTAGCCTGTGCGGACTGCACAGGCTAATCTGGGATGACAATTTACGCACAAGCATTATGCCCAGTTTTCTCAGAACACGACATATATGTTCACATGATGCTGTTCTATGAAATCATTTCAAGCAATGAGTTTTGTGGTAAAATCAATGCTGCTCTGTTAGGATGATGTCAACAATTGATCACGTAATGTTTAGACAAACCATGTTGGTTTGAAATGGAATGGATGTATTTGACAGCACTTTAAATTTGTTGAGCACGTGACTAAACTTTAATTCTTCTTCTTCAGGCGGTGTTGACTCACAGCGATAACTCGGAAAAGCAGTCGGTTACCTTGAACTGGATTGCGCCCCCGGGACCAGCAGGTCACGTGGTGTTCCGGTAAGAAATGGAAACTATGAATGTTATCAACATAGATAAAAAGCGAATGTCAACCTATACCAAAATTAAAGCTTTTACAGTCATTAAGACATAAAATTGTGAAGAAAACGTATTGATGTTTTTGCTGTTTAGGCCAAATAAAAAAATAGANGAAAAAAAAAAAAAAAAAAAAAAAATCCCTACCTACCGACCCTGTTTTGTTTTCCAAGGAGACCGGAAACGGACCTATTTTTTTTTGGCCTTACATGTAGTTCACTTTAGACGTGCATGCATGCAATATCTTATAAGTAACACTTTTAACTGTTTATTCCAAAAATGCTTATATTTGTTTTCGAATTATATTTGAATTCAAATAAGCTTATTAAACAAATTATTTAAAGTAAAATTATAATTAATCAATTATGTTAATATGTTACTATGTTAATAACAATGCATACATGTATTGAGTTTATATTTAGTGCTTTATTTTCCTTGTCAACTTTTAGTCGCGTAAACCGAATTTTGTTAGCAATCATCTTTTTCCAGAGTAACATTAGTTCAATCCTTCACGAATTACTGGGTCGGTATAAACTCGCCCGTGGTCTATGACGGCGTGTCACGTGACCTGACGATGATGCAAGCCTTCAGCCTCCAGTCTGCCACCGACCAGTCGTGTCTGCCGACAAGGCCGCCGGCCACAACCACTAGCCGACCGATAACCACTACTATTCGGCCGACAACCACCGCCACCACCAGGGCAACAACGGCTAGATTCATTCCCACACCAAGGGCACCTGTTTTTATCGCAGGAACGACAACAACTAACGCTAGTCCGCCTCGCAGACAGCCAGCTACGGAAGCTCCATTGCCTGCTGAGTTTGGCGTGACTGATTCATTTTCGGACGGTTTTTATTCTACCGTAGCATCAACGACAACTAGACGACAACCGACAACAACAGCAACAACGACAACACAAAGACCAACGACTACAATGAGACCAACAACCAGCACTCAGGCACCACAAACAACAACCTTATATCAAACAACAACACAAAGTACGACAACAACTACTACACAACTACCAACAACGTCGACCACAACTGAACTGCCTACACCGGCTCCAACGACCCGTCGGCAAGCTTCATCAACAGCACGACTTCCCCCGGCTGGTCTACTCGACTATGACTACGGCTTGGACCCGGCTGCGGACCTCTACACGACAACGGAACCGGTAGGACTAGTAATGGAAACTACCACGTTTCGCCCAACCACCACCGCTCAAACAACTACAACAACAACAGCAACAACAACACGACCGACTACAACAACTACACCACGGCCTACAACAACTATAGCTCCGACCACAACAACGAGAGCTACAACAACGACAAGAGAAACAACAACAGCCACTACTACTACTACAACAACAACAACAACACCAATTCCAACAACAACAACAATTATTACTACTACAACAACAACACCATTTCCAACAACAACAACAGAAGTTCCCACGACTACAGAAGAGTTAATTTTCCCAGAAACAACGACACTGGAAATAATAACGCCAACAACAAATCAACCAACAACAACTACAATAACGACAACAACAGCAACTGAAAGACCAACAACGCTCAAAATGACAACGACTGAAGTTCACACGACACCGATTCCGGAGACAACGTCGTTAAGACAAACAACAACTACGCAAACAGATGCACCTGTTACTACTACTACAACACCAAGACCAACAACAACCACCGTGATCGTGCCCACAACTGTTGTGTCTATCTGGACGACAGCGAAGAATCCGGAACCCACAACTTCTAACAAATATCCACTGACCACCGCGCAGACACGAAATTATGTGCCGAGCACGTACAGGTCGATACCGACAGAACCATTCGTTCAGAAAGATACCACGAGCTTTGATTCTATAAATAGAAACCTTGTTGATAATGTCACTGCACTGTCTGGAAATGGCATTAACAATATCGATGCTATATATAGAAACGATGGACTGTCCACGAGTTCTTTTAAAAGCAACAGTGTTTCACTGAATTCTGTCATAATTGGAATCGGGAATGAATTAGCAGAGACTGCTATTAATAAGCAAGGAACTATTTTTAGAGACGATGTCACTGCTAATATCATGAATGCCATTAACGCGAACACAATGCCAACAAGCAACTTTGATTCCGCAGATAAAAATACTGTTGGGAATGCGATGGCTATTGCTAATGGTGTCACTAACACCAATATTCGCCCCGATTCAGTCCAAGGGAACAATCTGAATCACGTGAACGAAATAAAGAGTGACATGGTGACATCCCAGAATACTTTTGGAGCTGACAGAGGTTTCGCAAAATCTGACCAGACATCCCAGAATACTTTTGGAGCTGACAGAAGTTTCACAAAAACCGACCAGCAAATACTAGAAGAATACGTCTTTCAATCGCAAACAACAACCATTCTTCCAAAAACACTGTCTTCGGATTCTCGAAATGGGCCGTCTATTCAAACTAGACCCTCCATCCCTAATATAATTGGAAATACTTTCATAAACTCACGACCGCAACCGACAACAGCCGAAAGTTCACGATTTGTTCCTTCTACAAGACTACCAATAGGTGTTAGTAACACAGTTTACCCGTTCTTGAACCCTGATGTGTATCCGGTAAACCGAAATGGTGACCAGGAGCGAGGTCAGGCGGGAACCAACGGACAGTATCCGTCCACGGACCTGACTGCCCAGTTTAACCCAACCAATCCCCCGGCACAATCCTACTCGTATCCGTCGGCGGTTCGACCATCTACGTATCCCACCGCCGTACTGATTGGCTTCAAAAGTAACGACAGGGATCCACTTCCGTTACCTGACCTAAACTATACCATTACAATCCCTCCTCAGAAACACATACATCCTAAACATGAAGATGAAACAAGGAAAGTCGCGATTCAGACGACAATTTCGCCGACCCTGAGACCCACGCAATCTCGCTTGACGACATCGACGCCGGTCGTCATCCCGACGCGCATGCGCGAGGCGTATTTGACACCAGATCCAAGGTGCGGCTCTACCAAAGGCTGTTTTGATGACTGCATGGGAGGACTTTGCGACTTTATCGTGTCCTGGTCCCCCGAGAAGAACATTACGAAGTTTGAAATACGGACTAAGCCCAAGACCAGCGGTCCCTACTGGGTTGCCATTGGTTTCAGCGAGGACAAAATGATGGTTAGATATAATTGACTATTATCTGTTTTATCGCATATGTTTGGTATTATTAATATTTGACGGTTACAGAATTCAATAGCGGTACTTCATGTACATGTCACTAATAACAATTAAATACTACTACTACTACTACTACTACTACTACTACTGATTTTCCAGCTTCCGCAAACAATTTCTCGGGGAAAACTTGTTTCAAATTATAAAAGTTAATATTTCGCTGATTGTTTATTAGACAAAGGAGCAATCATGTACCGTTAATAATATTGCTCAAACCATTTGTCTTAATTTTGAAGGCATATAACCGTATAAGCCATCGATATTTCCATTAAATAATAAACTAGAATTTTTATTTTTATAAATTCTACATGTTAAGTCGATTCTATGGTTACCCCAGGGACTTGACAGCGTTACTGAATGCATCACGGACGGAGAGCGCGTGGAGGCATTCCAATCATACAACCTCGACTACTACAGGAACATGCGTTTGCTCACGGTAAGTTCAACGTTGCCATCTTACAGTGTGACAATATTTACTTGGCGCTCATACACTCTATAAGCATAAATTACGCTCTTTAATTACTTCCTTTATTTGTATAATGTTTATGTTCGCGCCCGTCTTTAACGAGTCCATTGATGTTCACTAGATTTATACATCGTAATGAGTCGGTTTATTCCGTTTGGCAGCATTATTAACCACGTAATGGCTTTCCAAAACGTAACGAATATCTTCTTTGTAAACGCACATTTCGTTTTGGGGCATGTCCCCGGGTCCAACTAAAATGCTTCGCTTTACAGGTGACTCTGACTACGCCACTGCCAAGATATTACAGTGGTAGACTTAACCCTTTGAGCGCTGGAACCGGATTTTGAAGGCCTTTGCAAACAGTTTGGATCCAGATGAGACGCCACAGAACGTGGCGTCTCATCAGGATCCAAACTGTTTGCTATTCTGATAGTGGTCTTTGAAAAGAAGTGAAGAAAATGATGATCTAAGAAATTCAGCAGACAACATTTTAGCAGATGACAAATTTCCCAGCATGCAAAGGTTTAATCTAAAGGCTCCCGTAATCTTTCAATAAATTGATAAGTAATGTTCAATGCATGACATTGATAAATACATTGAAGTGCGTGGACTGTTTTGAAGATGCTTTCAATATAATAATTGAGACAAATTAGAAATCGCAGATATTTATTAAGGGTCTGTCAGTGTTGTGGCTTATGGAAATCGGACTTCGGGAACATGATGGAAAAATATTAAAATAATAAAGTGCGCGTACAAACATATGAACTCAATTACTTCCCTTTTGCATTTGCACTCACGAAATGAGACTCAGTCTGGGAAAACTGGACTTAATGCATTTGCTTATATAGTCATACCAGATTAGCCTGTGCAGTCCGCACAGGCTTATCATGGACGATACTTTTCGTTTATACTGGATTTTCGTTGAGAAGGGACTTCCTTTAAACGAAAAATTCCATAAAAGCGCAAAGTGTCGTACCTGATTAGCCTGTGAAGACTGCACAGGCTAGTCTGGGACGACACTTTACACACATGCAATAAGCCCAGTTTTCAAAGAACGGGGCTCAATTATTTCCCGTTGACCACGTGACCCGATCTGTTTTCAGCCCAAGCTCGGCCTCATCGGTGAAGCTGGTTCCCTGCAAAACGGAATATTCCAGTGCAGCTTCGAGCGTGCCAACTTTGTAGCCGGAGAGAAGGACGTGTTCGACCTCAACAAAGACTGGCACATCATGTTCGCGGAGGGCCAGGCAGTTGGCGGTAAGTTTAAAACTATAAATAGATCCATTCAAAAGTGTACTTGTTTTTTCACGCGCCAAATGAATCCGATGGACAACTTTTTATAATAAAAAACTTTTAACTTTAAATTTTGCTCGGCTTGTATAAACAACTTATTTTGTTACAGCTATGTCATAAAAACTAACTTAAAAATTTGAGCAAATAGTACAAAATTTGCTGTCGGTGTAACCTTTTAATGGATTATTGATTAAATAATAAAAAAAAGTATTTGACTTATTAATTAATTAATTAATAAATTTATGTATTTATTTATTTATTTACTTACTTACTTACTTACTTACTTACTTACTTACTTACTTACTTACTTACTCACTTACTTACTCACTTACTCACTTACTTACGTACTCACTTACTTACTTAATTACTTACCAATCCAGGAATCAAGATCCCGCACCGTTACGACCGCGTACCGCCCGTATCTGCGGACCGTATCGACCTACAGCAATATCCACCCGTGCACGAGCGCTACGATCATAGCCTGGCACTCAAGCATAATGTCAAGGTCGTCGACGAGAAAATTGAGGCGAAACCGACTGGTCAAGTGAGATTGAATTTTAATTGTTAAGTAGCGTTGCATGAATTTCAGTGAATTGTGTGATGTAAAAAATTAAGCGATGCATAATAATTGATGAGTTTGTGACGTCACTTGTGTGTGCGTGTATCTTTAAATAACCATGGGTTAATACATGGAAATATTACGCCATTAAAATTGTATATACAGGAGACAACCAAATAATGTTTTAGGATTAGTGTTACACATATATTGTTATAATCACAGGGGGCTTGAACAGTGTTGGGGTAGTATGATATTGTGTGTTTTGACCGAAAATGCCCAAAATCTAAATTAGAGATAATTTATATTATATTTAATTTTGATTTTGGTCATTTTCGGTCAAAACACTATTATAATATCCGAACACCGTTTCAGCCCCCTGCGGTTATATTTGCTGAAGAGCTCTTGCTCGCGAAACACAAATCATCGCATCGTAAAAGCAACATACATGCTACGCATCCATGATGTTTTGCTTATTTTAGGCAAACTGCTCGGAATTATTAAAAAAAGGTATATATCACGTTTTATCTTATTTCACGGAAACTCAATACCTTAAATTTTCACATATTCTTTTAGCTCTCATATTTACCCACCGACAAGGCGTGTGGCTCAAAGAAATCGTGTTTCCAAGACTGCAAACCGGATGGATGTAAATTTATTGCATCATGGGTAAATTCTCGCGATCACGTGACATTTGACATCCGTGCTATGTTGCCAGGCGACAATAACCAATGGATTGCCTTGGCTTTTTCAAAGGACGACAAGATGGTAAGATATTTTAGAAGGGGTTTGTAATGCATCTAGGTCAAAATACTTAGACGATGGATATGCATATCATGTATAAAATACTTTGAACATTATTGTATTTTCAACACCGCTTTGTCTGTTAATAGGAACACGATGGAAGATATTTAAATGCGTCTGTAAGTAGTCGTAAAAACAAAGACATGCTTGCTAAGTCAGCATTAAAATGGAAGATGGTCAATGCTAGTGGGCAGTTTATAATAAAATAAGGAAATAAATAAAAATAAAAAAAATTATAAAAAATAAGTTTGCAACACATTTCATTGAACAATTCTCAAATTTCACTAGATGCTAATTTAACGTTTGATTTTCCAGGGAGACGATAGCGTTGTACAGTGTGTTGCAAACGACGATGGAACCATTGACATCAAACATTCATTTAACGACGGCAAGAATAACATCAAAATCAAACAGGTACGTTACAATTGAAGAACGAAAGGTAATGGTTGTCACGAAGAAAGAAAGGCTTTTTGTTATTACTCGATAACTGAACGGACGAACCTCAAAAAGTCACTATTTGAAAGAAAAATCAATTTTGATATATATTCAATAATATAAGCGTCTGTTGACCTCGCAACATTTTTCAATATTGTTTTCATTGCTTAAACCAACACTTACATCGTTTCCGCAAATTTCTTAATTCGTTAATATGTTTCCGCATACGTAGTTTAGTATAATGTTAAATATATGTGAGTGAATGAATGATACAACAAATTACAATTGAATGTTGAAAAGCATAGTAATGCGTTATTCAAATAAAAATTTAGTTTAATACTTGAAGTTGTTGCTGAAGTTGGGTTCACAACTGCAATAACTTTCTTGCAGGCTGGTTAAGTTGGGTTCACAACTGTAAGTAACTTTCGTGCAGGCTGGTTAAGTTGGGTTCACAACTGCAATAACTTTCTTGCAGGCTCGTTAAGTTGGGTTCACAACTGCAATAACTTTCTTGCAGGCTGTTTAAGTTGGGTTCACAACTGTTAGTAACTTTCCTGCAGGCTGGTCAAGTTGGGTTCACAACTGTAAGTAACTTTCGTGCAGGCTGGTTAAGTTGGGTTCACAACTGTAAGTAACTTTCTTGCAGGCTGGTTAAGTTGGGTTCACAACTGTAAGTAACTTTCTTGCAGGCTGGTTAAGTTGGGTTCACTACTGAAAGTAACTTTCTTGCAGGCTGGTTAGGTCGGGTTCACAACTGTAAGTTACTTTCTTGCAGGCTGGTTATTTTTATTATCGTTTTGATCACTACTGATACTTTTTATTTTTCAGCCGAAACTTGGTCTCCTGAACAGCTCGGCGAGTTTCGTGGACGGCATGTTCGTCTGTTCATTCCAAAGGCAGCGTTCGGTCCCGGAAGACGAGCGGATATTCGACCTTGACCAGCAATGGACGCTGCTCTTTGCTCATGGGAAATCTAAGAAAGGTACGAATACATATGAGCCTTGCTCTGTGAAAAGGGGGTTTAATGCATGTGCGTAAAGTGTCGTCACAGATTAGCCTGTGCAGTCCGAACAGCCTAATCAGGAACGACTCTTTCCGCTTTTATTACATTTTTCGTTTAAAGGAAGACTATTCTTGACGAAAATTCACTTGATGCGGAAAGTGTCGTCCCCGATTAGCCTGTGCGGAGTGCATTAAACATGCATTAAACCCCCTTTTAACAGAGCGAGGCTCAAACATTTTATACAATCTATCTCGGTTGTATCCCGATTCAAAACTTTGTTCGACATTTTTGTTTACAATATTTTGTATTTCCCTAGTGGGGGAAATGGGCTTGATACCTTATTTTTATACGCGTGAAGTTGCTTTTTGGGAAAACACGCATTTTTATATTCAAAAAGAAGAACTTGTATTTTGAAGGTAAATATGTATGCGAAAGAAGACACAGAAAAAATATCAAAACCGGTTTAATTGCTAACTATGTAAATTAAAATCTCTATAAGGGTATCCACCTCTGCTTAGTATCTTTAAAATCCAACAATAATTTTAAAAGTCACGATCAGGACCTGAGCTTGCCTTTGTTCCCGAAGAAACACTCGGGAAATATGCCTTAACTAATCACGGGTCAGATTTTTTTTTTATAAATTGTACCGCGGGAATTTAGACACAGGGGGATGGGTTTGAAGTGTGGGATTTATTTTGCTGGGGGGGGGGCGCCGTTAAATGGCGGGTTAAATATAAGGTTAAAAACCCATACAAGTTGTTTTTACATTGTATATCATAATTGTATATCATAATTATCTAGCAGACTAGAATCGTATTGACCAACATTTCGCGATGGCCATTGCATTATTATCATGGACCCTTTTCCAAGTTGGCATTGTATGCCTTTGCGTTTGCCCAAACTCATGTGCACATAACTAGTTTTGCTTCTACCCCGTAGGTATCATGTTACCGCACTTGCTTCTACCCCGTAGGTATCATGTTACCGCACGTTTTGCTCCTACCCCGTAGGTATCATGTTACCGCACACGATGGCGGAGACTTACTAGTTTTGCTCCTACCCTGTAGGTATCATGTTACCGCACACATTCTACCCCGTAGGTATCATGTTACCGCACACTTCTACCCCGTAGGTATTATGTTACCGCACACTTCCGCCCCGTAGGTATCATGTTACCGCATACTTCTACCCCGAAGGTATCATGTTACCGCATACTTCTACCCCGTAGATATTATGTTACCGCACACTTCCACCCCGTAGGTATCATGTTACCGCACACTTCTACCCCGTAGGTATCATGTTACCGCACACTTCTACCCCGAAGGTATCATGTTACCGCATACTTCTACCCCGTAGATATCATGTTACCGCACACTTCTACCCCGTAGATATCATGTTACCGCACACTTCTACCCCGTAGGTATCATGTTACCGCACACTTTTACCCCGTAGGTATCATGTTACCGCACACTTCTACCCCGTAGGTATCATGTTACCGCACACTTCTACTCCGTAGGTATCATGTTACCGCAACTTTCTACCCCGTAGGTATCATGTTACCGCACACCTTCTTCCCCGTAGGTATCATGTTACCGCACGCTTCTACCCCGTAGGTATCATGTTACCGCACACTTGTACCCCGTAGGTATCATGTTACCGCACACGATGACGGAAATTCCCCACGTCTCCGACAATGCCGTCGAATTCGTTCGGAGCGCTCCCAGCCTTATAACAGCGTCGTCGCTGTTCATCAAGATTCACGGTAAGTTGTTTGTGTTTATACTGATAAACTAGATTTAACAAATCATAACTTTACCTGAAACCGTTTTATACTTTAATGGTAAAATTGTCAGTATACATTGTAATAATAGTATACGTATACATGTAAACGTAGCAACATTTTGTTTTATCTCGTCTGATAAAATACCTTTTTCAATAAGAAATTTGGAAAAGAGCCGAGCAAAAAAACAACATATATCTTACTGTCCTCACATGTTTACATTACTCAAAGCGGCCCTCATAACATTCGACTGGATCCTTTGCGCAACTATGACCGGCATAATTGGCCGCTATTTCCTGTTTGTAAATACACAATCTGTATGATCACTTTTGGTTTTAACTCGATATTCTCATGAAACTTACCAATCAATCATCTATGTCCACACAGCCGCCCTGATGATATTCGGCTGGATCCTTTGTGCCTCGGTAGCCAGCGTCATCGGCCGCTACTTCCAGCCGTACTACTGGGGTGAGAAAATGTTCGGCAGCAAGCTCTGGGTCAAGGTTCACTGGCTCTTCGTCCTGCTGACCACCGGCGCCGTCATTGGCGGATTTGCCATCATCTTCGTCGGAGTCGACGGGATCAGTTTGTTGTACGAGGTACGCGGACTCCCGACAGTCATAAGTTTTTGTAGTTATATGAACGGAGGCATTCACAGTAAAGGCTGAAGCATAGTGTCAAAGTAAACGCGTTGCGTGTTGTTGTTGAAACCTTTTGTACTTAATGCGTGTATATATATATATATATATATATATATATATATATATATATATATATATACTCTACAGCCTACTAAGTGTAACAGTATTATGCTAGTGATACATGTTATAAGAACAAATAAATAGAATAGAGTTTACTTCATGGAATCTTTAAAAAATCAATCAAATGATTGAATCATTAATCGTATAAGATGCAATTTAATAATGTCTGTTTAATGTAGTAATGTTTAAAACAACTGTTGTTTTATATGAGCGTTGCTCTGTGAACACGGGGTTACATGCATGTGCGTAAAGCATCGTCCCAGATTAGCATATGCAGTCCGCACAGGCTAATCAGAGAAGACACTTTTCGCCTACACTGGATTTTCGTTTAGAAGAGATTTCCTTGAAAGGAAAAAATACAATAAAAGCGGAAAGGGTCGTGTTTGATTAGCCTGTTCGGACTGCAAAGGCAAATCTGGGACGACACTTTACACACATGCATTAAGCCCTGTTTTCCCAGAGCGAGGCTCATATGTATTATTTATTTCAGAATCCGGTGTTCAACTTTAACGGTGCTCACCCGATTATGGGACTGGTCGTGGCACTTTTGGCGCTGCTAAATGTAAGTCGAATAGACTGCAGTCTAGTTTTCTTGGATTTGCTTCATACAAGAAAAAAAAAATCAAAAAACATGTATATAAAATCAACACTGAACAAGTAACATTGAATAAGTAAAAAAAAAAATGTTGGTCGTTTTTTTTTTAGTTGCAATTGATGTTTTCGCAATAAATAAATAGTATTATTTGTTTATTTAGTAACTTGTATTGCTCTACTGTTTTTTTTTTAGGTTTGACTTTACTTTCGCTTGCGTTCATGTGGTAATGAACGGAAGTGTCCAACGTGCAATCCCATGAGACACATTGTCCTCGGCTATATACTAACATACAACAGCAATGCATGACTATGTTATATAGAAGCCTAAACCTTGAATAATCGAATGTCATGAACTTTCTTTCAGCCCTTGTTGCTATGTCTCCGACCCTCTGAGGACTCATCCAGCCGGGCGTTCTTCAACTGCCTCTACTGGATAGTGGAGATTGGGGCCCATGTGCTAGCAGGTCAGATTAAATAGCCGACATTTTGACGCGCGCTCAAGTTGGTGACATCTCCACATATTTTGCTTTGAATATATTTCCGTGTGATAAAAAAAATCAGTCATTAAATAAGTTAAATAAAAATGACGATAAAGATATCGTTTTGTACAAAAACACCTGACACCACACAAACATTATTGCAACACTTTCTTGATAATTGTCGTCTGCCACACTTGTTTTATCAATGTCGCTTTTCAAACAGTCTTGTTCGGTGCCAGTTACCACACTTTGTGGACCGATGTCGTCTGCCGCACTTTCATGATCAGCGTCGGCTGTCGCATGTTTTGATCAAAGTTTACTGTCACACGTTCTGTATCAGTGTCGTCTAAGACACTTTCTTTATCTACATCTTCAGCAATAATTTCTTTATCTCTATCGTCAGCCTTACTTTTTTTGATAACGTTGCCTCTGACATTGTCTTGACCTATGACGTCTGTCTGTAGTGGTAACCATCTACGCCGGGTTCGGTCTGGCCAGTTTCCTCGTGCCTTCCTTCTTCACGTTCCTCATCATCGGCTTCACGGTCTACCAGATCCTCATCCTGCTCTTCCTGGAGGCGCTCAAGAGCTACGACGCCAAGAAAAGTAAGTCCACAATGTACAGCGTCTGTTTGCAATAATATCAGCTTCGTTCTGTAAAAACTGGGCTTAATGCATGTGCGTAAAGTGAACGTGGTTTATGATTAAATATTTACTTTCAATATACATTATTTAATAAGAAATGTGGCGTCACTGCTTTGGTAAGCCGAATGGCGACACCTGCGTGGACAAATTTCTTTATATAATACTGTTATATATCACGTGTTATGACCTTTTGTTTTCAGCGATAGAGCGAAAGAAGCAGTACCTGTACGAGATGCAGGTGCGACCCTGGACCGCCCGGAAGAACAACAGCATCGAGGCCTATCTAGACCTCAATCATACGGTAAGTGGGCGCTGTGTAGGATTGTGTGGATACATGCACAAACGATGTGATCCAGCGGCTGTGCAGCTCTTTATTTCATGACGTGACGTAAAACATGCAAATCGTGATTAAAATATTCACAACGGGATATCCCGTGTCGCTTCAATGTCTTCAACTATCGCTCTTCTCACAACGAGCTAAATTGGCGTACATGCGCTATATGTGAGTCTCGTTCTGATGAAACTGGCCTAATGCATGTGCGTACAGTGTCATTCCAGAGTCCGCACAGGCTAATCAGGGACGACACTTTCCGCCTAAACTGGATTTCGGTCATAAGAGACTTTTTTTAAACAAAAACATCTATAAAAGCGGAAAGTATCGTACCTGATTAACCAGTGCGAACTGCACAGTTTATCTGGGACGACACTTTACGCAGTTGCATTAAGCCCAATTTTCCTAGAGCGCGGCTCTATTGATCGTTTTTGTTTCAGAGCAAGGCGTTGAAGCAGACGGTTCTAGCCGCCCACCTGATCCTGCTCTCCGCTCTCACTACCACCATGGTCGTACTGATCGTCATGAACGACTACGAGTACGCGCTCTGAGCCGCAGCCGCACTTCCGGTCAGCCTCTGAGTCCCGTGACGTCACTTCGATGCGCGGACACCGGACGTCGCATTTCGGGCAGACTTTTATTGGTAAACTGTCCTATTGAATCCTCACCTTTCTTCCGTTACCATAAATCTTTATAGACACTATTTGAGGTTACACTTCGCCGATTTTTTTTAACAAAGATTTATTGGTGACATCAGTAGAGACGTCAGAAAAATCATGTTCAACTTCATTTTTGTGCAAAATTACACACGAATTGTCAAAGCAACGTAAACGAATGACTGCCGAGATTTTATAAAAATTAAAGTAAAAAGGAAGAATAAATATATATTTTTCTGTCTCTAATTCGTCTGTCTCGGGACAGATCATATGCAAACCGGATGTCACATGACCACCAACAGAAACTTACGGGAAATGCCGAATGTAGCCCTCTAAAACCAGTTTAATATACTAAAACATTCAATAGGCTATTGCCACGTTAACTGTTTTTTCAAAAAGTATTTTGCATATTATGTGTATATAATAAATGTACTTACTGTTAAATCATTTTTCCATGTTTAATATGAATTAATCGTTATGTCTTGCAAAAGTTACACGTGGAACTTCAAAACTGAATTGTAACTAAGCACATTTTAGAAAAATAGTAGCATAATCAACAGAAAAAGTCAAGGGTTTCTTACTTTTTTTAAATCATCTTAAGTACTGAACTTTTGCCAAAAGTTATTTTTGCATAGAAAAGTAACATTATGGAATGGTGATCTTTTGTCCTTTTACATGCATGGTTCGTTTTTGAAAAGTAAAATATTCCTAGGTACGGTATCTTCAAAACAATCACGCATTTCTCTTCGAGTTAAAATTTGTTGAACAATTGTTTACCTTTAACATGTTCTGAGATATTGTATACAAGAAATTGTCATGAACTGAAGTCATCGTGTCATGAATGAAAATGCTACTGTGCTATTGTATTGTCTTAACTTATATTGTACATATGATTCATTTTCTGTATTATGAGCCTGTATTACACGTATTTGTATGTTATGTTTCGTATGAACGTGTAGTCATGTTATAAAGGGTCGTTTTTTTTCGAAGCATCGTGTTGCTAGAAGGACAGTGGAGCTTCTCGATTATGGGTACTCATGTTTTGGGGCACATGTATCAGGGATTTCATTAGATGTTGAATATCACGAGTCGATTTATCCTTTGCTTAGAACTTTCTAGGGTAAAAGGAGCCGTTTAGTGTTTGAAATACTGAAGTCCAGTCTAAATTATTTGTCTGCATATATTTGTTCATGCTCGTCAATGTTGCTTTGTATAAATTATAGTTAAATATTGTGCAAATAAACCATTGGTATCATATGCATCTCTATTTTTGAAGTTCCCTTCCTTCTAACTTTTGCATCAAAATGATGCAAATCAGATCAAATTTGTTGGAATGGCACGTGATACCATTACACAAGTTTTCGCATCAAAAGCAGGATTCTGCTTCCATGGAAATCCCTTGTGTATTATAAGAGTCGTGTTCTGAGAAAACTGGGCATAATGCTTGTGCGTAAAGTTTCGTCCCAGATTAGCCTGTGCAGTCCGCGCAGGCTAATCAGGGACGACACTTTCCGCCTAAATTGGATTTTTGCTAAGAAGAGACTTCATCTAAACGAAAAATGTCATAAAAGCGGAAAGTGTCGTCCCTGATTAGCCTGTGCGAATTGCACAGGCTAATCAGGGACGACACTTTACGCACATGCATTATGCCCAGTTTTCTCAGAACGCGACACATAATTCGTACGCACACATACAATCAATCTCATTCAAATAAAGCGAACATAAGGATTTTGATTTTAAATGAGATTGACAATGGGAATTCATACATTTGAGCCTCGCTCTGGGAGAACGGGGAATAATGTGTGTGCATTAAGTGTCGTCCGAGATTAGTCTGTGCAGTCCGCAAAGACTAATCAGGGAAGAAAACTTTCCGCCTTTACTTGATTTTCGTTAAGAAGACACTTATTTAAACAAACGCTTCCGTGAAAGAAGACAGTGGCGTCCATGATAAGCCTGTGAGGACTGCACTGTCTAATCTGGGACGAGACTTTTCGCACATGCATTAAGCCCGGTTTTTCCACTGGAATGTTCAGAGTACGTTAAGTCGGAGAGTCTAAATTAGAAAAGTACAACCCCTTACACTAGGCGTGATTTCTTGTTACCCGTCTATTGCGTTTGCATAATGCCAAAACAACCAGTCATTTGTTTCTTCACGAAAATAGGGCAGGAAGTTCGGCAAAACTTTGTTCGTGAACTTGTTTTATTTTACATTTTCATAAGGATATTCAATAACATAATTCGTCCTAATCCCTCTGTAGCATATCTCTCTTGACGTGTTTTTTTTTTTAATGCGAATATATTCGAATTTAGCAAAATGATCAAACACTCAATCTTGAATACAAAAAAAAATTTAGATCGGCATATAAAAATAGGATCGGTTGGATAAGTGGAAACAAACAAACCTGTTATGCCTAATTTGCGAACATACGACTCTGCTATAGCTTCATATGAATAGATTGCAGATTAAATTCCATACGGAACAATACGAGTACACGTGATATTTGAAGACTTTCCGAACGAATTCTCAACATGTGACTGTCTTAAATATTATTCATATTTCCATCATTTTTTCGGTGTGTTTACTTCTGACTGCTATACGGTATCAAATTATAACCGATTTTAATCTCAAAACGTTGGTGCAACACATTTGTTTTAATTGTTGTAAACATTATACATGATTTCGAAACAAAGTATGTGATACAAAATAGGTTTCTAATTTCGAATGCTTTAAGGTAAAATTCCATTTTCCAGTGCGGATGATAAAAACGGATTAGTTGCATTATAGCAGAACTTGAAATTGTCATGAAGGATAATATTTTTCGCATATCATATTTTCACACAACTGTGAAGAATACGATCGGATCCTTCACTCATAAAGATGTGAACACTGATGGGTCCATACTTGGGTATAATTGATTATCCCAGAAGACTATTGTTTGACTGCAGGAAACGCGGTTAGGATCACAAACTTCACAGAAAATGATAAGACAGTAACGTCTGAACAAAATGATCTCAAAGTGTACTTATTAAACAATGACATTCTATTTTCAAAGAGATAAAAAATATATTTTGTGAAAAATATCCAACACTGACAGATTGTGTGCGCCACATCCAATGAGGCTGTGTATTATTCAAAGAAGAATCTTGCAAAGTTTACATGCATAATTTCATGAAGTCGATTCTCATACGGAAGCTGCGCAATCGGTCAGATTGGTGTAGTCTCCCACGCAGGAAGCGAACGCCATCACGTGAGCAATCTCGCTTTCCTCGAGAACTCCCGTGAACAGGTGCGCCATTGGGCCGCGTGCAAAAATGCCTACGTCATCGCCGCCATGCGTCTCGGTTCCCATGTTAACGGCCGATTGTTGAAAGTAATGTTTGTCAGCTTATGAAATGAAAACGTAACATTTTAAAAATGCGCGCTGTTCTAATGGGTACATAACAATAGACTTATTGTTTCGTTAGCGTCACTTGCATTGTCGACTCTGCATAACAATGGCGAGAACACGAAAAAACGATGCGTAGGAGCGAAATCACGATGGGCGAACGTGATATCACGATGCGAGATCGCGATAGTAATATCGTATTCTCACATCATAATCTCGTGTCTTCGCATCGTGTTCTCAACCGTATTTGTTCAAAGATCGAAAATGCGAGAACACGTATATTGATATCGCGATCCCTTATCGTATTTTTTGCAACATCGCAGCTTGATCTTGCGTTCTCGCATCGTGATCTCGTATGTTCGCATCGTGATTTCGCTTCTTCGTATCGAGTTCTCACGTTCTGGCATTGTTATCATAAATGGGTTAAGAATGTAAATTCAGTATAAAAGGTCAATGTTACTCTGAGGTGGCTGTATGTAAAGGAAAAAAAGAGGCTAACAACTGATATCTTATTTCGAAAAAAAGTCCATCTTACTCGCAGTATAATGCATATTAACCCATTTATGCCTAGTGGACTCTCCCATCCTTCTAAATTTGATCAATTTATTTCCAAAATTAGGGATGTCCAGTATTTTTTTTTCGATATTTAGAATATTTCTTACAGAAATTCCTTAAAGCAAACAGCGCAGACCCTGATGAGACGCCGCATCATGCGGCGTCTCATCTGGGTCTATGCTGTTTGCCAATGCCTTTTTTCTAGACGCTAGGCATAAATGGGTTAATCCATAAACCCGCCTTCGAGTCAAAGTAAACTTATCAAACTGATGATTTTATTCCTTGCCTTTTTAACCTACGTATTACTCGATTCCTCAAAAATGTGCTTACCTGTGTCGACATTTGTAATATCCGGCCTAGCATTATGGTCCAGTCTGTATCCGGGACCGTTTCCGTACAGTAGGGTGGTGTACGGCTTTTTGTCAGCCGCTAACTCCAGTCCACTCGAACCGTCGTCGACCTTTCCTGGTATTAGAACATGTGAAACTCATGATACATGCAGATAGTGTCTAGTGTTACAAATTTATTATTCAGTGGTACTTGCGACCAAAAGAAACGTACGGCTGGTAGCGAGAGTGGACTTGGCAACTGACTAGAATGGTCAATCAAAATTATCAACTAGATCGAACAAAAAATATCCAGGTTGAATTAGAATAAACAAAGAATTTGACATTACTTAAATACAGGCTTCGTATCATATCAGGGTTCAACTTCAACAATGATTTCTTTCTTATTGTTTAAATGATTTTATATGAGTCGCGTTCTGAGAAAACTGGGCATAATGCATGTGCGTACAGTGTCGTCCCAGATTAATCAGGGACGACACTTTCCGCCTTAATTGGATTTTTGCTAAGAAGAGACTTCATTTAAACGAAAAATGTCATAAACGCGGAAAGTGTCCTCCCTGATAAGCCTGTGCGGATCGCACAGGCTGATCTGGGACGACACTTTACACACATGCATTATGCCCAGTTTTCTCAGAACACGACACATATGTTTAGAATTTGTAATTGAATTTGATAAACGTGTGCGTCGTCGATTACAAAAAAAAACAAGTAATATTGTATAAAATGAGCCTCGCTCTGTGAAAAGGGGGTTTAATGCGTGTGTGTAAAGTGTCGTCCCAAATTAGCATGTGCAGTCCTCACAGGCTAAACAGGGACGACGCTCAACGCTTTTATCGTATTGTTTCGTTGAAAGGAAGACTGTTCTTGACGGAAATCCAGTTAAGGCGGAGAGTGTCGTACCTGATTAGCCTGTGCGGACTGCACAGAAAATCTGGGACGCCACTTAACGCATATGCATAAGACCCCCCTTTTGACAGAGCAAGGCTCACACATCTCTACCTAAAATCGAGTTCCCTCTGGACGGATATCCGGCGATGACCATGGTGTGGGCGTGGTCGGCGGTGACGACAATCAGCGTGTCGTTGACGTTCGTGATAGCGTCTCCCTTGGCAACGGCGTCGGAGAACGCTATGGTGTCGGTGAGCGCCAACTTCGCGCGACCCTCGTGGTGGCCGTGGTCGATTTTGCCGCCTTGGAGTTTTGCCAAATGATAATTATTATGAATAGTGTCACATTCGATGTGTTAATCGTCTTTTAAATCATAATCGACGTTATCGCTAAATTCGTCTCAATCTTAGCATTTTATATCATGATACATGATGCATGAGTGGCGAATACCAGTGAATGATATTCTGATCAGTACACTCAAGCTCGAGTGCAATTATAGGTTTGATTATTTAACCTTGGCTAAGTGTCGAGTTTTGGGAACATTGTTTTTGACAAAAGATGAATATCCTCGTCGTTAGAGTATAATTTAAAAAAAAAATAAAAAAAAAATCGATAACAATGTAGAAACTGAGGCACTAGTTTTTTTTTCACTTCAGTAGCGATCGAATTTGTTTTAATCATATTATACCCCGGTCACACCGGACTGGCGTCCTTACGGCGACCCAGGTCGCAGTAAGGACGCCATCGACGCCGGAGGGACGCAGTATAGACGCAAGAGGACGCAGAGAGGACGCCGAAAATTGCTCAGGACGCGAGCCAACGGCGACCACTTTGAACATGTTCAATGTGGTCGCCAAAGTCCGGCGTTCTTACGGTGCTCTGTAAGGACGTTGTAGGGACGCCGTAGAGACGCAATAGTCGTAGAAGGGACGTGGTAGGGTCGCTGTAAGGTCGCCATGGACGCCTTGTGGTCGCCGCTCAAACCCACAGAAAATGATCATTGACTGCAAGGCGACAGTACGGCGACCTAATTGCGACTTAAGTACGTACTTTGTACGTCTATTGCGTCCTCAGAACGACTATGGCGTCCTTACTGCGACTTCATTGCGTCCTTACGGCGTCTATTGCGACCCTAAGGACGCAGTACGAACGCGGTAAGGTCGCGAAGGACGTATAACGGACGCGCAGAACGCCATAAACCAGGACGCTGGTGTGACGGGAAGGCAAAAAACAGCATTTTTACCGAAAAAGTCATTGGCGTCCTTACTACGACAATCAGAAATTTCAAGAAACACAGTCTTAGGTCGCCGTAAGGACGCCAGTCCGGTGTGACGGGGGTATTACGTCATATTTATGACATCAAAGTAAAATAACTGTTTAGACGTTTTAAGCACATTTCTCATCATCATCAAAAAAATATTCATTTTCTTCTTCAAATTACTCTTCTACATCTACAATAAAATAAATACACATCCTTTCAAATCATCATTAACCAAATACAGCATCAACAACAACAACAGCATTCACCTTCAACGAGTAAGAAGAAGCCTTTTGGGTTCTTGCTTAGGATTCGGATGGCCTTCTCCGTCATTTCCGCCAGCGACGGCTCCCCGGCTCGCTCGTGGTTCGAATCGTTACGCTCCAACTCGTACTGCATGTGCGAGTACTCGAACAAGCCTGGGAGAAAAGTGTGACGAGTTAAAATAGCCAGAGATGAACAAACCTGAGTGAAAAGTGTGACGAGTTTAAATAGCCAGAGGTACGATATGGTGCAATCGTGGTTCGGATCGTTACGCTCAAACTCGTAGTGCTACATTCGAACGAATATCTGAAGGATAGTGTAACGAATAAAAAATAAGCCGATGCGGCACTTGTTTTGTTTTAGTTTATGTCAAATTCGAGCATATTCAAATAGACATTCTCTGTTTTTCTAATGTGTACTTTAAAGAGAGTATGCACGATTTTGTCAAATATTTATTAATTTATATAAAATGTGTAAAAAAACAACTTATTATACATATATATTAATATAAATTAAAATAAAATAAAATTAATATCTGGCTTATTCCGCATTTTTCGACACATGTTCTTCTTAACTTTTATTTAAATTTATATTGAAATATATGTACAATAGGTTTTTTACACATTTTATATAAATTCATAAATATTTGACAAAATCGTGCATACTCTCTTTAAACTACTCGGGATAAGGCCATCGTTGTTAAGTTACTACGCAACCTTATCCAAAATCGTTGTTCATGAGACATCGACAATAATGTCTAATGTTAACCAGTACTAAGTACAAAATCAGGCGAATGGACAATGGCGGGTGCCTACCCATGAGAGAGTCCGTTGTAGCCGGATCCACGCTGTTGAAGGCAGAGGCGTTCCAAACGTACTGGTAGTTCCGGTTCAGGTTGTGCTGCCCATTCTTCCATTCCTTAAATAGTTCAACTGTGCAACGTAGAAAAAGTGGAAAGCTGCCTAAAGCATGTACATCGATGAAACTACTGACCTGTAAACTGTTAACCCTTTACATGCTGGGAAATTTGTCGTCTGCTAAAATGTTGTCTGCTAAATTTCTAAAATTAGCATTTTCGTCGATTTGTTTTCAAAGAATACTATCAGAATAGCAAACAGTTTGGATCCTGATGAGACGCCACGTTCTGTGGCGTCTCATCTGGATCCAACTGTTTGCAAAGGCCTTCAAAATCCGGTTCCAGCGCTTAAAGGGTTAAACCGAAAATCGTCCATTAATATCTGCTGTTGCACGTTATAAATAAGAATTTGAATGTACAGACAATGTTATGTTGGGATTTTTAGAAGATCAATAAACAGTATGTTCCTGAAATAAAGTTCATGTCAATGGCGTTCTATGAAAACCGAACTTAATGCATGTACGTTAAGTGTCGCCCCATATTAGCTCGAGCAGTCCGCACAGACTATAAAGGGACGTCACTTTCCTACTATACTGGATTTGCGTTTAGAATAGACTTCCTTTACACACACAAACATCCTTAAAAGCGGAAAGTGTTGCTCCCGATTACCCTGAGCCGACTGCACAGGCAAATCTGTGATGACAATTTACGCACTTGCATTAAGCCCCATTTCCAAGAACGCGGTTTATGCGATGAAAGTCACCTATTAAAATAACTGAAGTCAAAGATGTCGATGCTTAGCGTTGATGCTTCATAAAAAACTTGACCTCACTGTTAGTATATCTCCTACGATGTATAATCAAACATGTCCCTGCTATGCCTGGCAAACCCGAATTCTAACCATCGTTACCTGGATAAGGTCCCTCCCATCCCGACGACCGTAGTGCGCGTTCGAGCCGTGCTCTGGGTCCGTCTGGTCGGCCCGCAGGAAGAACTGGCGACCTCCGCCCATGATAACCTGGGTTACAATAACAATTCAGACGTGTATGCACCGTTATGAAAACAGACTGAGAAATTATCCCCAAATAATGTATTTTAGCACAACAAAATGATTATAGATTTATAAACTGTAAATATATCTACGTCGGTTTTTTTTTATATTTGATATCGAACGAAGAAAGGTCGTTTTCAATGCGTCTTTAACTACTCGTGAGCTCGTGCATATATAAACTGCGAGAAAATTCAATTAATCACTGAATGGCAGTTTTTTCACGGCAGTTAAGCAGGGAACTTCCGAAAATCGTTGTTTTGCTTTAGATGTATCCCTCGTTGTTAAACATATGGTTGTCAAGTAAACTTTCTTAAATGTGTGGGTCCTTGGGTAAAAAGCTATACCTGGATGTTCGGGTAGTCGTCGACGAGCTGCGCCGCGATGTCCTTACAGCCGCCGGAGACGGTGCGCGTGTAGTAGTCGCCCTCCCAGCCCCTGGCGGCCACGTTAGCGTAGAGGCCGGCGGGTGTAGCGTGCGTCACGCGCGTCGTCGTTACGAAGCCGACGGATTTCCCTAGAGACGATAAACAAGAGTGTCTATCGAGAGCCATTCAGTTTAGACGAGACATAGTGGCAGTGATCTTCGCATTGCGAAATCACATGATGTTGACAGGTTGAAATTATTACAGGTATCAGCGATAACATATATACAGTTATAGCAATACTAAGTAGCATCATTAAAGTGGTGGCGCCAGTTAGGTGGTGATGATGATGATGATGATGATGATGATGATGATGATGATGATGATGATGATGATAATGATGATGATGATGAGGAGGAGGAGGAGGGAGAAGTAGAAGGTAGAGGATACAGATGATGACAACGATGATGATACCGAGATCTACCTGCAGCCATCGACCAGTCCAGAATTGAGGTCACTTCCGCCCCCTTCTGGCTGTTGCAGTCGCCATGATGCGTCCTAGCGTCCACCCCGATGGTGCCGATGTTCGCCTTGACACCGCACAGGTACGCCGTGGCGGAGGAGGCGGAGTCTGTCACCTGTGAGTCCTGGCTGTACGTCTGAAAGAATGACCGGGAAACTTGTTATCTTTGTATCTTTGTTTCTTAAACCACTAGAGAAATAGACTGATCCCGGAAAAGCACGAGTTTAGAAACACCCACTTATCACCCAGGTACAAACAACGCTAGTCCATTATATCAACCAATCATAGCTTAGTTTAAATCATAACGGTTGATACGGTGTGTGATTTTAAAAGGATTATAAACCGGTCAGCTTTATTTGTACCAGATATTTAGTGGGTTTTTCCAAAAAGTAGTTGTTTTCTGGGATACATATCTACCAGTTAAGTGTTGTATACAAATAGGCTTCAATGTCGATGCATGTACGTTAAAAACTTTAAGCAGGAGCCTTGGTAGGTTATTTACGTTTTAGTGCAGAGGAAATAAACTATATGTTTTACACTTACTTGATATTATGTATGTCTTATCATTTTCTCTGTTTTGTCTATATTTTTAAAAAAGCAAGCGGAAGAAAAACACGATTCACATTAAAATATTAAAAAAAAAAAAAATCACGAAAATCAACAAAAATGACGTCACTTTACTATTTCTAACAAGTTTATTCCAGCAGTGCTGAAATAAAAATAAGTTTATTCTATACAATCCATGGGGATTTATTTCGACAATGTCCTCGTCATCATTTGATAAAATACAAAATATTGAAGTGAAAAAGAATGGTTTATAAACAGAGAAAGGGGAAGATGACTTTTGATTTTGTATACGCATAAACAAGCATCCCTAATGGTGCGGACAATGTTGGTGCCTAGATCGCACGAGTAATGGCTGGTAATGAATGCTATCTTATAAGCAGCATCTCGCCTAATTGGGCATGTGTTAAATGAGGCTGTTTTCAATCCGAATAGAGTTATAACACGATGCTATTGCACCTTTTACTATTATGTCGCTGAGATGAACAATAAGTGCGTTGTTGCTGTGGCTGTACAGATAAGACACCGTCACGTCACTGGATAAACAATACGTACGTTGTCACTATGGATGTACAGACAAGACACCGTCACGTCACTGGATAAACAATATGTACGTTTTCACTATGGATGTTACGTTGTCACTAGGATGAACACATAAGACACCGCCACGTCATTGGATAAACAATATGTACGTTTTCACTATGGATGTAACGTTGTCACTAGGATGTACACATAAGACACCGCCACGTCATTGGATGTAAAATAAGTGTATTGTCAAAAGGATGTACAGATACGACATCGTCTAGTCTCTTGGTATACAATAATAACGTTGTCACTATGATGTACGGACAAGACACCGTCACGCCAATGGATATAAAATAAAAACTGTGTCACTATGGATGTACAGATAAGACACGGTCACGTCCATGGATATAAAATAAGTACGTTATCACTATGGATGTATAGATAAGACACCGTCACGTCACTGGATAAAAAATACGTACGTTGTCACTATGGATGTACAGATAAGATACCGTCACGTCACTGGATATACAATACGAACATTGTTACTAGGATGTACAGATAGGACACCGTCACGTCACTAGGTATAAAAGAAGTACGTTGTTACTAGGATGTACAGATAAGACACCGTCACGTAACTAGATATACAATAAGTACGTTTTCACTAGGATGTACAGATAAGACACCGTCACGTCACTGGATATACAATAAGTACGTTGTTACTAGGATATACAGATAAGACACCGTCACGTCACTGGATATACAATAAGTACGTTGTTACAAGGATGTACAGATAAGACACCGTCACATCACTGGATACATAATAAGTACGCTGTCACTAGGATGTACAGATAAGACAACGTCATGTCACTGGATATACAATAAGTACGTTGTCACTATGGATGTACAGATAAGACACCGTCACGTCACTGGATATAAAATAAGTACGTTGTCACTATGGATGTACATATAAGACAGCGTCACGTCACTGGATATACAATAAGTACGTTGTTACTAGGATAAACAGATTAAACAGCGTCACGTCACTGGGTATAAAGTAATTACATCTAATTAGGATGTACAGACACCGTCACGTCACTGGATATAAAATACGTACGTTGTTTATAGGATGTACAGATAAAACAACGTCACCATGATGGATATACGGAAAGGAGGTTGTCACTATGAATCTACAGATATGACGCCGCCACGTCACTGAATATACAATAGGTACGTTGTCACTATTGGTGTACGGATATGTCACCATCACGTCGCTATATATATAGTAAGTGCGTTGTCTTAACGGATGCACGGATCCACGGATCCTTCACATCCCGTCAGCAGATGTACAGTAAAAAAAAATTGTCACTATTGAAGTACAGATATGACACCGTAATACCTCCGATACACCGTTCGAAGTACGTTCTGAAAAAAGTGACTAAACGGGCTCGAACTGTGTGAGAACGGAATGATCGTAGTAGCAACGTGTTACGAACTGTCTTCGAACTTTGTGGATGGCCTTGAACGGGGTTGAACGGGAGAGGTGTTTCCGAACTTTGAGCCTACTCAAAATTGTCTTCCGATCATCCCGTTCTACAATTAAACGTAGTTACAACGTACTTGAAACGGAAAGGACGTACTAAGAACGGATAGGTCGTACTAAGGTCGGGTTAGAAACGTGCTAGAACGTAGTGCGATCGGACCGAAACTTCCTGTACGGTGCCACACCGAACGAGTCCGTTTCTAGTCCGTCCAATCCGTTCTCAGACAAACCGACCCNTTCCAATCATTAAGCGACGAAACTTAGGTATTTTTATTTCGGCGCCACTCAATATTCATGTAATGATATTTCTATTTCTTAAATACAGTCGTCAACATTTAGCGGTGGTGGTAGTACAAATTTGGGGCCTTTTGAAGTTGTGTTTGTGTGTCAGAAAATTAAGCTATACTGTTATTACATGATCAACAGGGCTGTACAGATATTTTGGGTTGGCACAATCTCATGTCGAAGGACACTTTTGAAATACGTTGTCACATGTAGGTACAGAATTATAATTTACTACATGTATATTTACAACAAATTAGCGGTGGTTAAGGATAACGAAAAAGGAGGTTATATTTTAAGGACATTCTTATCATTTAATATTCTAGGAAGATCAATCAAATCAATACCTTCTACCTTTTGTAGAAATTAATTTTGATTATATTCATCTTTTATTTTAAAGACGATCAAGATTCTTCTTCCTATAAAGTGCAGGAGGGCTCCTCTGGAGATTGCTTAATTACTTAAGTAAATAGTCTGTAAAAGCCTGAAGAATGGTTTGTAAATAAACGCGATTAAACGGGTCGATAATTGTTTAAACTTCCTGTTTGAAATGTGTTTTCAAAACGTGATCGGAAATGCAGGTATATCCAAGCTTAAACGTCACAACATCGTGCTTAAAATTAACTGGATGTGTTTTATACTGTAAACATAAATATAAATATATAGCTCAAAAATATAAGAAAAAAATGAAACAAATTGCAAGTTTCGTTATATTACTGTTTGTTCACAACCTGAATGGATGTTTTGCAAAAAGATTGAATAATTCAGAATGTGAAAATAATCATTGTATTGACATCCGATATTTAACTCCAACAAAGGAAAGTGTTGATATACACATAATATGCAGTCTACATTTCACGAAGGATTTATTTTGCGATAATGTGTGGTCAACTGTTACCATACTACGTCTAGTAGGTAACTGGAACCACGAAAATGGCGTCGACTTAGACTCCAACACGTTTGAAAGGTTTGGTCATTTAGAAGAGCTGCGCTTTGTAGGCGTTCAAATCGTGACTTTGTATCCAGGCTCCTTTCGTGGATTGGATAACCTCCGAGTCCTTGATCTGAGCAACTGTGTCAATTTGGGATATAACAATTTTATGTCTGCGTTTGAATCGAACGCAACACTACCAAGCCTCCAAGAGCTGATTCTGCATATGGCGGGGAACAGAGAGGGCAATTTTGAGTTTCAAGAAACATTTGTAAAGCTTCTCTATTCTAGACCGGTGCGTGTAGTAGATTTATCGGACATGATTATAAAAGGATATGATTTGGGTCCAATAAGTTGCTATGCAAGACATTTGGAATTTCTGAATATATCTGGAATATCTGTGTTGAATCTTGCAAATAGTAGCAATATTATGGTCTGCAGAATACCGTCTTTAAAAATATTGGACGCAAGCCGTAGGGATGCTGATAAAAACCGCTTTCAACATTTTTGGTGCGTTAACGAAAAGACAAGTATATCAACCAACTTCTTCTTTTTTGATTACGTAAACGTCAGTCTGGATGCTTTATACCTTGACAACATGTGTGGAAACATACGAACCAGAAATTTAGTAGCATCTTCACCTCTTGAAGTGAGATGTCCATCTGGATCAACTTTTTATATAAAGAATCTATACTTCCGACGTAACTACATTTCGGTTCTCGATGTAGAAGTGGACATGCAGTGCCCTGTAATAATAGACTTACTCGATTTATCGGATAACGGATTGCAATATATAAGTCAACAAGAAATGTGTCCACAGGACACGGATGCCCCCAACTGTAACTTTGTCACTACATAAAAGTATAACTGTGTAAATGTTTTTGAGAAATACAGCGCCTACATTTTATTATAATTTTAGTTTGCTGCATAACAGGTGTTCAATATTTAAATTGTGTTGTTTGTTACATATGTCATCTGCTGCAGTTTGTATATTTTTTTTTCGCTGTTAACAATAACTATCGTGTTTTCTATATATCACTCTCTTTATGTTTTCATATTTTTTACATTTACAACCATACACACCTACATTTTTAAGTGATGGCGACATAAGGAGGACAAAGGCAAATCGTTGCAACATCCACCAACCCCCTTTTAAGCGGTACATTATATGGTTGAAACATGCATATCTCTACCGCCTTTTTTGAGAGTTGCATATCTATACCGCCCATTTGAGGGTTGGGAACACTTTGGTAAAGATAACGACTATTTGAATTAGAGAGCAGGCACCATGCTATATACCCCCTTTTCTTCGAAAGGGGGCATAAAAAGCTTTATGGAAGATAACCTTTCTGACACAATTGCTATTGGCTGATAACAGTCTTGGCGAAATGGTCTCTTTTCACCCCGAACAATTTCAAAAGCTGTTTGCTCCACTTGAAAGACTAGAAACCTTGGATCTTTCACGAAATAAGTTCGCTACATTACCTAATGGGATATTTACAAGCAATCGTCAATTAAAACGCCTTTACTTGTCTGGCAATGTTTTTGAGCAGGTTCCTTTCNTGACCTTTGAACTCAAAGTGTGACCTTGACCTTGGAGATATCAACGTAATTCTTTTAAGCGACACACCATCCAATGATGGTGAACAAATGTGCCAAATGATTTTAAAATCTCACAAAAAACGACATAGTTATGGCCCGGACAAGCTCATTTATGGCCATCTTTGACCTTTGAACTCAAAGTGTGACCTTGTCCTTTGAGATATCGACGTAATTCTTTCGTGCGACACACCATCCAATGATAGTGAACAAACTTGCCAAATGATTTTAGAATCTCACAATGAACGACATAGTTATGGCCCGGAGAGAGCGTTAACTTCTAGAGCGTTAACAAGGTTTTACTATAGCCATATAAGGAAAACTGCCCCACCCCTTGGCGGCCATGTTTTTTATCCAACCGAAACCATTTTTGAACTTGTCCAAGATTTTATTGGGACACATGTTCCCACCAAGTTTCATGAAGATTGGACTAAAAATGTGACTTCTAGAGTGTTAACAAGGTTTTTACTACTATAGCCATATAAGGAAAACTGCCACGCCCCCTGGCAGCCATTTTTTTCAACAAACCGGAACCATTTTCGAACTTGTCCAAGATATTATTGAGACACATGTTCTGACCAAGAAGCACGACGGACAAAAGGCGATCACAATAGCTCACCATGAGCACGTTGTGCTCAGGTGAGCTAAAAATGGACATTTTTTAAGAAGGAAAGTAAGCCCTGGATGTCAATTATATTAAATCTATAAGATATTANCAATAGCTCACCATGAGCACGTTGTGCTCAGGTGAGCTAAAAAGAGGTCGTTGTCTCATTTGTGATATTTACGTACTAAGAACGTAGTAGGACGGAGTGAGAACTGCCTTTGAACGAGTTACCACTGCACAACGAATATAGAAGAACTGCGTACGAACGTGATTTGAACTGGATACAGACGGACTGGCAACGAAATAGGACGGGATAGGAACGAGCGCGAACTGTGTATGAACGTCATTCAATCATATTGTAGATTTTTTTCTGACCAAAACTACACGTTAAAGCAAGTTCACATCCCGTTCTGCATTTTCTTCAGAACGTGGTCGAACTGTCTAAGAACATGCTTAATGTACGGGCTCCATTAAGTCACGGGATATACAGTTTGTCTGCTCATGTACAGACATATACTGACGTCCCTGAGTGTACAGTTATCAAGTACTTTGTAACTTTGGATACATAGATAAGATGCCGCCTCGTCACTGGATATAAAGAATGCATTTTTTTTCAGAACTGCCCGGTTAGCGCAGTGGTAGGTACCCGCGCTTCTCACCAAGGCAACCCGGGTTCAATCCCCGCTCCCGGAAGCATGTGAGTTTGGTTGGAAGTCACCTTACCGAACAGGGTGCTCCGAGTACTCCGGCCTCTCCCCCGCCCCTCGACACAAGACCACAAACAATTTAAAAAGCATACAGTAACACATAAATAGCTGAAAATTGGATGTTTAGTTCATATTTCGTCCCAATCTATGTGAGTCTTGAAAGGTTAAAACATTTGTTAAGAATGCTGGGTCTTCACATAATGCAGCCTCCGGTGCGGGAGGAACTCATTCTAAACTTGGATCTACACAAACTGTCAGAGCACTAATAAAGCTTCGTTTCGTCTCTGGAGATACAGTATATCCTCACTATGGATGTTCATATACTATCAAGTCTATGATTTTTATCAATTTCACAGACCAAGATCGAAGAATGCTCGTTAAGATATAATAATATGAAACGGACATTAAACGTATAAGAACGGACACGAACGGATAAAATGAGTTTATGTCCGTTGCTCGTCCGTTACCTCGGTGTGACCGGGACTTTATCCAGAAGAAGTCCGTTACTCGCACGGTAATATCCGTTATCCGACCGTTAATTATCCGGTACATATCCGTTAAACTTACGTTTTTCCCCGTTACATCACCGGTACTTGTGCGGTCATTGTGTGTTTCCTACGCTTCACACATCGATTGCTTGAGTTTTGAGCGGCAGAGCAGGTAAATGTTATCACCGGATAACCAAAATCTGCATATTTTCTCTCCGTTACATGTTCGTTAGTCGGTGTGACTGGGCCTTTACGTTAGCAATGCTTGTGGGAAATAACGGGAATTAATGTATTCGCTTGACTCAAAACATGGCACGATTCAGCGTTTCATTAGCCATGTATATTAGCATTTAGCACGTTCGATTTTATATTGTCGTTGTCTTAAGTATTATTAAAGGTTGCTTAATTTTCTTTATCAACCTATGTATGCATGTTACCTCGTATTTTCATGCTTTGCATACAATTGTAAAAAAAATGCATTGAATTGTATATGCATATTGGAATGGTTTATTACCTTCGACAGGCCGACGAACGGGAACTTGTCAAAGCTAAGACTGTCCTCCTCACCGGTGTTTCCGGCGAGCTGCCCCTTGAGTATCCGGGCCGCCGTCACCGTCGGGATGCTCATGCCGTCACCCAGGAACATGATCACGTTCTTGGCCACGTGCTCAATACGCCGTTGGTGAACACGCTTCAAGATGGCCGTCTTAGCCTGGTTGCGCCAGAACGTCGGTGCTGACGGAATCGAACGTTTATACTTGGTTTTAGTTGGGTGCATAATTAAAAGGGGCTTGCTGAAAGATTTTCGCATTTTTGTTTAAGTTTGTAATAATGAATGCGTATTTTTTACCGCCAATTACGCCATTCAAGAAAGAATCTTTTGTTTTTTTGTTTGTTTTTTTACTTTATGGAATTTTATAATAAATTCCCCTTTTACAATCAACACTATTGTGTTTGTTCTTTCCTTCGCGTCATACGAGTCCGTCCGGTCTATGACCTTTTCATTTCCACCTAGGACTATACATAACATGACTAAAATGTATAATTTAAAATAAAGGAATTAAGTAAAGAGCTCAGGTATCATAACAAGAAAATAATTAAAGAACGAAAAAACGTTGGCCCCAATCGGGATTCGTACCGGGGCTTTTTCGATTATATTACTATATTTGCCTTAACGTGTATCAATTACATTTATAGCGAAGATTATACTTGATGATCAATTTGTTAATAGTAAAAACTTAAAGCACACCATCAGTTCAAGTAAGTAAAATCGGGCCCTCATAAAGTAACACGTGTATAATCTATCCATAATAATATAAACTACACGTATGCAGTTCTAAAAAGCATGCGAATACGAAATCTTCGTCAATTTTTTGCGAAATCGATATATCGTACAGAAAAAAATGAGTGTATAACTTACATTCGCCATTGCCTGAAAAGACAGGAGCCCTACTGGTAGGAGTAGTAGTGTCGAGCAAAAATGCCTGGGTGGTGGCAAAGAGGGCTAGAGAAAATATGCCAATGCGACAATCCATATTGGCGAACAGTAATTAAGTAATGGCAAACTCAGGCCAGTCTTGTTTCGTGTCTGAAAACCCTTATCGTTGACTACTTCGTGATTTCTTATCTTGTAATGCTAATTAAAGGGCATATTATAAGACAGTTTGTAATATTGTGAATGTACTTTTTGTCTCTGAAGTGCAAATAAGGTACAAGCTCTAACCAAGCAAGGACAATATTTAGAACAACAAGGTTATATAGTAATTGACGCGAGATTAAGGGTGCGTATTGCGACGTCTCGATTAGTAATTATGAGTTTCAATAAACGAAATATATGACAATTACGTAACTGAAAACGTTTTCAGCGAAACGCACACACGTTAACTTCCCTGATAAATATGATCATTTTCAAGCATTTAATGAAAAACTTCAAAACATGCCAAAATCTGTGAAAAGGTCCCTTTAAAGTGATGTTCTTAAACAGGCATGCCCTAGTAAAATAACAACAAGCAGTAAACTATTAAGAGACGATTTAAATAAAATGGTTGGACATAAAAAAACGAAGCTGCATGACATAAAAAATCGAAGCTGCATCAAAAGACAACTTTATATAAAAAAATATATCAAGGGCCGCAATTGTGCTGTTTCATGAGCGATCGGTTGACCGTTAAAGGGGCCGTCCAACAGATTGGTAAATTGACAAAATTAAAAAAAGTTGTTTCATATTCGCAAATTTTCGCGTTTGTTATGATATTTTTGAGGAAATAGTAATACTGACCATTTACAATGCTCTTAAATATCCATTATATGCATCTTTTGACGATTTGAAAACCTCAAAATCATAAAGCGTCGTTCGACGCGAAACGATTGAATAATTTGGAAAGTTCTGTTATTGTCGCTATATTTTGTAAAACTACGAGGATTGCTTATATATATAATACGGCTATCGTACATGCTTGTCAGGATGGCCGAGCGGTCTAATTGGTTTTTACTCCAGGACCCCGATGGTCACTGGTTCGAGCCCTGATGAGGTTTACTTTTTTTTCCCTTTTTAAATTGTATTCTTGTTTTTTTAACTGCAGATTTTTAGGTCAAATGTTTGAATTTATCAATATAGAGCATTTAATGACATGCTTCAATACATGCCAAAATCTAGTAGACAGTCCCTTTAACACGTACCTTATGATATTATAACCTCCAATATGTTCATCGAGTTAGTGACAAAGCAGAATCAGCTTACATTGAAATGTCTCATAGGCCATAACTCCACACATCGTGAGGCGATTTGGTTGATTTATCGAACTTGACCGATATTTTTAATCACACAAAGATATTCATTGTGCCGGGAAAGAATTCCGTTTTGAAAATGTACAGTTAGCTAGACAGAGGAAACGGCTAATAGGCCGATTTAATAATAAAATTTAGTTTTAAATACTCCTGGGCGATTTTGCAAGTGCTCGAAATAAGTCAAGAGTTCATGCCACAACAAAAAAAAACAGCAACAATATTCGCATTAAATTAGGCAATGATTGGATAGAAATCGAAACTATTAGGCATGGAAGGTGGAAAGAAAATTGGTATTTAAGATTGAAAGAAAATTCATTGTTAAGTGAACAGTAGCCACAATCATAGTTATCAGCTTCGGTGGTTCACTTTAGGGCGTTCGCCTACGGAGCGAATGGTACCAAACCAGCGAGTTAAAAATCCAGGGGAAACAATCCATTGCTTTTCTGCAAGGCGCCCTGCATTTAAAAAAATCGGAATCGGCAGTAAAGATATTGTGAGTAAATGTGTCTCGTGAGACAAACTTTGCTGACCGGGCGATGGGTGCTACTGTTATAGGCGAAAACTTGCACTACATAATATGTGTCTGTAAGATTTGACAGTGTCCTACTAGTGCTTTGAAACTTCGTGCAACATTAAACTGCGTTCACCACTATGAAACGAAACAAATACACCAAAAATAATCCGATTTCAATCTGGGGTTAATTACTGCTTTAAACAAATATATGGATAAAACTGTACTTAATGAACTTAGGTTTAATAATTAAATTTAAAACATATGTACATAACTTCAATGTGTGTGTGTGTGTGTGTANATGTTACTTTGATTCACTGTACATTAAACCTTTTAAAGTACAAAACCGGTTACGAACATATATTTTTATCATTCAAATGCTTTGTTTGGAAGGAAATTACAAGTCGCTTTATGTATAGGTTTTGCACAGAGTATGTATTGGTTGTGCAACGAACTACACATAAAATGTAAAGGTTACTCAACGAAGTACCCTATCTGTACTTCGATGGCATTTGCAACACGATTTGATGTGGTTGCTTTAAAGCTGTGCAAATAAATCCCCACGATGTGTTGCTATAGGATCTATTTCGGTAAACCACTTGTATATTTATTACTTATTTGTTAACCTGAATGCACACTTATTTGTTGTGTTTCCATGTTATTATGTTTAAGTTGACAGCGTTAAGTCTTGTTCTTCCAAATTTCCTTTGATCGACAACAGCCCAACCGCATGTTTCAAGCAGCTTTTTACAACGCTTCTACAAGCACCTCGCTGTCACGTGACAAACAACCGTCATGCGCCAGCATGTGACCTTCGTAGAGAAGATTTATACAAAATGACCCTTATTGCATTTGATGGTGGCCATCTACTTTGAATAAACTTGAAAGTGACATTATGCCTAATAAAAAAATGCAAATTTCATGTAAAGAATATTTATTTTTCGAAATTTCAACGGCATTGCATAGTTGTCATGATACAGCTTGCCCAATCGTCGCCATTTTGTCCTTCCAAAATTAGTTCAAGCCGATGTTCT
Organism: Dreissena rostriformis; assembly: GCA_007657795.1. Taxonomy (NCBI): domain Eukaryota; kingdom Metazoa; phylum Mollusca; class Bivalvia; order Myida; family Dreissenidae; genus Dreissena; species Dreissena rostriformis. The sequence goes on along the minus strand of VMBQ01000499.1, from coordinate 207,977 downwards.
TTTTCTGTTACGCGGAGAAATTAGTTCGCGGTTACGTGCATAAATGTGTCATACATGGTTGTTTAATGTTTATAAAGTTGCGGCTTTAACGTATAATAGCATGTTATTAAGTTAACAGATCTGTGAATAAGTCCTTTTAGATTCTAATTACGTTTAGTTCCGGTGTAATGACGCGGATGTATTTGCAAATTTAGTGACGCGGAGAGTCTGGCAACTGTTGCCGTAGGAATAAACGCCATAGACACGGTAGCTGTGACGACTGTTACCCACCAACGACAAAGGTGATTTTCATAAATTTATACGTAGTTAATCATGTGATGTGATCAGCATCACCATTTTTACAGATTTCGAATGCTGATTTTGAATTGTTTCAATAAAATCTATGTCTATTTTTGTTTGTATTCCGTCTTGTTTCGTTGTCAAAATGGCGATTATGCTGTCGGTTGAATGGGCGTTCTTTTAGCTTATTTTTATGTTAAAAATAAATAATTTGGCGGAATATTTGAAAAAGTGTTTATTTATAACGGATTGTGAAGCTGGTTATTGAATAATGGATTCGATGTGTAATACATTATTTTTTTATCTTGATGAACTTTATCTTGTTAAAAATTGGGGCATTCAAGATGGAAGATCAAAGCGTCGAAATACCATGGATGCGTAGACGCTACCATGGGGGAAAGTCGGGTTGCTAAGAGATGATAAAGTTCTGTTAGATAATGTGAATGGGCTAAATTTTTGTTCAACATATGATCCAACTATTTATTTAGTGAGTCTAGCTTGCCAAACGTTCTGAATAAGGAGTTAAATTAAGTTTGAGATGGATCTATTTATAGACACTGTCTTGACAGGACACAGCATGCATTCTAATGTAAACAAGATTTGAATAATTAAAAAGTACAACTTTATTGCAATAAGAAAAGTTTATGGTATCTTGGAGAACGACTGTAATTAATAGTTAATGCATTATTTTAATACTCGTTATACATGTTAATACATATTATTGATATGATGATATTTAAACTTGAAATCTGGTTCTACTTTCACTTTGGGCTTTGAAAATGCACTATGCATGTTAAGCTATTAGGCTTTTAAAATGAAGTTAATAAATCATTCAATAATTTTTTTGAAGATTGTGTCTCTGTTTTTAATAATTAATTTATACAAGGCTTGCGCAAATCCTATTGTTTTTTTTTCAATCAAAATGTTTTATTATTTTAAAAGATTGTTCCCAATTTGGATATTAAACCACTCCATAAAATGTGCTCAGTTATAGTATTTTATAATTTATGATAACACTTATGCCTTTAAAATTTAATTCAATTGAGAAATTGTACTCCAAGGTCATATAATAAAAACATTGTTTACTTAAACTTAATTAAGCATATAAGGCGTGTGAACCATCTGAAAATGGGTTCAGGTTAGAGAAAGCCGGTAACACATTTTTAAATAAAAGGACTGGACTGTGATTTTTATTTTAATTGCATGGACTGCAATTCAGTAAATTAGCATTTGTTCAACTACAATGCTATCACTTGTCAATCATCATTTATGTAAACATAAGATAACAGATTCGGTTGTCTAGGTTACATAGGTATTCCCATTTGATAACATTAAACATTTCGTTTACATACACCTGACCTTTTGTTGCTCTATTACACTTCAATTGTATACCTGAACAAATAACACAGTTTTATGAGAAGTTGGAATAAGACAACAATTTGGGAATAAATTGTGTTTTTTCAAAAGTGAATAATATGCAGTTATATATGTTGTATTTTTTTAAGTTTGACAAATTATAATTAAAACAGATACTTGCATATATTATAGCATCATTTAAATTGGTTTTACTGCAAAACTGGATTTTTTCATTGATATTTTTTTAAATCCTCATGAAATGAAACTGTGTTCATTCGGCGCATGGACACGGTTTAAAAATACAGTTAAAATTATAAAAAAAAAACAATCACTGTTAATGAAAAAGTCATGGAAAATTGCTTATAAAGCTTGAAGTATAGAAAACATTACAAAAATAAACTCAGATCATGAAATGAATAACTTTGTTTGAGGAAATAACCAAAATGATGTCCATTCCCAGTTTAATGTCTAATTCCAAATTCGCATAATACAGTGTTTAAAGTAATTGTTCACACATACTAAGTAAAGCATGTGTAGTTTAAGACAAAAGAACAATTTACAAAGTAGAATTTATTAAATTCCAAGTTTTGAGAGAAATTGTGTTAAGGCAATAAGTTCATGCAATTTGTATACATGTTATTACAGAATATTATGAAACAATAAGCTAATATATGGTAATGAGTGTTCTGGCAACTCATGGCAACTTGAGGACATTTTCTATATTTTAGAGACACACATTAATAAAGATAAAAGTAATCCTTTTAAAATATTTTTTTTTTTACTTTTTTGTGTATTATAATTTAACAAGTAACAAACTCTTCAATAATGAGGAATATAACGCATTATTTTATTAATGGGCTACGATTGCAGGGCTATATCAGAATCAGAAAGCAGATATAAATCAGAAGTTTCATTCTTTGTAAACATATAGAATTTAATATTCTTCCTCGATCTTTTTCGGCATCTGCAACAATTTGTTTGTGACACATGAAATTTATGCGACAAAATAGCAATTTCACAATATAGCTGAAACACTGACGAAACCTGGATGCAGGTTTTTTTTTTCCACTTTTTGGGAAGATAGCCCATGGCTTTGGAATTGGGAATTTTATCGGCGTTTTCAATAAATTGGGAAAATAAATTCAGGATTGAATTTTTTTCGCGCAAAAAGTCTACTGAATTGGGGAAAACTAGTTTGATAGAAGTCTTAATAATAATTCAAATTAAGAGACAGCGTTTTTTTTCACCTGTTTGGGAACAGGTCCTGTCCCCTAGAAATTGGGAATTTTTGAGTCGCGAAATCCTTCAAATTGGGAATTTTCGCGTAGTGAAATCCATCAAATTGGGAAATATCAAAAATCATACAAATACATCAACTGGAATCTATTTTATGTAGTAAACAATGCTTTTATACACTATCAATGGCATTCTGGGATAGGGTAGATCATAAGTCTGTATAACAAATACCAGTTTATTTAAAAAAAAAATAACTGGTTTTCCAGATAGAATTAATGGGTATTGCCGCAATATAACTGAAAATTGTTTTAAATGGCATTAAGCCCAATTAAACAATTACTTTGTGTGGCAATTTGAGATAACTTGTCTAAATTAAAAGGACCAGCAGATGACCATTGTTATAATGGAAAACAGAAATTTAGGTGGAAAACATTGTGTCAAAGGGTGACGTGCTTATTACAAGACTTTTATGCTTGGCTGATTTCGTTTTGTTCACTTTCTTCAAGTAGTATTTTGAATTGTGACTCATTTTCTGGCTATTTATATAAAAACCACGATGCGAGTGTGCAAAATCGTCGGAAGTAGTTGACTATTTAACTTCGCCGCGAGTATTTGAAGAGTAAAACGAGATTTCGGATTTCCATATTTGGGTTTGTTTACTACGTAAAGACGTCGCTACGAATAAAACCAAAACCCGGGAAAATATTTTGTCAAAGTCGGCATTTCGAAATATCTATCATTCTTTTCGGTTAAGGGTTT
>VMBQ01000499.1:148754-203575 GCA_007657795.1 Dreissena rostriformis | reverse complement strand
TGTTTTATTTTTTTTTTTTTTTTTTTTTTTAATGATATAACTTTCATTTCTTTCCTGTACTAATTTGTGAATGGTAGGTTTCATTGCTTACCTGTGGACTTGTGTCCATAGATACATGATGAACTGTGGCTATGATCTCTTTCATTTAACCACAGGCCTTGGTAGTCAGCGATGACTGCCTTGGTCATTTCTGAATGCCCCCCCCCCCTCATCTCATGGAGCTGCACATTTTCAGTGCTGAAAGGTCAAGGTCATCCTTCAAGGTCAAAAAAACAAAATCCAAGGGAAGTAATAAGCTTTAAAGGGAGATGATTTCTATACCTGCCAAATGATAAATAGAAATTGTATTTCAAAGCGGCGCAGTAGGGGGCATTGTGTTTCTGTCAAACACATCTCTTGTTTTTTATGAATTATAAAGGAGTCATCATTTTTGTTTTTCATGTATTATTTCGTTTTGAAGTGTTTGAAGCAAAATGGGTATCAATATCAATAAAACTGGGATGTTAGTTACAATGTTCAACCTAAGGGACCAAATGGGTGGGGATGATTAAGATAGGCATGGGGTGTCATAGGGGGCATAAAATATACAAGTATAAATATTCAATTATTTTCTTTTTATTTCTTAATATTTTCGCTAAACTTGAAGCAGGAAAAGACACATGAATGATGTGATAAAGCATCAGACCCATCATTAAAGAAATAGAGGATATTTGTTCATGTCAGTGTAAGATCGTTTGTTATTTCACGAGTGATCATAGAAAATATGGCGCAGCCACGAGTGAAAATATTATTTTTCTTTGATCACGAGTGAAATAAGAAACGATCTTACACTGACATGAACAAATTTTCTGTTTCTTTTATGCCCCTTTTTCAAGAAAATAATTAATTATAATTTCCCTTTCGCTGAAAAGTGACCCTCTCTCCCGTGGCGTGCCTCAAAACATTATAATGACGTCATTTTTGACGTCATTTTGTTTACGAAATGAAGTCATTATTCCAGGGAAATTCTTCAGTTAACTCTTTTACAATGTAAATAAACGGTAAAAAAAGCATAAAATTAAAAGAAAATATGTTGGATTCGGTGGATAATTGATTTAATTTTACTCGTGATCATAGAAAAAATATAAACAAGGATATAAACAAGGGAAGTACATCTCCATATGATAATCTAAAAATAGAAAAAGAAATTCCGAAAATTTGTTCTTTTCACCGGTGAAAACAAACTGAAAAGAACAATTTTGTTCTTTTCACTGCTGTTATTTCACTGCAGAAATGTCATATTTTATCATTAGGTATAAAAGAAATGAAATTATAATGATTATGATGCTGAGTCAAATTGACAATCGAATCAACTAAAAACCAGTTCAAAATTAAAACAATAACAATGTCTTATAAGTTAAATAATATTTAGAATAAGATACTTTGAAAGGTAAAAAATGTTATAATATCAAATAAATTGTGTAGAATTAATTAACTCAATTTGAAAATATTTAGATCACAATATGCCAAATTGTAGCTGAGTAGAAAGAGTCTGACCAAGACATATTTTGTTGCAGTTGATTCAGATGAAGACCTTCCAGATCTGGAATTGATGGCCACGCAGACATACGTGACTGACTTGCAAGCCATGAACCCTACTGTTGTACAAGTACACCAAGTAACACAGGTAATCAGTGCCCCAGATAAGCTGCTTTTCGGCGTTTTTCACCCTATTAAAATGTTTAAAAACGCAAAGAAATTCAATATAATGCGTATTGAAAATGCAATCAACTTTACTTTTACGCGTATTCTTTAAATTTAATGCGTACGATACAAGTCTCGATCGAAAATGCTTTGCTTAATTTCGGTAATTTCTCATTGGAATAATTATTGTACGATGGCGAAGATTTTATTCATTCGAAAGTTAGCAAGCGCTTGGCTGACGGAGGAGCAAAACTGTCAAAGTTATTCAAACGCCATGCTGACTAAATTTCATAGCAAATAAAGCGTCTGACTAAACTATTTACAACATGCATGTATTTGTAATGCCTCTGTACTTTTAGTTTCTATAACGGTGCGTAATAAAAATTTCTAAGCGAGGTCGTTAATAAAAATTTCTAAGCGAGGTCGAAAGATGTCTGCGATTGTTGCGCTTAATATATGTCGATCGCCAACTTTTTCCATCCAATTAGGCAAGCACGAATATGTGCCGAATCATTTGTGTTATCAATTTGGTAGAAACTGTGTATACAGCAGTTGAAAGTAGCCAGTTTGCAGCAATTATATTGTGGTATAAGCAGGGATCATATTTTCCCACAACATCAATCGGTCTGGATTTAAAATCGGGGGAAAAAGTATTCGAACATTTACATCCGAAATACATGGCAGAATTTTTCAGGTCGAAATCGGGACACCCCACAAAAAATTGTCGGGAAATTTGACCAAAAAGAAGGACACCTTAAACGATCAATCATTCGACCTTTACTTTATTCAGTATATTACTCACAAAAACTCTAATTTTCTGCCCAATTTTGATGATACATGTGTTTAAGAAATTCGTGAACACAGCGTTCGTCATTGTCCGGAATTTAACACACTCTATAAACTGAATTGTGGGGTTTCCCCGTATGCCTCGATTTGACATTCAATCGGTACAGGGATATCCCCTTGAACATATGTAAATCGCGTGACGCGATGTGAGCGCATCGAGCACTTTTCTTATTCAACCAATCGTCAATTAACTCTAAATTTAGATTGATGCAATATGTTGAAAATCAGTCGAAAACGAAAGTTAATTTATGTGAAACATCGATGTGTTATGGTCGGAACCCAATTTGTTTGATGTACAAAATAGGTGTTTTAACAGCTTTTATAACCATATGTGGTATAATACACAGGATAATTAGTGTCATTGGCGTTTATTTCTGTCTCATACATCTTTCGATAGCACATAGAGAACCCTTTCATAAAAACACTGTGGTGTGAATGCCTGATAAAATCAATAATTTGCCGATAAATCGCCGATAAGGTGTCAAAAACAACACTGGTCGACTCGAGTAGCAGAAGCGGGTTGTTAATTGGGGGCAATAAAGGGATTAGCGATGGTAAATTTTAGCCAGACTGAGCTTGAATAACGAATTTTATTGGGAACTTTACATCGTTTTTTTTACGAATGTTGGGACAGAATCGGACCGACTGTTTGGGATTTTCAATCGGTCTTTCATGACCCCAATCGGTCTAGGACCGACAAAACCGAAAAAATATGATCCCTGGGTATAAGTGTTAAGAACTTATTTCACCCAATTTAAAAACGGAAATCACCCTATTTTTCTAAATCAATGGGTGAAAACCCTATACCCAAATAATTATCTTGGGCACTGAGGTAATGCCCACTGGCTTCTCTTACCATTCCCTGTGGCTGCAAAGTTATATTTGATAATATGTGTCAAGTTCTGAGAAAACTGGGCATAATGCTTGTGTGTAAATAGTCATCCCAGCTTAGCCTGTGCAGTCCGCACAGGCTAATCAGGGACGACAATTTCCGCTTTAATGGAATTTTTCGTTTTAATGAAGTCTCTTCTTAGCAAAAATCCAATTAAGGCAGAAAGTGTCGTCCCAGATTAGCTTGTGCTGACTGCACATGCTAATCTGGGACGACACTTTACGCACATGCATTATGCCCAGTTTTCTCAGAACACGACACATATTACCTTCAGTGGTCAAAATAAGCAGTCTGACCAAGCGTTTGACTTCTTATATTGTAATTTTTTGCCAAGAAAAGGTAACAAGCCCACCTACATAGATGAATTGGAATATCTAATCAAGTCTGGTGATATATTTACAAGTGCAGGCTATCAAGTGCCCAGGTATCCAAAAGGTTGCTTGTACTGGTAGCCAAATATGAAACATGCTTTTAATTTCGAAAAAAAAACAACAAAAAACTAAAAGATCAGACAATGTCGAATATAACATTGCCAGGGCCGTCTCTGTCCATCAGGAGAAGGGGCCCTCATCATGGACTCATGAAAAAAAATAAAAATAGGGGGATTTTTTTCCAAAAAAGGGGAAAAAAGTATACTTTTTTGATGGGGAATGGGGCCGATATTCGGCCCCAAAAAACGGAGATCGATGGCCATGATTGCTTTGATACTGGCCCTATGTCGAAAATGTACCAGTAACAATAGGCGTGTTTTAATAATCTGTATTGACAGCTGATAAAACAAAATGAGTCTGGTAATTTTCATTTTTTGGTAGTCATGGATACAATGGTACCATGCTGATAGCAATGATAATAATAGTAGACTTTTCATTAGTTCTGGCACATACTATCTTGCATACATTGAAGTTATGTGCCTGTTCTCTAAAGTGACTTAGTATTGTTAACCCCCGCAAAAGGCGGAGATATATAGAATTGGGTTTGTCCGTCTGGTTGTCACAGAATTTTGAAATAAGCTGGTGATATCAATTCAACAAATTTGCTTTTTTGTTTAGTATTAATGGTGTATTTCCAGAACTCAAAGTCCTCTTCCAACCAGCCCAGCCAAGCCACCAAAACGGCTACTATTATCCAGCCCGCCTCAGCCCATTCGGGCCAACAGCAGTTTATTGTGACCAGTAAGTATAAGAATACAGTACAGGATCAAGATCAGTCTGTTTTTGTTAGGCATATTTTGAGCCTAATTCTCCTTCTTAAAAGGTACATATTTGTCCCATCTAATAACCTTAATATTCCCCTGTTAATGAAAGCTTTATTTTGAAAAAAAAGAGGCTTAATAAGGTAAAAAAATACATTTTGCTGCTTTTTTTCTTATTTAGCCACATTTTTTTTTAGCTCTACTGGCCAAAGGCCGGAAGAGCTTATGTCATGGCGTGGTTTCCGTCGTCCGTCCGTGGGTGCGTTAGACTTTTTCTTGTTTACGCGATAAACTCCACAGTTCTCTTCCGATTCTTTTCCAACTTGTTCAGTGTCTTTATATTAATGAGATCTCGAACCCTATTGAAAATGGGTTGTAGGCTTGATCTCTATTGAAAGTTGAGATGATTTGCAAACTAATAAGGGAAATGGAACCATTTCCATTTTTTCCTTTATTTAATATGTGATTTAGTCAGTCTTTTATGTCCGATTCAATTGAATTATTTATAGAGTACTATTAAGGGCATCAAGGAGATGATTTGAAAACTATTTAGAGAAATGGAGTCATTTACATTTTTATGTCCCCCAGTCTATACTGGGGGACATATTGTTTTTGCCCTGTCTTGTTTGTTTGTTGGTTTGTTTGCACAAACTTTTACATTGGCCTTTACTTTTGCAATATTGAAGATAGCAACTTGATATTTGGCATGATGTGTATCTCCTGGAGCTGCACATTTTGGGTGGTGAAAGGTCAAGGTCAAAGGTCAAATATATGTGTAAAAATCGCTAAAAAGGGGACATAGTGTTTCACAAACAAAGTCTGTTTCATTTGAAATAATAACAGATTGTTTATACTATTACCAAACAATAACATGATTTTATGAGTTTGTTGCAGAAGACTCTAGAAATCAATGTGATAAAAGGAGAAAATACTCATTTGAGTAATGAGATTTTACGATCATTTTAATTAATATGGCATAAATCATCGTAATTGAACTGATATTTTGAATTGATGAAAATGACATAAGGCCAAAACAAAATAATGTTGTGGTTCAGGTTACGGGCCAAAAAAAAATAGGGTAGGTAGGTAGGAAAAACATTTTATTTTTTTATTTTATTTTATTTTGTTGAACGGCTTTTTTCCAATACATACATAGGCAATCTAGCACAAAAACCATTTTAACTGATGATAAGGATGAATGGTCAATTCATGGCTTCAACTTGGCTGTAGCCATGCATTGACTTTTTATCCATATCAAAAACAAACTTCAGAAAACTTTTTTATATAGAGAAAAAAAAACTGTAAATTTTGATGGAAAAAAACCCCGAAAACACTTTGAAGAACATGGCTTAATCACTTAGGCTAACACCTGTTTGATAGTCATACCCTCATCAACAGAAAAAACAAATATAACTAGAACAAGCTCTCTCTTCAGCAGTACTTCTGGCAAGAAATAAAAGTATATACATGTACACATTTATTAAAACTAGAACAAGCTCTATCCGACATGCTGAATTTAAAATTATCAGGTTTAAAAACAGGATATAAAACAAAAACACAAATTTTCAAAAAACATGCACAATGCAATTAAAAACTCTGAATTGAAAAATTGGACATGGCTTCCCCACGCTTTTCAGGAAAATTCTGGGCATTTCATGTAAAATTTGGGCTTGTGNTTTTTTTTTTTTTTTTTTTTTTTTTTTTTTTTTTTTTTTTTTTTTTTTTTTTTTTTTTTTTTTTTTTTTTTTTTTTTTTTTTTTTTTTTTTTTTTTTTTTTTTTTTTTTTTTTTTTTTTTTTTTTTTTTTTTTTTTTTTTTTTTTTTTTTTTTTTTTTTTTTTTTTTTTTTTTTTTTTTTTTTTTTTTTTTTTTTTTTTTTTTTTTTTTTTTTTTTTTTTTTTTTTTTTTTTTTTTTTTTTTTTTTTTTTTTTTTTTTTTTTTTTTTTTTTTTTTTTTTTTTTTTTTTTTTTTTTTTTTTTTTTTTTTTTTTTTTTTTTTTTTTTTTTTTTTTTTTTTTTTTTTTTTTTTTTTTTTTTTTTTTTTTTTTTTTTTTTTTTTTTTTTTTTTTTTTTTTTTTTTTTTTTTTTTTTTTTTTTTTTTTTTTTTTTTTTTTTTTTTTTTTTTTTTTTTTTTTTTTTTTTTTTTTTTTTTTTTTTTTTTTTTTTTTTTTTTTTTTTTTTTTTTTTTTTTTTTTTTTTTTTTTTTTTTTTTTTTTTTTTTTTTTTTTTTTTTTTTTTTTTTTTTTTTTTTTTTTTTTTTTTTTTTTTTTTTTTTTTTTTTTTTTTTTTTTTTTTTTTTTTTTTTTTTTTTTTTTTTTTTTTTTTTTTTTTTTTTTTTTTTTTTTTTTTTTTTTTTTTTTTTTTTTTTTTTTTTTTTTTTTTTTTTTTTTTTTTTTTTTTTTTTTTTTTTTTTTTTTTTTTTTTTTTTTTTTTTTTTTTTTTTTTTTTTTTTTTTTTTTTTTTTTTTTTTTTTTTTTTTTTTTTTTTTTTTTTTTTTTTTTTTTTTTTTTTTTTTTTTTTTTTTTTTTTTTTTTTTTTTTTTTTTTTTTTTTTTTTTTTTTTTTTTTTTTTTTTTTTTTTTTTTTTTTTTTTTTTTTTTTTTTTTTTTTTTTTTTTTTTTTTTTTTTTTTTTTTTTTTTTTTTTTTTTTTTTTTTTTTTTTTTTTTTTTTTTTTTTTTTTTTTTTTTTTTTTTTTTTTTTTTTTTTTTTTTTTTTTTTTTTTTTTTTTTTTTTTTTTTTTTTTTTTTTTTTTTTTTTTTTTTTTTTTTTTTTTTTTTTTTTTTTTTTTTTTTTTTTTTTTTTTTTTTTTTTTTTTTTTTTTTTTTTTTTTTTTTTTTTTTTTTTTTTTTTTTTTTTTTTTTTTTTTTTTTTTTTTTTTTTTTTTTTTTTTTTTTTTTTTAGATTTCATTTTGAATAAAATGTTGTAGGGTCACAGTCAAATAAAAGGGTCGGTCGGGTAACCGTAACCACACCATTATTTTGTTTTGGCCTAAACAATGATTGTTAAATCTGTTCCCAATGTTGTTAAACATTCCAGCCAGTTGAACGATTCAGGCCCTCATGGGCCTCTTGTTTTTAATTTCAGCATTTTTATGTTGTTAAATTAAAACATGGCATTAAAAAAACTCTTTTTGCTGTATTTTTTATCTTGATCATGTCATATTTTAACATTGACAAAGGTTGTGATTTTTTTAATGCAGGAAAACTTTTGTAGATATATTGAGACAGTTCAGCATAGACCTATCATGAATAACTACAAAAGTCAAAAAGCAGTATAGCAACGATTCTTTTAAAAACTGTTGAATTTTGTAGGGACGTTAGCAGTGTCCATTCCATCATAATCTGCAAAGTTCTCCAATAAATGAAATATACTGATTTATTTTATGCTTTGCAGTGGTTTATTTAAAAATCAGTGAATTAAAACTGATAATTCACTGTTTCAAACAGTGAAAATCAATAATGTTCACTGTTTTACTGTGAAATGACATAATTCTTTTGACGTTATCTCGTCATTATTCAAGCGAAATTCCCCAGTTAAACATTTTTACAATGTAAATTAACGGTGAAAAAAGCATAAAATTAAAAGAAAATTTGTTGGATTGGGTGGAATATCTATTTTAATTCACTCATGATCATTGAAAAACTATTATTTTCTATTATCACTCGTGAATTAAAATCGATGTTCCACCGAATCCAACAAATATCGTCTATCTTTTATTTTAGCGTCCGTAGCTGAAGCGCTGGCGGAACAGAGTCAGAACCAGGAGAATATCCTGAACCAGGGAGGGCAGCTCTACCCCGCCCACGTACAGTATGTAGAAGGCAATGACCCCAGTATCTACGCATCTACAAACGGTCAAATGTATGAACTAACTTGACTAGATGTGCTGATGGTTACCGCACACTGTTGGTTGTTTTGTGGTGCCGTGTCCAAACGTCTTACCGAAGCATGGCTTGCCCCTTTCCCGCCCAAGTTTTCACATTGTTTTGAGCTAACTGTCTGTTTGAAATTTGACAAGTCTGAATTATAGGGAAATTGAGAAGTATATCCCATTTCACACAAAAAAATGTCTGCTACAGTTTCTGCTTTGGTATATATGTCTTTCAAGACATGCCACAGCAAATAGTTTTATTTTTTAATATCAGAACTCCCATGTTAACATCCTTGCAAAATTGACATTTAAAGTGTTTATACTACATTGTAAGTTTAATAAGTGTCACAAATATTAAAAAAGTAATTGAACACTTAATTCTGAGCTTTGGTCACATTGACTGTTTGTAGAAACAAGTAGTGGTTTTCCATATATTATTGGCTAGAAATAGCATTTATTAGCCAGCTAGCTGTGCAGTTTGCATTATGTTGTATGTGCAAAAGATCTAGTTTAGCCATTTCCACTTTGTATAGCATCATTCTGTCTTTTAATATTCAACTTTTCAGTTAACTATACATTCTTCTCTATTTTGCGCCGTATGAACTGGCCAAATTGTAGTTGAAAAAAAAGCATATTCCATTGATAAGCCAAAACAAATATTTTTGCCCCCCTTCGAAGATGAGGGGGTATATTGTTTTGCACATGTCAGTCCGTCGGTCCCGTAAGGCCTAGGATCATGAAACTTCATAGGTACATTGATCATGACTGGCAGATGACCCCTATTGATTTTGAGGTCACTAGGTCAAAGGTCAAGGTCACAGGTCAAGGTCACAGTGACTGGAAATAGGAAAATGGTTTCCGGATGATAACTCAAGAACGCTTACGCCTGGGATCATGAAACTTCATAGGGACATTGGTCATGACCGGCAGATGACCCCTATTGATTTTCAGGTCACTAGGTCAAAGGTCAAGGTCACAGTGACCTGAAGCAGTAAAATGGTTGACTGGAAATAGGAAAATGGTTTCCGGATGATAACTCAAGAACGCTTACGCCTGGGATCATGAAACTTCATAGGGACATTGGTCATGACTGGCAGATGACCCCTATTGATCTTGAGGTCACTAGGTCAAAGGTCAAGGTCACAGTGACTGGAAATAGGAAAATGGTTTCCGGATGATAACTCAAGAACGCTTACGCCTGGGATCATGAAACTTCATAGGGACATTGGTCATGACCGGCAGATGACCCCTATTGATTTTCAGGTCACTAGGTCAAAGGTCAAGGTCACAGTGACCTGAAGCAGTAAAATGGTTGACTGGAAATAGGAAAATGGTTTTCGGATGATAACTCAAGAAAGCTGACGCCTGGGATCATGAAACTTCATAGGGACATTGGTCATGACCGGCAGATGACCCCTATTGATTATCAGGTCACTTGGTCAAATGTCAAGGTCACGGTGACTTGACACAGTAAAATTGTTTCCAGACACCACCACCACCACAACCACCAAAACGTATTCACACAATGGCTGCCACTACAACTGACAGCCCATATGGGGGGCATGCATGTTTTACAAACAGCCCTTGTTTACAGTAATTTTGTGGGTTATCTGACTGACATTATGTGATTTCTTCATATCCACTCAATTTCTTTGTGATATTAGATATAACAACAGCTTTAAACTGGATATGACTTTAAAGAGTTTGATCTAAAATCATATATGAGTCCTGTTCTGAGAAAACTGGGCATAATGCCTGTGCGTAAAGTGTCGTCCCAGATTAACCTGTGCAATCTGCACAGGCAAATCAGGGACGACACTTTCCGCTTTCATGACATTTTTTGTTTAAATGAAGTCTCTTCTTAGCAAAAATCCAATTTAGGCAGAAAGCCACCTGATTAGCCTGTGCGGACTGCACAGGCTAATCTGGGACGATGCTTTAGGCACATGCATTATGCCCAGTTTTCTCAGAACGCGACTCATATAATAAGTGCCTCTTATGTACATGTACCTGTAACTAATTTCATTGATTCCTGTGAAAACTAAACTAGATGTTTTGCTTTGTGTGATGTGTTTGATATTTGTGTGTTTGTTTCATAGCATGCACCATAATATTCGATTCAATTGGTTGCAGTGTTAAATGCACAAGAAACATCGTTTCTTGAATTCTTTGTAGTGAAATCAATATAAATACCTGTACCCAGGTGTGTTGTTAATTAATTAATTCATCTGACTGGTGTCTGCAGTATGAAATAAATTCTGTGTTTGCTGGTAATAACTAATTAACTCTCATGCTTTTCATCTCTTATTTCAATGACTGTGCTGGTATGAGCTTTGTGAGCCTTGAAAATCAAAATATATTTAAAACAGGAATGAAAAGGAAAAGATTTCCCATACAATAAAAGAGATGCACATGTTTGTTATCACCGTTTTTTTAACCGGTACCTGTATTGTATTGTATTGTATTGTAAGTCTTGTTCCTTACGATAATAAATTATGCATGTGAAAATTTCATTATCCACCATAAAAAATTGCATCAGTTGTCCTCCATTTTAATCTTAATTTTTATGCCCCTTTCTTCGAAGAAGAGGGGGTGTATTGTTTTTGGTCTGTCTGTCTGTCATTCTGTGTGTCTGTCACAAAACTTAAACCTTGGTCATTACTTTTGCAATATTAAAGATAGCAACTTGATATTTGGCATGCATGTGTACCTCATGGAGCTGCACATTTTGAGTGGTGAAAGCCAAAGGTCAAGGTCATCCTTCAAGGTAAAAGGTCAAAAATAAAATAAACTAATTTAAGCGCAATAGGGGGCATTGTGTTTCTGACAAACACATTCCTTGTTTTTTGTTAACCTGATGATTACAATATGTTATTTATAAAGAAAGTGAACTTGAAGGGGTCAGTGTTTTTTTTTTTGGTCAAATTAGGGGGGCAAACATTTATAGATTCCTGATTTCAAGAAGTTAATATAATTCCAAAATGGCTGCCCAAAAATGTTCAAAAAAGGTCCCCTCAATTTTTTAACATATAATTATGAATCACAACATTTAGTTAATATTTTTTTTTTAATCTCTGTAATTTGAACCTTATAATAAACAATTAAATCTAAATTGAATAGTATTTTTGATAAAAACACACAACCAAATTTCCCTTTTTTAGTCAAAGGGACACACTACATTGTATTACCAAAGGGCCCTGTTCCCAAAATGGTGTCAGTGTTGTTCTGTGATGAATTTGGCCGTTTGCCACTTGCTGAAAAACACTTATGCAGCTAGGTCAGTTGGTAGAGCACTATGCAGCTAGGTCAGTTGGTAGAGCACTATGCAGCTAGGTCAGTTGGTAGAGCACTGAATTGTCGAGGTCTGTGGGTTTGAGTCTCGGCAAACTAACTTGAGTGGGGATTTGTCATGAGATCATTTTTATTAGGTCATTCTCTCCTTCCTCTGATTCATGTAGGGCAGATGTCAGTAACCAGCATAAGAATGATAAGTATGTTTTCTAAGTAGTGGTACCCGGTAAGCATTTCCCGGGAAGATTTGAGTAGGTTAACAGACCTACATTTTGTGATCGAAAACTGTAAAATGCTGTGAAAAATCATAGCAAATGAATTGGAGCCTACAATTGATTAAAATGTAATGTTGAGTGTTGTTTCCCCTTTTTTTTTATGTTGTAATTGAATGAGAGCAAATCACCATATGTTTTACTTGTACATTGTTTAGTTAATATTATATAATTTGTTTTAAGTATGCTTTCTTTTGTTAACATATTATAAGTATGATAGTTTTGTTAATTAATGAACAAATGTCATTTATTCACTCGTTGAATTAGTTGCTGTTTTCTGTATAATTGTATTTGGTTAACATAGCATGGGTCTTGCTTTAATTGTGCATTATTTTTGTTTGGCAGGGTTCGCTGGAATAATGACGGGTAAAGAGAACACAGTGTTGTCATTCTGATGTTGTTTTTGTTTAGTGGCTTGACTGTCAATTTGTGTGTTGGCTTTTCAAAACTCTGAAGAGATTACAACAACCATATTTTTTTATGTATTTTCAAGTGGATTTTTTTTTCCACGATATTGAAAAAAAACTGAATTGGGAAAGAATAAATTCATCATAACTGATAAATATTATAGGCCCAATATGCTATTCATTTAAAAGTTGTCATGCATGCTTGATTAAAAACAAATGCTTCATGTAAGTTTGAAATGGTAGTTTATTTTTTATTCTCTTAAATTGTTTTTTTTTGCCCCCAAAGGTGGGCATATAGTGATCGCACTGTCTGTCTGTCTGTCCGTCCGTCTGAAATTCCATCACACTTAAAGTTTAAAATTTGGGTTTAGGTTTCGAAAAATTTGGGAAAAGGGGGCATATGTCATCATATGGTGACAAGCCTTGTTTTATATGATAACATAAAATGGTATATGGGAGTCTAATGAATTTTGATGTTTATCTAAGCTTTTATAAAATGTAGGTGTGCTTTGTCTTTGATGTTGAGTTTTTCCAAATAAGAAGCAATGATGGGATTTTTTTAATGTTCATTTATTACTATTGATATAACTCTATTAAAACCTTACACAATCCTCTTCAAGATGAAATGTCATAGATCTGAAACTTTCAATACATACTTCTATTCTTGGAGAAACATTGTGTTCATTTTTTATTCTGAGTTATACAAAGGAAAAATTACTTTTTCTCATCTCTGTTTGATTGTCGCAAACTTTGTGTGTTACTTGTGTTGTTTTGGGGTTGGTTAAAGGCCCTATAAAGGTGACGATCCGTAATTATTTACCGATTTTTAAATATTTTTTTCATATTTTATTTATAAAGGTTATAAAAAAACAATATATATATGCCATTGGACATTACCATAAAAAAATGAGAAATACGACTTGTTTTGAGCTCAAAATACAGTGTCCTCCAAGTCAATTGTGTTTACAAACAATCAGTTTATTTACATCGCTGTTTACTTTGGAAAGTGAAAGTGAAAGTGACTCACGTCACCAAAAATATATCGTTGATTTTCAACGTTTTTCGGTATCACTCACAAAGTAGGTCTCTTCTAAATGGTTAAAACGTTTGTAGTGATCTAATAAGTTACTTTCTGCTGGTAAAATGTTGTTTAAAATAGAATTAAAATTGAATTTTCTTTCGGGTATTTTAGCATACGTCACCGCTTTGAGGCTACGCACCACGTTAATTGCAAAGTTGTAAACATTTCTTCCAATTATGAAACGGGTGTATCTTCCATAATTCTTGACAACATTGCACTTAAGCTGTGTTATTAGCATTTTTTATGCAAGAGTAACTGAAATCCGTTAAAAATTAGACAGGTCTATATGCATAATAATTGGATTTGTCACCTTTATAGGGCCTTTAATTTATTTTAAAAAGAGGAAATTTTCTGTGTATTGAGATTGTTCAAGTATTTTGTTACTATGAAGCCTTTTAAACTATTGGGCCAATAGCACTTACTAGCATCCCTTAAAAGATAATGTTATTTGTTGCAGGAAATCAGTGTTCTGGCATTACAGTTTATTACTTGCAGTCTAGCCACCATGTTTTACATGCTAGATGCCTCCAATTCTCACCGAAACCAAGGTTTTGTAAACAAAACATAAGAATCAAAAGAACTCTTGATTGATAATACATGCACTAGTTTCAGTAAGTTAATATTATGTTCAATACGCGTGTGTTTGTTTTTCAGACAGTACACTGGTGACTATGGGCAGACTGCTGTGTACAACCCCTCCAACAACACGTATTATCAGACAAGCACTGGTCAGGTAGGCTTACATGTATGTGCTATCTTTAAATATATAAAAAAAAAACTTAATTACCAAGTATTTAAATGACCGTTTTTTTAGCATACAAAGCACTCAAAACCCCCAAAACATGTAATTTTCCGCATGTAAAAAAAAGTTTCATTTCATCCAGTGGTTGTATGCAAAAAAAAAAATTAAAATAAAAGTTGGCTGGATAAAAAAAGAAATCATCAAAAATCCTGCATTCCTTGTTTCAATAATTAATAATCATTTCCACCCTTATCCCCATTAAATTAGAAGTGAAGTTTGTTATAAAAATGAGCTTCATTTTTGGAAAACTGGGCTTGATGCGTATGATTGAAGTGCAGTCCGCACAGGCTAATCAGGGGCAACACTGTCCGCTTAAATGCAATTTTTCATTGAAAGTCTCTTCTCAACAAAAATCCAGTCTAGGCGGAAAGTGTCGTCCCAGATTAGCCTGAACAGACTGCATAGGCTAATCTGGGACAAGACTTTAGGCATAAGCATTAAGCCCAGTTTTCCCAGAAACAAGGCTAAAATAATCCCCCCATTTTCTTGCCCCCAGGTGACCAACATGGGCACGGTGATGCAAGGCCACATTCTGACCCAGCAAGGCAACACGTACCTGATTCAGGGGGGCACCATGGATGGGGAGGGCGCCCCCTTCACCCACACCACGCGCGCTTCACCGGCCACGGTAAGGACACCCTCTGAGCGTATATACTGCGAGTCCTTGAATAGCTGATCTATGCACAGGGCTTTTTTCCTTCTTTTGCTGGGATGGAATAAAGGGCCCTTTCTACAGGATGTTTTTTTAAATGTTCCCTAGTTTTCTTTAGAGTTTAGTAAATAGATTATCCCTGAAATGGAAAGCAAGGCAATTCGCCCAATCAAGAAAAAAAGCCCTGTGGCAACTATACTTGTTGATTCAATGGGCATTTTTCTTCAGTTTGGGTGTTTAACTTAACGGTTTTTCATGACCCAAAATATTTTACTGATTAATAGCTGTTTTCATGTTTCCGTGGACAATCAGATAGAATACATTGTTAATTTTTGACAAATAATTACTGAAAGGCTGTCGTAAAACATACCCTGGAATAAAAGTGCTTGTTCATTCTTTTAATGTACCTCCGAGTTTAATGCTTAAAGGGACTGTAAACCACGAATGACGAAAAAAGAAAAGTTCTAAAATACCGTATTTTTGTGTCGCCTGACTGGTCAGGGGACATATAGGTGTCTGCGGCGGCGTCACACTTTTCGAAAAATTCTCATAACTTCTGTATCCCTTCAGATATTGCTTTCAAATTTGGTATGCATGTGTATCTGGAAACACCTTTCCATGCCTTTCCATGCGCATACAATTTTTTTACCCCTGTGACCATGAACTTGAGGTCAGCGTTCAGAAATCTGCGACCGGGATTCGAAATCTTCGACCGCGATTCGAAAAGGCTCATAACTACTGTGTCCCTTCAGATATTGCTTTCATATTTGGTATGCATGTGTATCTGGACAACACCTTTCCATGCGCATACAATTTTTTACCCCTGTGACCTTGAACTTGAGGTCAGCGTTCAGGTTTCGAAATCTGCGACCGCGATTCGAAAAAGGCTCATAACTACTGTGTCCCTTCAGATATTGCTTTCATATTTGGTATGCATGTGTATCTGGACAACACCTTTCCATGCGCATACAGATTTTTAGGCCTGTGACCTTGAACTTGAGGTCGTTCAGGTTTCGAAATCTGCGACCGCGATTCGATAAAGGCTCATAACTACTGTGTCCCTTCAGATATTGCTTTCATATTTGGTATGCATGTGTATCTGGACAACACCTTTCCATGCGCATAACATTTTTTACCCCTGTGACCTTGACCTTGAACTTGAGGTCAGCGTTCAGGTTTCGAAATCTGCGACCATGATTCAAAAAAGGCTCATACCTACTGTGTCCCTTCAGATATTGCTTTCATATATGGTACGCATGTGTATCTGGACAAGACCTTTCCATGCCAATAAAAGTCTTGACCCCTGTGACCTTGACCTTGAACTTTGGGTCCGCGTTTAGATTTCGAAATCTGCGACCGCAACCCAAAAAAGGTTCGTAGCTTCTATATCTTGTGCTTTACTTAAAACCTTTTTTTTTTTTTGATGGATTTTTTTTATGCCCCTGGCATCTACGATGCAGGAGGCATATAGCGTTTGTCCTGTCCGTCCGTCCATCTGTACAAAAATCTTGGTTAACCCCATTTCGACCGTTTCTTCTGACATCAATACCGCTTGCTACAGAGCTTTGATACTTGCATGGATGTTGTCTCTCATCACCCTGCACACACCAGCATCACCCAACCTCATTTTGACCTTGACCTTATTTTGGACTTAGACTTATTGAAATGGGCCGATTTCTTGGTTAACCCAATACCATCAGGCGACACATCCAACTCGCGGAGTTCTAGTTTTACAATTATTAGTTTATATTGATTAAAATATCACAACTGGTATATTACATTACTTGAAAAAAAGTTCATATTTTCAGTATATTCGGTAATATAAGTACAATGCGAAAATAGATGACATAACGATATACACACTATAAATAACGCAAGTACATTGATAATTTTATATAAAAAATATATACAATTCACGACGCATGCGCAATTTGCATTCCTGGGTTTTCCACGTGATGATGAATCATTATTTTTTTTTATTTATTTATTTTTACTGGGTATGCATACCCAGTAAAAATAAATAAATACAAAAATAAATAAAAAATAAAAAAACAACTTTTTTCAAGTAATGTTATACACCAGTTGTGATATTTTAATCAATATAAACTAATAACTGTAAACAAATACGGTATTTTAGAACTTTTCTTATTTAGTCATTCGTGGTTTACAGTCCCTTTAAATAAATAACACACAATTTCATCCTAGTGCAAAGCACTTATTAATATTGAAGACGGTATTTGTACTTTAAGAAATTAATATTGATCTATTGATTTTGTGGCTACTCTTGTCTCACTGTCCTAGAGGTCAACATCTAGCACATGTGGATTTATAAAAATCCGTCTTTTGTTACTTCTGTTTTAAAGTATGGTGTTTAAGTTTATCAGTGTGGAGTAATCTGTCGCATTGAAGTGTTTGGTAGAGGGAGGTTTGAATTTTCTTTCTTCAACACTTGTGTGGTGTGTGACCTCAGTGTGGTGTGTAACCAGTGCCATCTGATAAAACCACCACCCAACTGTACTTTTGGCCTATGTAACACTTGCAACGTATTTCTATCCAACAGTCACCTTTTTATGCCTGCCATACACTGTCATAGTAATAGCTGCGCTCTTGTAGAATTTAGAATTGTTTTTAACATGTTTATCTTAAAGAATTGTATTGTAAAAGTCATTAGATGCTGAAATTTGATAATCTCCATGACGTTGCGATTTCTTTTCGATTGAACAGTAATGTCATCTAGAACACACCTTAGAAGCAGAGGCACTTGTTATTCCATTAATTGTCTTTTAAACTGCTGCAATATTGAGCCGTATTTCCTGAGCATCAAAGCTTTCGATTTCTTTTACCTTGTGATCTGTAAATTTCTTGAAAGTGCAAATAGAAATGTTTAGTGAGCTGTAAAATATTTTCTGTCTGCTGTGTCATAATTGAGATCTTGAAAGTACAGTAGTCATAGACAAAATGAGCTTAAAAAGTTTTCTTGGTGTATATTCTGGTATATCTTTATTTCATACAAATTGATGTTTAGCAATCAGAAGGAACTTCCAACTTTAAAGTCTTTCATTTGAAACATATTTATGCTGCAGAAATTTAAATAATAATGAAATACTTGTAATATGTACATTAGAAAATGAAATGTATAATCAAACATTGGCATAGCATTTTGCAGCAGTTTAAAAGCCCCTTTTTGTGGTGTTCATTACAATGTCACCTATGAATTTCGACCTAAATGTCAATGTTAACAATGGATACCTTGTCGTAAATGCAGATTAAGTAGCAACAGATTTGTTTCAGTGTTTTCAGTGTCCGTATTTTCATTGCGATTGGTGTCAAATACTAGGTTGTTTCTTTGTAGGATGAGTTATACAACCGAAGTCAAGAAGTAAGTATCCTAAATCTAAATTGTCATTCTTGGTATCGACACACACAGAATTTCAGTTGACATGACGGCTGATGGCCTAGTGAGCTTCGGGTACATGAATAGTCAGACTTAGAAAGTAAATTGCTTTTCTGAGTTTGTCATGTATACGTTTGCACAAAAGAATTTGTCATTTTCAAGCCAAAAAGGGTTATCAGGTGTTCTTAACATGTATGCTGATGGCATGTCCTGGCTTTCATTAACAAATTATGGAATATTTTTTATGAAACTGATTTAAAATCTATCCTGTTCAGATTTAAAAAACAAATCAACAAATGACGAGAATTCACAACAAATTACCAGGTATTACCGTAAGCCTTTTACATGAAGCCAATTTGTAAAGACATTTATTTTCAAGTAATTAAACTGACTAATTAAATTGATACCGTCATGTCAATATTGAATAAATGCTGTAAACATACAAATCATACATATTTATCACTTCACGTTATAATAATCCCCAATGTTATGCAGAATACTGACCTGTTTCAACTGTTGAAGTTGTGTATGTTCATTGTATTGGATATGGGCAAATCTGCATGTTTTATGTTCCTTAGAATAGTTGAGTATATTGTCAATTGTGTCAGAGTTTGTAGATTTTGTGCTACGCTTATGTTACATATGAGGTTATAAAGTCATGAAATTAAGGCACATAATGAATATGCATGATGAAAATATTGAGCAAGCAAAATTTTGTTCTTACATGTGTAGCGTTCTGAGAAAACTGGGCATAATGCATGTGCGTAAAGTGTCGTCCCAGATTAGCCTGTGCAATTCGCACAGGCTAATCAGGGACAACACTTTCCGCCTAAATTGGATTTTTTTCATTTAAACGAAAAATGTCATAAAAGCGGAAAGTGTCGTCCCTGATTAGCCTGTGCGGACTGCACAGGCTAATCTGGGACGACACTTTACACATATGCATTATGCCCAGTTTTCTCAGAACACGACTCAAATTTTGCATGTTTGAAAGTTTACTTGCAAAACTAAATCCTTCCAAGCATCATCATTAGTCTTCTATACACAATATTTTGGTTCTATCATGCCTGGATGTTGTCTGTGCATGACATATAGCACTTTTTGCATGGTTAAACTCAAATCAGAATTGTCGTATTTAATATGGAGGACATCTTGTGATGCAGTGCGCAAAATTAACTTTTTCGTATTCCTAGTCAATTCCTCACTGAAGTTTCGATATTTCATAGTCGGGCACATTTGGTATAACATCTACTCTGAATGGTTTCAGNGTCATGTGAACGAAGCACAAATGCTTAAAATATTTGTCTACTTATTGAGTATCATGTATTCTTTCAAGAGATTCTCCATTAAATAACAATAAGGACTTCTGTAAGTGGTCTGCTACGAATGTGTTGGCATAGAAAACATGTAGATCCATTAATTCACATGTGAATTGTAAAAGGTGTCTATTGTGTACACAGCTGTTCTCTGCCATGAAAACAAAAAATATTGGCTGCACTCTGTGAAAAGGGGGTTTAATGCATGTGTGTAAAATGTTGTCCCAGAGTAGCATGTGCAGTCTACACAGGCTATTCAGGGACGACACTTTCTGCTTTTATGATATTTTTCGAGGAGAAGTCACTTCTCCTTTTTCTCAAATACAGGAGAAGCTACTGTACGTTTGCAGACTTAAAGGAGAAGTTTGATTACAACTATCAACTAATGGCAGCCAGTAAATCTATCATTTGAATACGCAACACTTTAAAGTGCATGACTTCCATGTTTGAGAGATGTAAAATCCTTTTCAGTTTTAAGAGAAAGTGGATTTAAAACTATGACCAGTTAATAAAATCATACAATTTAATATAAAGTCACTGAATTCTTGTCTTTCATTATGAATAATGGTTTAAAAGTTTAGTTAAACAGATTGTCTGGTAAAACATAAAGGTCATAAAAACATGTGACAATATCGAACATAACATAACTTGCATTTGGGCTTTTCCTCTTACTAGTAAACACTTTTGCTTGCTTATTCAAAAAATGTCTGTTCATTGTTCATTTAATTAATCATCCTGAATTTGGAGGAACTATTTGGTTATGTTTAGGGTAAAGCCACAGACGTTTTCCTGTATTTTTTTCTGGAATTGAAAGAACAAGATTAAAGTAGCAGGTATCTTTTTTAAATTCCCAGCTTCCTTTACGTCTATGTTATATGTATTATCTATTGTTACCCACGTGGGGCCTTGAGGAGTGATAAAAACAAATCAGCCAGTTGGTAATCACTATTTTAAATCAATGATGCTTGATTTATTTTCTCATGATGGCTGTTCTGTTTGTTGTTTGATGATGGATAATCACAGTAGTGTTATCTCAACAATCATTCCAGCAGTGGACATGGTGAAATGAGTCGCGTTCTGAGAAAACTGGGCATAATGCATGTGCGTTAAGTGTTGTCCCAGATTAGCCTGTGCAGTCCGCACAGGCTAATCAGGGACGAAACTTTCTGCCTTAACTGGATTTTCGCTAAGAAGAGACATTATTTAGACGAAAAATTCCATAAAAGCGGAAATTGTCGTCCCTGATTAGCCTGTGTGGACTGCACCGGCTAATCTGGGATGACAATTTAGGCACAAGCATTATGCCCAGTTTTCTCAGAACACGACACAAATGTCTAAGCATTACTATTTCGCTTTATCTGATCAGAGTGCAATATCAGGTCCCCACCATATAGATTTTTTTTGCCCAAAATTATGGCCTCTTATAGGCTGTTTCCTAATGGCAAAAAGTAACATTTTTTCCGAAAAATCTTATAAAATCCCCCCCGAAAAAAAAAGATGCCAAACTTTTCCAATAAACTACACATGTATATAATTGGTTTTTTATACAGCAATATAATTCCGTAACACTTAATAATATTATTTTGGAATACTGGTATTTATAATCATATGGTTTATCGCGCAATTCCATAGGGCACGATGACCCCTGATTAAGCAGCATATAGTTGTTCAACATAACTACTTCACAGATATTGAAATCTTAATGGTTTTGTTTGCCATAATTTAATAGTGTTATTTAATATACAGGTCATTGAAAACTGGTGCAATACTATAGTTTCCCAGTATTTGTATATTATGAAGACAAGGTATCCATTGTTTATGAACAAAACATAACATTTATTTATCTAACACAATCACATTTGCACGTCTTCATGCATTTGGTTGTGGTATTAATACTGTTTGTTTATGTTTAATAACATTTATTGGTTTCTGATGTGCATATTGTAACTAAATGTTTTGAGGAGTTGAAATCATTGACACGCTGCTCATGGAAAGTTTATGAAATGCTGCAATGAATTTTGCAAGTCTTTTATATGGACAGTATTGTTTGCATGTCATGTCTATTTCTTTATGTTTGAGTCTTTAAGTATTACTAATATTTGCTTTTTTCAAACGGCAATCCCAAAACTTGTTTGATATATAAGCTTGTCATCTTGCATAATTGCAGAGCACCTTCAATAAATTGTTATCCTACATGTTAATTTAACAATAGTCTTGGTGGACTTTTTTGTAAATGAATAAATGATAGATTTTTCTGCATGTCTTTAACAGTTTCAAATTACAATTTAACAATACAGGAAAAATTAAATAACCCTTTGAGCGCTTGAACCGGATTTTGAAGGCCTTTGAAAACAGTTTGGATCCAGATGAGACGCCACAGAACGTGGCGTCTCATCAGGATCCAAACTGTTTGCTATTCTGATAGTATTATTTGAAAAAAAATCAAAGAAAATGCTAATTTTAGAAATTCAGCAGACGACATTTTAGCAGACGACAAATTTCCCAGCATGCAAAGGGTTAACAGTAGCTGATCCATATAAATATGATACTGACTCATATGCTTGAATATCGTTTATTAAATTGCACATGTATCTTGCATGATCGTTTCACCAGACCTTTACATATTTTAGTTATACCTTTATACATACCATTTATCATTCAATTCTGATGTGTTGCTAATTTCATGTCTTGTTCATCATTTGATAACGTGTTAGCCCGTGTATTAGCAAACAAGTTAAAGTCGCAGTTTACAGAGCTACGCTGCAACCTTCAGGGCTGAGCTAATGGAACTGAGTTTGAGCAAGAGTGGCGAATTGCATGGTCTTGAATTTTGTGAATCAAAGTGTATTTTTAGTTAGATGAGTTATTTTTTCTTGCATCCAGTTTTGTTTCTGTAAGTTTTGTTTGGATGTTATAACAATCACAGATTATTCTTTGATTCGATGGTTGGTCAGCCATCTGAAGATAATTTATGGTGTTTGTGTGATTTAAATGAACTGGAAAAGTTTCAAGTAAGGACATGTATGTTAAGATTTTGGTATGAATTCTTAATTGTGAACATAAGAAACTACTCGTGGTCAACAACAACAACAAGATGTTTTTGTTGCAGCAATTTTAACAAAATTGACTAAATAAGAGCAGTAATCAGAACATGACTATTGTGAATGAATGTTTCAAAATATATTTCTTGTGAGCATCAAATTAATTTCTTTGTGGTCAGTTTCGTTACTTGCTTTGCCAAGAAAAACAATTCGTAAGCAAATACACTTCTCTTTTGCCAACTTTGCTGTTACGTACATGTTGCTTCATAAAGTGAGTGGCAGAGTAAGCCAGGCTTGCTAGGAGGAATATAATTCGACCACATTGTGCGTTGTTACCATTGGATTCATTGACCCTTTCCCACTCAGAAACAAAGTGGAAATGGCTATATGCAGACAGCATAAAACCAGAACAGCCAGCTTGCGAGTAACTCACAGGCTGTTCAGGTTTTATGCTGTTTGCTGCAACAGTATCTTAGGGTTGGAAATGAAGCCTTTAAAAATCGAATCTAGTAGGAAAGGTCTTACATTTAATTGGATTTTCTAAGGCACTCCAAACGTGTCAAAGTGAATATCTGAGAAGTAAAGCAAGGCCTACTCTGCCATTCGCCAAATTAGCAAATGTCTACACATTAGAAAATTTCCATTTAGCTATAACTTTTTTTATAAAACCCCATAAAACTGATAAAATGTAAATAATAATGTATGTATTGAACAGTACATTTGGCTAAAGAAAATGTTGAGCTAGAGGGAGCCCTGGGTAAAGGTTAAATGAAGATTGTGCATATTCTCTTGTATTGTGTGTTGCAGCAGTCGGCACTGGCCCGCTATGCCAGTAGTCTGGAAGGCAAAGGTAGCTCTGTAAACCTCGACGTCCCGTCACTGAAGAGCGGGGTAAATCTTGGAATCCTGTATCCGCATTAACCCCCCACACACCCCCTTGCGTTCGTCCACATGGACTCGCTTTCAGAACTGTGGGCTGGGTGTTAATTGCTTTTAGATTATTTATTTTTTTGCTAATCAAGAATGCAATTACTTATTTCTGCTTCTACATATGTATATTTATTTGATTTAATTCTTTAGTGCAAAGTTTTTAAAGTCTTACAGATAAAAGTGATTATATTTGTGCTATGAGCCATTGAAAATTGTAATTAAAATAATTTCTGGCTTGGTAAATAAGTATTCATATTAAACTCATATTAAGTTGCCGATTTTAAAAGATTCTCATTCTAGAAATTCACATTTTTTTGTGAGAAAAAAATCCAGCCGTACGCCGTTACTTTATTTGTTCGAAATAATTCATTTCTATGACTATTTCATATGCGTTCGTTAAATTTTGGTTGAGACATTTGTTCTGAAATCTAGTCCTTGTGGATGAAACGGCAAGGAGTTGTATATATGTTGTCAGCTCATTGACTGCATGACTGCTCTTTGGAAGCAGAAGTTCAGATGTACATACATGTATGTACAGCTTGCTTATACAGTAGTTGCATGCTGAGGGTATGGAATGTAAAGGTTTTGTTTCAAGGTTGTAGTTAGGGGCCTCGTTGCCATGGCAATGTGAGGACCACTGGTTTAAGATATTTTTATTTCAGCATTGCATAGCCATCATCCCACCATGGTATGGTGTTGGTTGTATGGTATTGTGATATCGTATCAGTTGGCAATTGATGATTGTTTGCATGAGTATTGTTTGTGAATTCAGAATTATTGACTAATTGTCCCCTACCGGTTTCACCTGGTTTGTCTGTCAGTCAGTCAGTCTGTCACACTTTTCTGGATCCTGCGATAACTTAAAATGTTCTTCATATTTTTTCATGAAATTTGAAACATGGACAGATGGCAATATGGACATTATGCATGTCATTTTATTTTGGTCCTTCGTCAAAAATTCTGGTTGCTATGGCAACAAATATATATATATATATAAAAATCTGACAAAGGTGGAGCCGGTAGGGGACATATATTGCTTGGCAATAGTCTTGTTTGATTTAAAATAGTATTTGCACTATTGACATTATACCAAGACAAACAAAAACTTCCTCATTAGTCCACAACATTTTGACATAAATTACTAACAATTGACTTCTTAATCTATCATTGAAGTTACTGGTACTTAGGAGTTATATAACAAGGGTAAGTAGTAATAAATATGGCTGGTAAAGCATTCATTTCCTAAATAAGTTATAGTTACTCTGGTAGGTAATAACACCAGCAAGTTATTTATTGTAACCAAAAGTTTAGGTCAAGTGGGAAACTGGAAGGTTTAAGTTTCATATTTTTAACTAGTTTAATAGTAAAAATTGCCATATACCGTGTAGTTACTAATGCAATGTCATGTACTATAAGATAAAAGAGCTTTATAGGTGTAATTCACTAAATTGACATGTAATCCATTAGGAAAGATATTCCTATCAGTTATTTGCAATTGTTTTTGTTCATCTTTGGGATTGAAACCATATCATTTTTATTATCACCTCAAAAAGAATTTTTTTAAATTATAGTCTTGTAATAAAATTTCTTTTAGCAGAGAAATGCTATAGAGGATATTTGTTCATGTCGGTGTAAGATCATTTGTTATTTCACGAGTGATCATAGAAAATATATTTTCACGAGTGGCGCAGCCACGAGTGAAAATATTATTTTTCTATGATCACGAGTGAAATAAATGATCTGACACTGACATGAACAAATTTTCTGTTTCTTTTATGCCCCTTTTTCAAGAAAATAATTAATACTAATTTCCCTTTTGCTGAAAAGTGACCCTCTCTCCCGTGGCGTGCCTTAATTCATTGAAATGACGTCATTTTGTTGACGAAATGACGTAATTATTCCAGGGAAATTCTTCAGTTAAACTCTTTTACAATGTAAATAAACGGTAAAAAAAGCATAATATTAAAAGAAAATTTGTTCGATTCGGTGGAATATTGATTTTATTTCACTCGGGATCATAGAAAAAAATATAAACAAAGATATAAACAAGGGAAGCACATCTTGATATAATAATCCAAAAAAAGAAAAAGGAATTCTGAAAATGTGTTCTTTTCACCGGTGAAAAGAACAATTTTGTTCTTTTCACTGCTGTTATTTCGCTGCAGAAATGTCATATTTTATCATTAGGTATAAAAGAAACATGTATCTTGTTTTCTGAATGTAATAGAAGATGGATTTTACTGATAGCTTTGCTGAGAATGCAATAAAGCAATTGATTTCTTTGTATTGTTAATGTGGCATGTCAATTTTGTCTTCATATGTATTGACTTTTCAAGTTATCTATTTTTATCCACTTAATGGTTTGCATAGGTTTTCTGCATTTAAAAATGATGTTAGATATTTCTTGCTCATAAAAAATTCTGAGTCTTTGAATTGAATTTCTTTTGTTTGCATGTAATTATTAGCTCTGAAAATTGCATCTACTGTTTTAATTGTGGTGGTAAAATCTCGTTATCAAGTAAAAAAAAGTGTGTTGGTTATAAACCTCATAAAGACATGTTGTATGCTTTTATAAAAGATTTAGAGAGATTAATTAACACTCATTGTAAATGATTCAAATGTATTTAAACAGGTGCATTTTAGTTTTCAGGTACACTTTGTATGAGATTTATATGTTTAATATTTGTACAAATACTTTAAGCTACATTTAAGCAGTCTCTTTCCTGTCATTTTGACTTGATATTATATACTATCATTAAATTTGGAGCTATGATTTCTAATACAATTTCTATAATTCAAGTGTTTAAAACAAGTTGTGGAAAAATCCTTTTCAGGCAAACATTAATGACAAAGCAATTATATATGAGCCTCGCTCTGGGAAAAGGGGGTTTAATGCATGTGCAGTCCTCACAGGCTAATCGTTTGTTTAAAGGAAGACTCTTCATGACAAAAATCCAGTTTAGGCAGACTGCACAGTCTA
Source organism: Dreissena rostriformis (assembly GCA_007657795.1). NCBI lineage: Eukaryota > Metazoa > Mollusca > Bivalvia > Myida > Dreissenidae > Dreissena > Dreissena rostriformis. The sequence goes on along the minus strand of VMBQ01000499.1, from coordinate 176,927 downwards.
ATCTTGGACGACACTTTACGCACATGCATTCAACTCCCTTTTCACATAGCTAGACTCATATCTATAACCCTTTGCATGCTGGGAAATTTGTTGTCTGCTAAAATGTTGTCTGCTGAATTTCTAAAATGAGCATTTTCTTTGATTTTTTTTCAAAGAATACTATCAGAATAGCAAACAGTTTGGATCCTGATGAGACGCCATGTCTGTGGCGTCTCATCTGGATCCAAACTGTTTGCAAAGGCCTTCAAAATCCGGTTCCAGCGCTCAAAGGGTTAATCAACAAAATATTATCAAATGCTCATTTATCTGCACATTGTCTTTGGCAACCTTGGAATTCAGACAATTGAGGTCGCCACCCCATAAAGGGGAACACTTCAAACATGGAATATAAGGCGCAGTATGGGATTTCTGGGCATGATGCGTGTGGGTTTATGATAGTCTTATAATGAACCTGTGAAATCTGCTCCTTCTGCTTATAGTTGGTTTATAAAACTTCCTTAGAACAAAAGATATAACAGGGGAAACAGAGCTCAAGAGCTAAAATTGGGTAATAACCCTTGAACTTTTGTTAATATCATTTAGAAATTGTAAGTACGAAGTACTAGTTTATTTAAGCAAATTATAGAGGGGGTACTAGCCAACTATGAATCTTGCCAAAAGGTAACTTTGCCTTAGATTTCTTTTATTATCTGAAAACAATTGTCTTTATGTATGTACATTGTAATTGAACACTAGAAGTTTTTCATGATAATAACATCACTAATATATGTCACATTTTATATCGGAAGCTCAGAAAATCCCTTTACAAATCTCCTATACCATTGAAAGCTTTTAGTTAAGGAGTTAAATACCATTTGAAGAAAAATTCAGGCGGTAATTAAATAAACTTTATCTGGAGCTGTGACAGAAAGTATCATCCTGAATAAGCCTGTGAGGACTCCACAAGCTGATCAGTGACCACACTATGCACATGCATGTTACCAGGACATCCCATCTAATGCTTGCTATATATTTGAGGCTGGCTCTGTGAAAACTGGGCTTTATGCATGTGCAGTCATCAAAAGTTAATCAGGAACAACACTTCGCTTTTATGTAATTTTCCATTTACAGAAAATCTCTTCTTTAAGAAAATCCAGTTGAAGCAGAAAGTGTCGTCTCTGATTAGCCTGTGCGGACTGCACAGCCTAATCTGGGATGACACTAAACGCACATACATTGAGCTTGTTTTCACAAAGCGAGGCTGATTTAACCCTTTGCATGCTGGGAAATTAGTCGTCTGCTAAAATGTTGCCTGCTAAATTTCTAAAATTAGCATTTTCTTCCATTTTTTTTCAAAGAATACTATCAGAATAGCAAACAGTTTGGATCCTGATGAGACGCCACGTTCTGTGGCGTCTCATCTGGATCCAAACTGTTTGCAAAGGCCTTCAAAATCCGGTTCCAGCGCTAAAGGGTTAATATTGCACTCAAACGGACAATCAGTGGATGTTCGTCATGTGGTTGCAGGTCCAGTGGCTGATTGACAACTATGAGACAGCGGACGGCGTGAGCCTGCCACGCAGCACCCTGTATAACCACTACTTGCGCCACTGCCAAGAGCAGAACCTAGACCCTATGAACCCCGCCTCGTTTGGAAAACTCATACGCTCTGTGTTCTTGGGCCTGAGAACTCGCAGACTTGGTACCAGGTATGGTCAGCAGTACATAATAGCATGGGCCTATCTTAAATGTGTTGAAACAGCAGCGGCTGTTGTAATCATTGTGGAGATAGATGTATAGTATGTGTGACTAGTGTTACCATTTTTTTTATGAATTTGTAATAGGTATGATACTGCTACTTATAGTGTTCATTCTTTAATAATGAGCATACTTTAACTGATATTTAATTTAAAAAGATTAACATAATTTTATTTTTGAGCCTCGTTCTAGGAAAACTGGTTGTAATGCATGTGCGTGTAGTGTCATTCCAGATTAGCATGTGCAGCATGTCCGCACAGGCTAATCAGGGACAACACTTTCTGCTTTTATGGATTTTTTTTAAAGGAGATCTCTTTTGAATGAAAATCCAGTGTAGGCTGAAAGTGTTGTCCCTGATAAGCCTGCACAGGCAGACATCTGGGATAATACTTTACGCACAGGCATTTAGCCCAGTTTTCCCAGAACGAGGCTCATTTTCTCTTCTTCTAACAAGTGCTGTATTTCAGAGGTAACTCCAAGTATCACTACTATGGGATCCGTATCAAGGCGAACTCCCCTCTGAACCAGTTCACGGACGACCAGACGATGCCCATGAGGCAGCAGCCTCTGTATCAGGGCAAAAAGTGAGTGAGAGCGCTCGGTGAACGATGGATTACCTTAGTTCAAATTTCCTTGAAAGCTTATTGGAAACGTCTCCTGAGCTATGTATAAAACTAAATAAAAAGCCATTTTAATGTTTTCGACCAGTATTCAACAAGGGTCTGGCGTTTTGTGGGGATGTTTTTTAACATTAAAATACCATACAAAAGTAAACATTGCTGAAATGGTTAATCTTGTGAAATATTGTAAGCAGAGAAACATTACACTTAACGTGAACAATCTGAGATAAAATTTTCATTTGAGTAAACTTCAAATGAGATTTCCCCGAAAAGCTTTGTGAATAAAGCCCCGAAGCTAAGTCCACAGAAAGCATGCTGCCATGTTCCAGATTAGAACCAAAGTCTGATTAAGGGAGAATGTAAACTGTTAGTAAGATTTCTCTTAAATTCTGCTGTGGACTCCATAGCTCAAGGGCTATATTCACCAAGCTGATTGTCAGAATGAACGCTGCCATGTTTCAGGTTCCGACCCAAGTCGGAGTATGGTGACGGTGGTTACGGCGGTGTGGATGGGCAGTCAGAGCACCAGCCCACCACACAACAACACCAGCACCAGCAGTTCCTTGGTGACGCCTCTGGCGCCATACCCAACTTTGGGGATATCGAGATTACCTCCCTTCCACTGCCAGACGGCATACACATGGACCACCTGAACGTGTTCCAGAAAATGTACAGGGAACATGCTGAGGTAGTTATGAGCAAGGGTGTCTTACAGGTCAATGTGGGGTTATGGATATGGTGACTGCCTAGCGACCGGGAGGTCATGGGTTCGATCTCCACTGTGGGAGCAAGGACACCAAGTTCTGGTTCTAGTCCCAGGAAACGGACTTGAGGGCGTTTCAAGTAAGCCTTAGGCTTTCCATGCAATCAAGCTAAATAAACAGGTTTAAAAAAACTTAAACTAAGGGTGTTGTTGATATGGATAGGGCTTGCATTAATCATTTACCACTCATATATGCCCTTTAGATTGTCCGTAATGAAATCAAATAAAATATAAGACCTTTCTTGCTAAGATCCAAGTTTTAAAGGCTTCATTTCCAACCCTAAGGTACTTATGAGTAGCAAACAGCATAAAACCTGAATAGCTTGCGAGTTACCGTCAGGCTTCAACTTCTGGTTTTATGCTGTTTGCATATCGCCGTTTTCACTTTGCTTCTGAGTAGAAAGGGTTAACCCTTTAAGCGCTGGAACCGGATTTTGAAGGCCTTTGCAAACAGTTTGGATCCAGATGAGACGCCACAGAACGTGGCGTCTCATCAGGATCCAAACTGTTTGCTATTCTGATAGTATTCTTTGAAAAAAAATCTAAGAAAATGCTAATTTTAGAAATTTAGCAGACATTTTAGCAGACGACAAATTTCCCAGCATGCAAAGGGTTAATAGGAAGGGTGTTGTTGATATGGACAGGGCTTGTATGGTATTAAGTTTGGCTCATATAGACTAGACTCCCAATTTGTGCCAAGATACTTCCAAGATTGTTGTCATGAAAATATGAAAACTTCTTTAAAATGGATTTCCAATATCCAACAAAAAAGGGCTTTTAAAGGTTACCTTATTGCAAGCCCTGAGGTAATTGCCAAAGTAATCCATAGGTGTCTGAAATAAACACACTTCATGGACCAAAAAACATGGCTTATTACAAATTAAAATAAAAGCTTTACTTAAAGGGCAATGATTTATCCGTTGAAAATTGTAATTTTCATGTCACATAATAATATCACCAATATCAATTTTTAAACTTAACAAAAGCCCTGAAGAATGCATTTGGAAACATTGGTGTGAAAGTTGTGTTATAGTGTGGCAAGGATTATTTGGAAAACATGTCTACTTTTGTGTCTTCTGTTATTAATTATAATAATAAATATTAATCTGAACGTAGTGTTTTTGAAAACTGTATATTAACTCCAGGTTATGTAGTCTTGATTTCAAAAAGCTTTTCGTAAGTGAAGTCAGGACCCCCTGTTGACAGTTTGTTCGCCCCCATTTCAGGCCGTTGTGGACGTGGTTGTGAACCTACAGTTCTCCCTGATAGAGGCTCTCTGGCAGGGCTTCTGGAGAAACACTTCGCTAGACTCAGGGTAAGTTCTACAGGTAAATATTTTAGCCTTGCTTTGTGAAAAGGGGGTTTAAAGCATGTGCGTAAAGTGTCATCCCAGATAAGCCTGTGCCATCAGCACAGGCTAATCAGGAGTGACACTGGGCACTGAAACTGGATTTTCGCTTAAAGAGACTTCCTTTAAACGAGAAATACCATAAAAATGGAAAGTGTCATCCCTGATAAGCCTGTGCGAACTGCACAGGCTTATCTGGGACAACACTTTACGCACATGCATTAAACCCCCTTTTCACAGATACAAGCTCATTTAATGGTGCAAGAAGTTTGTGATTGGTATTTTTATGTTGTTTTGCAAAATTGTGTTTCCCATCAGGTGTAAGAAATACTTGTGTCTGGTTACATGCCCCTATATGTTTTATTTTATAATTAAATAAAAACTAGCTTCTTTTTTATTGTATAACAACACTAAACAGCCCTTTTCCAAACATCTGAAAGTCAAACAATCAATTGGGAATTTTAGGACTGGTTTTGGGACAAAAGATACTTTTGACCATTTGGAATACAAACCATAAATGGTGTCAAATCCTCCAAAAATCCCTGAAAATATTCTGACAAAAACTAAGGTTGTTTCTTTAATAACGAAAAGGATCTTATTTTATTTGATAAAAATAATGTGAAAAATCTAAACAAACAAATAGTGTTTTTTAAAATAAATAGAATTTTTGGAAAGCACTTGATATTTTGGAACAAAACAGGTGGGTTAAGACTAGAGAGTTAGTGCTTCACCTATGTGAGCCTCCGCAGTCTGCACAGGCTAATCAGGGAAGACACGTTCCGCTTAAATGATATTTTTCGTTTAAAGAAGGTCTCTTTTTAGCAAAAATCCAGTTAAGGCGGAAAGTGTTATCCCTGATTAGCCTGTGCGGACTGCACAGGCTTATCTGGGATGACACTTTATGCACATGCATTAAAACCCCTTTTTACAGAGCAAGGCTCATATCTTTCAGACCAGACAATGACTATGAGAAGCGATTGCCAAAGGAGAAGCTGTACCTGCTGTGTAAATACGAGCCCGTGCAGAACTATGTACGCAAGTCGGATTACATGTTTTATCAAGCCTTAGTAGAAGTCCTTATACCCGACGTGCTGCGGCCTATACCCAGTAAGTGGATGGAGGTTGATGTAGTTATTGGAATGTTACCATTGGACTGAAATGATTGAAATTGTAAATGTGGCAATGAAGAAAATGTATTGATTCTGAATTTACATAAACGTTTTAATGGAATGTTGTTTTTTTTAAGTACGTTGTTTGAAGTCATACATTTGCCATAATCATTTATTGTTTCAAAAGTGAAATGCATGGTACCTTGAAGCATATGTCAATATATTTCATCCAAATGATCTTATGTGTTGTATCGATATTTCAAAGCTAAAATGGAGGTAAAATACCGTTTGTGGTTATGTTGACTAGGAAATACTTAAAAAAAATAACTTGATAAAGATTGGGGAAAAATGAATGCACAATGACACTTGATTAATCAGTGTATTTATGTAACTGCTAATGAACCTCTATCAACGTGTCTCTGTTGAAAGAATACCCATGAGAATTGTCTAGTAGATGCAACTTGCAGTTTATTTTCATATAGGATTTTTGAGACAATTTAAAAAAAGACATTTTTAAAAAAAATTGTCGCAAATTATGACAATAGGGATTGACAGCAAAACCTCTATTCAAGTAATTGTAAATCAGGGAGTGAGCTAACCAGTAAGTGGTTTATACCTCAGCAGTAAATCCTCTCAAATCACCTCAAATCCTCAAGGCTTGCAAACACTGTTGAACTCAAAGGACTAGCCATCTATTTTCATACACTGTTAATTTTTGCTTACACTTAAAACTTGGTATGGAAACAGGCTCAATATAGCTGTGATGAGCCCCTAGATCAATTGAGAAAGTTTATTTGTACTTTATACCATAACACAAGAAGCGATGAAAAACAAGGGGGTGCAATTGTGGTCCAAATGTAGATTTCTCTTCCTATTTTTATTGAAGGAATACCTGCCCTGTTTTAGGTTCACTAACTCAAGCCATCCGTAACTTCGCGAAAAGCCTGGAGAACTGGCTGAAGGGGGCAATGGGGAATGTGCCTGAAGAAATGGTGAAGACCAAGCTAGGGGCTGTCAGTGCCTTTGCCCAGACCCTGCGGCGCTACACGTCCCTCAACCACCTAGCGCAGGCGGCGCGGGCCGTGCTGCAGAACACTTCGCAGATCAACCAGATGCTCACAGATCTCAATCGAGTCGACTTTGCCAATGTGCAGGTATGTGGCGCATCTTTAAAGGCTTGTTTGTAAGACCGGTGATGTGGACTATTGCTGTTCCCAGCCTTTTCTGAATCAAGTAAGGTAGTTATCAGCTACATGTAAATCCCTCTCTGATTAGAACGGATAAGCATTCCTAGAAAAAGTGCAATTAGGTTAACCAACCGTTGTTACATGACTGAAATAATTTTCCTGAACATAGCAAAAGAAATCAAAACAAACCTGTGTTTTGGTTTAATAGGAGCAAGATAGCTGGGTGTGTCTGATAAACATTACAATTCCTGTAAACATTCTCACTGCATGCATCATATCATACAGTAGATAATCATCTGAATGTCACAAGTGATAAATTCTCAGTTTTGCATATTGTTGCTCAACATACTTGTCTTGTAACCATTACAAACCTAACTAGGTTGCCGGGTTGTAATGGATATGGTGTCCACTTAAGAAAGCGGGAGGTCACGGGTTTGATCCCTACTGTGGGAGCATTCTTAAGATTTCACCCAAAGACACAAAGTAAACAAACTTAAAAGATCTTGTTAACTAAGTTGTAAGAACTTAAAATGCAATAGAGCTAAAATATATAGGTTAAAACTAACACTAACCTGGTATCCTCTCTGTGTGTCCTACAGGAGCAGGCAAGCTGGGTGTGCCAATGTGAGGACAGCACGGTGCAGCAGCTGGAACAAGACTTCAAGAAGACCCTGCAGGCTCAGAACTCCCTCGAGCAGTGGGCCGTCTGGCTGGAGGGCGTCGTCAACCAGGTGCTCAAGCAGCACGAGGGCAGTCCTAACTTTCCCAAGGCTGCCAGGCAGTTCCTACTCAAGTGGTCCTTCTACAGGTATGATGGTGGCAAGATTGATTTTTCTACTCAATTAAGGCCGTATTCACCAAACAATTCTTAGACTTAAGTATAAGAAAACAGATTATTCTTTAAATTGGAATTTTCAAGAATTGCTTCAATTTTTAGTCAAACTTGAAATTAACCTCATCTATCTACATCATTCTTCATGTAGAACATTTTTTTGTTTGCGTAATTGCCAGTGGTTACCTGTATATGTTCAAACGCTGGTTGCCAGTGGTTACCTGTATATGTTCAAACGCTGGATTTTTTTTTCTTGGTTTAAGTCTATTCTTTATTTTTAAATCCAAAAAAAAAATGTGTTAGTGAATTCGGGCCCAGGTTCATTTCTCTTGAGTACTGGTACGTTGGCAAGGAGATGGATTCTTCCACTTGTCAAAATGCTTGTTTATGTGAATAAGTTTACGCTAATCTCACGCATTTGTATTGGTGCTGTTAGATTTGTCCACTCGCCTCTTCCAAGACTTTTGATTTTTGTAATATATAAGTTAAATAATCAATATGTAATATAATACAAAGTAAAAAGTCATTTTAACTTAAACATGTTCCTGGTGATGGCTGTTTCTAGCTCAATGGTGATCCGTGACCTGACCCTGCGCAGTGCGGCCAGTTTTGGGTCATTCCACCTGATCCGACTGCTGTACGACGAGTACATGTTCTACCTGGTTGAACACAAGGTGGCCTCAGCAACGGGGGAGACGCCTATAGCTGTCATGGGAGAGGTATGTGTACGTACACTGGAAATGAGTTTGTTTTTTTTGAAGTCGTATTCTTGGAAAACTGGGCTTAATGCATCTGCGGTACGCACAGGCTTATCAGGGTCGACCCTTTTCGCTTAAACTGGCTTTTCGATAAGAAGATACTTCCTGTAAACGGAACATACCATACAAGCGGAAAGTGTTGTTCCTGATTAGCCTGTGCCGACTGCACAGGCTAATCTGGGACGATACGTTATGCACATGCATTTAGCCCAGTTTTCTCAGGAAGCGGCTAAATTATAGCAGTGGCATAGCAGATTGTTCTTAACCAATGCTGAGTGCGTTCTGAAGATCTTCAAAAAACACCAATTTCTGGTTCTCCACCCAGGAAACGAACTTAAGTGTTTTATTAAGCCTTAGACTTTCAGTGCAGTTGAGTTAAAATGAATGGCTCAAATTTACTTTATGGTGAAAAGAAAATGTGTTATTCAGTCATTCGAATGAACTGTTTGGCTAAACTGGTCCATATTTTTGTTGTCCTACGCCTTTTGTCTGTCTGTAAATCTTGTCTTCTGTTCACCCATCTATGATGAGAGGATTATGCAGATCTTTTTATTTCTTCACATGTACATTATCAGAAAATAGAATTACACAAAATAATACAATTTTTAGCTCGACTTTATATATGTATATATATAGTGGAGCTTTACTACTCACCCGGCGTCGGCGTGAGCGTTGGAATGTTAAAGTTTGTGTAATACCTCAAATATTTTCTATGTCCCTTGACATATTGCTTTTATATAAGGGGTCCNACATAAGCGATCAATAAGTTTCAATTATGGTCCTCTTCCAGTTAGAATATGACTATATTACCTTGACCTTATTGAATATGAACAATTTCCCCATGATTGCTTACTTTATACTGTCAAGCACTTGAATATTCGAGCGTGCTGTCTTCTGACAGCTCTTGTTCTTCAGATACTTGTGATATAATGAAGAGACTTGGCATACTCTTGAATAGCAATGTGACAGTAAGATGTACCACCTTTTTTACCATAGGTAAATTGTGTTTTGAAAGTTAAAAAAAAATATTAATATAACTGTGTTAAATGGACAAACTATTCAATGTTCAAAATTTAAACTTGCAGACATTGTGCCTTATGATATGAAGCTGTGCAGGTGCTATTTGTATCTTCATGTGTTAATAATTGCTTAAAGTTTGCCCTTTTTTCAACATTTTATATAATCAGGCTTCAAATTATGACTTGCAACATGGTGTGTGAATGNGGGGGGGGGGGGGGGGGGGGGTTCTTTATGTTTTGTGACAAGTTCTAGTTCTTACTGAGTTTAATATAAAATATACTCAATTACAACTGTTGAAATACTTCATGACACCGATACAGTAATACAGCCTCTGTTTCTTGCTTGTAGTTTGTTGACCTGAGCAGTGCTGTTGCCATGAGCTTCTCTGAGGCTGAGGTGGAGAAACCCCATCTCCCGATGCACACAAAACCAGTCGGAGCGGCAACGATCAAGGGACCACCAGCCCTTATCCAGGCACCATTTTCGAAAGCCATGGCTGGGGCAACGTCTCTTATCACGCGAACGACAGCTGACGGGCACGGTGGAAACTCTGGTCCCACTTTAATGGTTCTGACCACCAGTTCCATGGCAACGGCCAATCAGAATGGAGCCCTTAACATCGCCTCGTCCGGTGCCCATTTAAGAACGGTGTCATCCGGAGGAGGTGCCATGGGCGGGGCAACTCACATGCGAACAACAGGCGATGGCCACGGTGGGAACTCCGGTCCGACATTAATGGTTCTCACCACCAGTTCCATGGCAACGGCCAATCAGAATGGAGCCATGAACATCTCCTCATCCGGTTCCCACGGCGGGACGCTCACAGTGAAAACGGCTTCATCTGGGGGCGGTTTGGCAGGAGCTAAGACTATTGTTGTGATGCCCGTCTCCAATAACTACGCAGCTGGCGATGGTGCAACAGCCAAACGGTTTAAGATTGAATGAGATTCGGGTGGGTGAGCTCTCAAGAGTGATTTGTTAAATGGTCAATACTGCAAATGTTGAGCCTTTTGTGCATAGGGTAAAACTGCTAGTCCCTGTGGATTTGATTTTCCTGTGAAATTGAGGAACGTTTTGTGGAACTTCATAACTAAAGTTTGCTCACAGTAGTATCTGGAGAATCTTGAGCGATTTTTGTACCTCTTTATTCGAATCTGGTCTCAGGCTGCTGTGGAATTCTTAGTGGTCGCGGATGAAAATGTCTTTAATCGTCTCTGGTTTATGAAGAAGCCTGGATTTAGAGAAGCATGACTCTTGTATGCAACTTGGATTTTGCTCATTGACGAGTTATTTTTATTATTGGGATGAATGCGCGTTAGTATGTTTTACAGTTTACCGTTTATGCTGTGTATGTGCTTATGTGCTAAAGCTTATTTATATTTTAAGATAAAAATAAGATGTGCTCTGCATCAAATATTTGTAAAATGAATCTTAATTTAAATTTGTTCTTTCAGTGATTATTCTAGTGATTTTTAAGATGATTGATTTTTGAACAAAACGATAAACATTTTTCCTTTTTTACAATATTTCCTTTGTTCTATTTGGCAATATCTTGCCTAATGTAGTTGATTATTTATCGTACAGATTACCATTTTCGTGTTACACTTGTTAAACTTAATGTTAATTGTGTTCATCCATTTTTGTAATAATTTTCAGACAAGTTATAATGTTTAATGTTTTATTTGCCTTTCCCTTGTTGACTCGAGTAATCTACATGAACTGTAGATAGTGCAGCGTTGTGTAATGTTTAAATTTGTGTCGCGTTCTGAGAAAACTGGGCATAATGCATGTGCGTAAATTGTCATCCCAGATTAGCCTGTGCAGCCCACACAGGCTAATCAGGGACGACAATTTTCGCTTTCATGGAATTTTTTGTTTAAATGATCTCTCTGCTTAGAGAAAATCCAGTTCAGGCGGAAAGTGTAGTCCCTTATGAGCCTGTGCGGACTGCACAGGCTAATCTGGGATGACACTTTACGTACATGCATTATGCCCAGTTTTCTCAGAACACGACACATTTATTGACATGTTTATTTAACAGCGAATTCCAAGTTGGAACTTTAGGGCATGTGATTATTTGAGTTTGTCAAGACTTTTGATATTACTGAACCAGATAGTCTTGAATTAGCAGCCAAGTCTGCTTTTTGTTTCTATACTGGTTTGATAAGACTTTGTTTAGTAAATATGTTCTTGAGTTCGTAATTTTAGTAAATAAGTAAATGTATTTAAATTAAAAACATTAAATGCACTGAAAGTTTTAGCTTTTATTCTTGATTTTGCTAGTTAAGTTCTGAAGTAACAGACTTTTCAACATTAATCCCTTACCAGAAAGTCTATTCTATTTGTGATCATTATTTGACTGTGAAATAGTCATCGGATTGGTCAAGAATGCTACAATTCTTCCATTATACTTGTGAGGAAAAAATTGCTCCCCGTCTGCTCACATGAAAATAAAAGATTATCTAAAGTTTAAGATTTCTTAGTCAGTGGAATACACTGATATTTAGCTTTTAAACTTATGAAGTTTCAACTTATGAAGTAAGTGAATGAAGTCATTTTTTAACCTTTTCATTTAAAATAGCTTGCCGTTTTATTTCTTGAGAAAAAAAAATGAAGTTGTTGAGATGAAACATTCTATTATCACATAAATGCACTTGTTACATGCACAAAAATCAAATTTATTTATTTAGAACAGCTGCGAAAATGTCTGTGGTGTAGAGTACATTTGTGATAGATGTATAGTATTTAAGTGTTTATATTTTACATCCTTGTGTGTTTTATTTCATTAAAGACGGTTTGTAAACACAGAGAACATTCTTTCATGCAATATTTTTTACATGTGCTTAAGGAACATAGAACTTCCATGTTGAGCATATTTAACCCCAAGTATTAAAGTATAAAAGATATTTTGGAAGTAACAATATGTACAGATGTCATTTCCATTTTGTTGACATAGTGCCTTGTGTAGAGTTTTACATCAACATTTATTATTTCATTATTGATTAAAAAGATATTGTACATGTATATTCAGAAATATTTTTCCTTCAAGAGAAATTGTACCACAATTGGTATTCCTCGTCTCTGATTTTTTTTCTAGCCGAACACATTTGAATTGCTTGTGTTTTAAGAATTTAGGCCGTTTTATATTGTTTGTTCTTGTGTTGTTTTGATTGTATTTTCTTATTTCATTAATTAGTGTTTTAATCATTTGCCATATTTTATATGTTTATATTTAAGGTATTGTTTTGTTGTTTGTTTTAACCTATTTACGTCGTCAATATGTACGTACGTCGGCAACAGGTGTGGCACACAGCAGGTTAGCATAATTTAAGTAAATTCAGTTGAAAGCTGTGAGAAAATACACTTTCCCCCTAAACTGGATTTTCGCTAAGAAGAGACATCATTTAAACGAAAAATTCCATAAAAGCGGAAATTGTCGTCCCTGATTAGCCTGTGCGGACTGCACAGGCTAATCTTGCATGACAATTTAAGCACAAGCATTATACCCAGTTTTCTCAGAACACGACACATTTATGAATTTCTCTTACAGTTGTTAGCCCCACATGTTGCCTTGTTAATGTAGTTAGACTGAAATGTGTTCAAAGATTTTCAAGTTTATATTTTCCTTTAGAATTTTGGGCATGGTTGATCTTAAATATCAAAACAAATCTGACTGCACAAATCTTTTCACTCTCTTTCTCTTGTTTTAGACGCTCTTTCAATATATATTCTCCATCACACAATATTGATGCAGTATCTTGATTGATGGGTATCAAGGTCAAAAACTACCGTAGCCGGTGTAAAAAACCCCATCTCACATGAAATCCTATTGTTTTTTTTCTTATTCAAAGTAACAACCTGTTCGAAGTTTTTTTTTAAATAATTGCATATTTAATTACCTAACAAACTGTATTAACATTTAGGTGGTTTTTGTATGTTTGTGATTAGAATATAGAGTTGAAGTTTTGAAGTTTAATCTATATTATATTCAGAAATATTCTGTAAAGCATTAAAATGAAGGTGATAAAGATGTTTTACCCTTTACCACTCAGATACGCATTTTGAACCATTTGTAGTCCCTTAAAAAACTATTTGAATTTAAGACTCTTTTTGAATAGATTCAAATTTTAAAGGCTTCATTTCCAACCCTAAGATACTGATAAGCAGCGAAAAAGCATAAAACCTGAACAACCTGTGAGTTACTGGCAGGCTGTTCTGGTTTTATGCTGCTTTCATTTTGCTTCTGAGTGGGAAAAGTTTAAACTGTCCTGTCTTAACCCTTTCTAACTCAGGAGCTTAACTTCAAATGGCTAATGCAAACAGCATAAAACAAGTAAAGCCTGCAAGTAACTCACAGTCTGTTCAGGTTTCAATCTGTTTGCTGCTCATCATTACCTAAGGGTCGGAAATGAAGCCTTTAAAACTGAAATAGACAAAGAAGTTTGAATTTATTTTGATTTTCTAATTGACTACAAATTTGTCTAAATGCATTACTGAGAGTTAAAGGCTTAAGTAGGCGTGGCCTCACTGGTTCGTTATAGAATTCGGTGCTTAGCATCTCATTTGTGGTAGATAGGCACATGATAATGACCAGTTTCAAGACATGAACAAAAGTTTGAAATACTTTGATTTATTTAAAAATGGTTTGTCAAAAGTGATATCACATATCGTATCAAGTGTCCAAACATTGTTTTGCAAGCTGTACTGTACTTATTCATTCCTTAAACTAGTTCAACATGCATGTTATTGGAATGTTTTTTGTAACAGCATACGACAGGGTTTGTAGGCAGGTTAGTTTGAAAAAAAAGTGTGAATTATTCGAATGTACTTTGACTGTTTAAACTATCTAAAAATTTGGTGATGGGGTATTTAATATTATTAAACCTCATGTGACTTCCCTGCTTAAAGTCCATATACCCATTCCTGCATAATTTAAATAAACCTGTACCTTGACATTGGAACCTAATATATCTCGATTGGGCTAAAATATTCGCAGTGTGTGGGCCTAAACATAATAACATGGGCTATCAGAAAAGTTTGTTTAAGTTTATATTCGGAAGATGCTTATTAAAATGCACATAACAAACATATGTTGATGAGCGCTTGATTTTCATGTAAAATATGCATATTGGACATGTTTGTTATTTAAAGGACGGCATGTTTGTTTGGTAAAGTAAAATAAATGTATAAATAGGAAATTAAGAAGTATAGAAAATATTTCCATCCTTGAAGCCTTAGGCTTTGCTAGACATCACTCTCCTCTGGGTGCAATATGTGTCGTGTTCTGAGAAAACTGGTCATAATGCTTGTGCGTAAATTGTCATCCCAGATTAGCCTGTGCAGCCCGCACAGGCTAATCAGGGACGACAATTTCGGATTTAATGACATTTTTCGTTTAAATGAAGTCTTAGCGAAAATCCAGTTTAGGCCGAAAGTGTCATCCCGGAATAGCCTGTGCGGACTGCACAGGCTAATTTGGGACGACACTTTACGCACATGCATTTTGCCCAGTTTTCTTAGAATACGACACATATTTACTATACCCATGCTCTGCCATTGATGTTTTTAAAATACAGTCTGGTTTTGTGGATTTTTTCTAAGGAAGAGGACACACTATACCAAAGATGATATCTGCTGAAATTTATTCCATACAATTATAAATGGACAATTTCTAGCTGGATTTTTATAGCAGAGTGTTGACAGGTCTCCTGAAATTCTTAGCTCCAGTATTATATTTCCTGTCGTATATGCAAGTCCCGTCTGTCTTCGTCTTACTGTATTTCTCATACTGTCAAAAAGCCCATGCTGTTTTATATTTATATTTCTGAATGCAATTCTGTATTTTATGAATCAAACACAAAAAATGTTGAAAATTAAATTATCCAAAGTGTATGTGGGTCAGTGTTGTGTTGTATTTGTACCTTAGTTAAAACGTATTTATTTTAGCTCTCTGGGACTAAGAACCAGTACTTGGTGTTTTTTGGGGAGATCAATGAATGCTCCCACAGTGGGGGTTGAACCTGTGACTTCCCGGTTGCTAGGCGGACTCCATATTCAGTACGCCACTGGATCTTGTACCTTAGTCAGACAGATCTATAAGCCTATTTACAGTACTTATCGGCAAACAGCAATTGGAATTAGATGGAAACTGTTGGTGGCTTTATTAATGGAATTTGACACTTGATTGAAAAAAACAGATTACCAACATTAAGAAGATTGAGAAAAAGTCTGATCCATGATTTGCCAAGAATTTTCTACAGTCCCCAGGAATTGTAGCATTAATTTCCACCGGTATTCATCTTTACACACATTACTGAAAAGTGACTAAAAAGACGCATACTCGTTCATATAAAATTGTATAACCACTCAACAATGAATCCATGAGGGATGACTGGATAGTATTGCACATTTAAGTCAACTGCAATGTGTGAAAAAGCCTATTTAAACTAGAACTCTGCGAGCTGGATGTGTCGCCTGATTTTAATGGGTTAACCAAGAAATTGGCCCATTTCAATAAGTCTAAGTCCAAAATAAGGTCAAGGTCAAAATAAGGTTGGGTGATGCTGGTGTCGGCAGGATGATAAGAGACAACATCCATGCAAGTATCAAAGCTCTGTAGCAAGCGAAATTGATGTAAGACGAAACGATCCTCATAGATGCCAGGGGCATAATAAAAATCTATCAAAACAAGAGACTGCGCCGCTTATTATTATTTTTTAAAATGGAAACCTGAACGCAAAACCTAAACGCAAAGTGTGACAGAATTTCAGAAGGACAGACAGACGAACAGTGCGATCACTTAATGCCACCCTACCGGGGGCATAAAAAAATAATGTTTAAAGTAAAGCTCAAGACATAGTAGGTATGAACCTTTTTGGGGTCGGGGTCGCAGATTTCGTAATCTAAACGCGGACCCTAAGTTCAAGGTCACAGGGGTCAAAACTTGTATGCGCATGCAAAGGTCTTGTCCAGATACACAAGCGTACCAAATTTGAAAGCAATATCTGAAGGGACACAGACTTTATAAGCCTTTTTCGAAAAGTGTGACGCCATTGCCACGACCGCCGACGCCGCGACTGCCGACGAAGTAACACCTATATGTCCCCTGACCATAGTCAGGCGACACAAAAATGAATTGTCATTTTATACTCGCCTATGCATTGATTGATCTAACAAACTGCCTTACCCCAGGTGGCAATTTTTTTCAACAGACCAAAAATCATTTTCAAAATCAAATGTTCTTACTAAGTTAAATAAAGATAAGACTAACAAGTGATGTGTTTGTGAAACACTATGTCTCCTTTTGAGCGATTTTGACCCATATATTTGACCTTTGACCTTGAAAGATGACCTTGACCTTTCACCACTCAAAATGTGCAGCTCCATGAGATTCACATGCATGCCAAATATCAAGTTGCTATCTTCAATATTGAAAAAGTTATGGCCAATGTTAAAGTTTGTGCAAACCAACAAACAAACCAACAAACAAACCAACAAACGGACAGGGCAAAAACATAATGTCCCCCAGTATAGACTGGGGGACATAAAAATGTGACTTCTAGAGTGTTAACAAGGTTACAGAAAGTTCGCTGAGTAGGGTATTAAGTATTATAAGAATAGAAATTAATTACAATAAGTAGATGGTTTTGAGTCATTGAAGTTTATTTCTTACAACACTTCCATTGCTTTCTATATTAACAAATATATCAACGCATGATTGATATGCATTGATATGTCTACTAAATTGTTATACACCAAACCTTTGTAAGTACAATTTTATAAATAAGTTTAAAAAGATTGTCTAAATTTCTTATGTCCTACTTTCAACCAAATGCTTGTATAGTTTGTTTAAAATCTAAATGAGAAACTCATATTGATTTTAACTTTTAAAATAAGTTTCTATTAAATCTGGTTACAAGGTACTCCTCTTTTTTTTACCCACCCATCCACCCATAAAGTAACAACTATCCACCCATGAAGTAACAACTATCCACCCATAAAGTAACAACTATCCATCCATAAAGTTACAAGTAACTAAACGCAAAAATAGTTTATTGCACAAAAGTTTCATAATTTCAGAATTATATAACATATGTATATGTTCATCACTTAAGCAAAAGGATACAACATTAATTACATTTGAAAACAAATTGGTGTATGTTACGAAATTAATAAACATGCTATGAATACAATAGATACAGGATTACTATAATAGTGTTTATGCCTTATTTTATTGTGTGAACTGCAGTCTTGTCAATTAACATGAATACGTAACACCCAGTTTAAAATTTAACACCATTAAATCATTTTCAATCTGATAATTAACATCTATATTGGCATACAAATATAATAAAGCAACTTCCATTACCTAGATACATGTATATTCTATACAGGCTCAAGAAAAAACATAATTTTGTTAAAGAAACCCCGTATCACCATGTAACAATAGAGAAAAAATGTAACACACATTTAATGTACTTTATTATATGAATAATGTTATTTAGCAAAAAGGGCCTTAAGCAAATCTTTAATTAAATTCTTAATCTAAATTTTCAAAACAAAATTCACATGCTTTATTAAATAATTATAATTCAAAAGAAGATAAAATATGAAAAGTATATATAAATTATATAAAAATATAAAAAATAATCACAAGTCTTTACTGGCAAAAAATCTCTTTATCTGATACTCAAATTTTACTATGCATTTTTTACGAAGCCAAAGAAATTAAGCAATTTTATAGTGTAGTTATACATGCATTAAGACATAAGTTTTAACAAAAGAGATTTGCAAATACCAATTTAAAGTTGTAACACATATTTCAATAATAATACTTGACTTTGTAGCAGCAGTCATTTCACATTATTTTCATCAGCACCTGTGAAATTGTTGCCAAAACAATAAACAAAGTATGCTCTCTGGAAGACTTGATTTAAAAAAAAATTGTATTCAGTAAAAATTTAGAGACAACAAGATGTGTTTGTGAAACACTATGCCCTCTTTTGAGCAATTTTGACCCATATATTTGACCTTTGACCTTGAAGGATGACCTTGACCTTTCACCACTCAAAATTTGTGCAGCTCCATGAGATACACATACATGCCAAATATCAAGTTGCTATCTTCAATATTGCAAAGGTTATGACCAAGGTTAAGGTTTTGGACGGACACTGTCATACAATGACAGACAGGCCAAAACTAATATACCCCCTCTTCTTCGAAGAAGGGGGCATAAAAATACAGGTGTAAATTTAAAGACACAGTAAAAAATATTGCAATGACGATCGGATACGGGTATATAATGTGTATAGTCTCCATTAATTTCAACAAATAATAGGACCTGCTTGTAAAATACCATGCTGTATAATACAAATACTTTTATATATGTTTTACTTGTAGTTGTTTGGTGAAACATTTGTCTATCACCGGTATACATGAACATAGTGATTAACCTAATAACCCAAATGTAATGGTCCATTGCCTTAAGACAGTCTGCCAGGTTTTATGGCCTAAATTGGGTTGTAAAAGCGCACAAACAAATTGTCAATACAGTAGGGTTAATATGCATGTATTTGCAAATGACAGGATAACCTTTATAATTATACATAACCAGATAAGCGCGACACAACAGAAGTCTGGTAAAATAGCATTGTAAAATAGACTGTCCAAAAATTTAGAGTCATTAATTATGGACAAAAACCTTTATGTCCAAAAATTGAGAGTCACAAAGAAGTAATTATTTTGGCTAAAAACGAGTGGCCGAAAACTAAGAGTAACTACGGTATACAAAAACAACCATTGTCAATAAAAAGTACATAAGCAAACAAGTTAAAATGATGAATACCTATTGGCAAGTTATCCCTTTGCATGATGGGAAATTTGTCGTCTGCTAAAATGACGTCTGCTGAATTTCTCAAATTAACATTTTCTTTGATTTTTTTCAAAGAATACTATCAGAATAGCAAACAGTTTGGATCCTGTGGCGTCTCATCTGGATCCAAACTGTCTGCAAAGGCCTTCAAAATTCGGTTCCAGCACTGCAAGAGTTATATTGTGTAGTAAATGAAACAGCAAAAACAAACAATATGTTAGATATTGAAACAAAAAACATTTAACATTATATAAATGACTTTTGAATGAAACTTAATATAACGTAAAACACTTAAAAGAAAGAATTAGGAGTATAAGTATAACAAAGAACATCTTTCAATGATTGTTCACTACAACTACAATCAAGAGACATTTCCACGTTCTTCGACAAACCCTTGCTAGTTTCCATTCACTGACACATTGCAAGCTCGTTAGCATTTAGACATCTTAACCAAGAGCAACAATTGGATAAAATTGCACAATAATTTTCATAATATTGACATAAAAAAACATGAAAACTTCTATATATAACACGCTTAACACAGCTACTGTTTATAAATACAACGTCATATAATTATTGTAGACAAAACGTTTCCAACAAAATGCACTGAAGTTTAAATACAAATGAGTGTACACATTATGAAGGGGCATACATCAAACTCATTACAAAACGGGAGGCGGTAAACTACAACGGGCGAGGCATGGTATGGTATTGTGCAAGGGGGGGTTAGAGGGTTATGGTTAGGGTTAGGGTAAGTGTTAGGGGTCGGGTTAGGGTTTTGGTTAGCCTAAACCCAACCCTAACCCTAACCCGACCCCTAACCCTTACCCTAACCCGTTTTTTGGGTTATCACCCCTATACCATGCCTCGCCCCTTGTAGTTTTCCGCCTCCCATTACAAAACACACCAGCAGTTATCATATAATTAATATACATATATTTATATTTATTGTACATATTTGTGTCGTGTTCTGAGAAAACTGGGCATAATTCTTGTGCGTAAATTGTCATCCTAGATTAGCCTGTGCAGTTTGCACAGGCTAATCAGGGACGACAATTTACGCTTTTATGGATTTTTTTATATAAATGATGTCTCTTCTTAGCGCAAGTCCAGTTTAGGCGGAAAGTGTTGACCCAGATTAGCCCGTGCGGACTGAACAGGCTAATCTGGGATGACACTTTACGCACAAGCATTTTGCTCAGTTTTCTCAGAACACGACATAATTATCACTAACTGCCATACTGACATACTATCAAACATACACACTAGTATTTGACTTACATTATTTTATATGACAAAATCACAACTTTTTTTATAAAGAGACGCTTTCTTCATAAATTACTTAATACCACAATCTTAATTCACACACAAACAGGTGACTTAAACAGGCTGAGAAAGTTCTGCCCAATTTCTCATACCAAAAATGTAAACCTGAATCCATGAATGAAGTCCTGACAAGAATTATCTCTGCCTTGAGCTGTTTTCTTTTGCTTTTGTATTTTTATTGTATGGAGTTTTCATCTGAAAATAAAAGCAATGGTCTTAGAAGGTAAAAATTAACGCTTAATTTTGTATAGAAGGTTGCCAAACAGGGTAGTAAAAATTGAGCCTTGCTCCGTGAAAAGGAGGTTTAATGCTTGTGTGTAAAGCGTCCTCCCAGATCAGCTTGTGCAGTCAGCACAGGCTAATCAGGGACGACACTTTCCGCCTAATCTGGATATTCATCAAGAAGAGTCTTCCTTTAAACGAAAAATACAATAAAAGCAGAAAGTGTTGTCCCTGATTAGCCTGTGCAACTTCATGATATCACCATGATCATGCAAAGTCTTGAACTGTTGTTTGTGTGTATAGTTTGGGAGTACACAACTTGATGATGTACTCAAAAAAAAAATCATGCAATTCAAACTTGTTTTGTTTCAATTCACATATTCCCTTCAAAATAATTCCAGTATGTTTCATGGCCCATATTCACCTATCTATTGTTAGACTTAACCATTTGCATGCTGGGAAATTTGTCGTCTGCTGAAATGTTGTCTGCTGAATTTCTAAAATTAGCATTTTCTTCGATTTGTTTTTAAGGAATACTATCAGAATAGCAAACAGTTTGGATCCTGATGAGACGCCACGTTCTGTGGCGTCTCATCTGGATCCAAACTGTTTGCAAAGGCTTTCAAAATTCGGTTCCAGCACTGAAAGAGTTAATTAAGAATAAAGAATAGACTTTGATCCCAACAAATTCATTAAACGTTTGAATATATAAAATGCAGGCTTTAAATTTGGTTTTTGTCATACATATTTTTTTGGTAAATGAAGAATTGTGGAGTTATAGGTATCAAATTCCGCTTCATATAGAAATGTATTATTCGATTAGAACAAGTCAGTTTCAAGACTATTCTTTATTTAAGACATAAGTCTTAGAATTGGTTGGTGAATACCGGCCGGATCAGTGACCGAGTAAGAACATGCCCCAGGCCCCTAGTCAGCCAAGTGCCTACTAGAACGCCAGCGCCCAGTCGATTTCACTCGTCAAATTAGCCAACCAGTGTCAAGGCTGGCAAGATATAAACTATCACAATGTCCTTTTATAGGTATTAAATGTCATTATAATACCGTAAGGCCACTACGACATTACAATTATAAGATTAAGAATTTAAGAAAAGAATCACTGTATTCTATATATTCATAGTCTCACGGGGCCCCTAAAAGTCGCAGGGCCCATAGGCAGTTGCCTACTCAGCCTAATTGATAATCCGGGACTGGGCCTGATTGGGATGTGTTTAAAAATCACTGGGAACAATCGAGTTGCGTTCTGAGAAAACTGGGCATAATGCATGTGCGTAAAGTGTCGTCGCAGATTAGCCTGTGCAGTACGTACAGGCTAATCAGGGACGACACTTTCCGCCTTAATTGGATTTTTTTCTAAGAAGAGACTTCATTTAAACAAAAAATGTCATTAAAGCGAAAAGTTTCGTTCCTGATTAGCCTGTGCGGATTACACAGGCTAATCTGGGACGACACTTTACACACATGCATTATGCCCAGTTTTCTCAGAACACGACTCAATTAGGAAAGGTCATGTAAGCTATACAGAAACAAACAAAACCTATTAAATATTGTGCACACCTAACCTAGGCTCCCAGAGTAGGTCTTGTATGTCGAGTCGTCATTAATAAGGACTTCCTGTTCCCTGTCGTCTACGAGTGAGTCATGTGACTCGTTGTTTCGATACAGGCAGTAGTGCTGCACGATGAACAACACATCGAAGAGTATCGAGAAGAAGCCCAGACCGAATTTGGTCGGATCCCCAAAAATCGAACCCCAGTCATCTGCAAAATATAAAATATTTGTGGTTCGTTTGTTATAATAATTATAATTATTGCACAATAGCAGAGTGGGCTAATCTGATTTCTGATAAGATAAATCTGATATTTTACTCTTTTTGTTTGGCATACATTTTTTTCCCCACTCATCCATACAGTAATTATCAAGAAAATTCTGAAAAAAAACTTTGCTAGTAAAATATGCTGTTTAACAACCCTGGAAATGTTTTGAGCTTAACTCTTTCAGTGCTGGAACCGAATTTTGAAGGCCTATGCAAACAGTTTGGATCCAGATGAGACGCCACAGAACGTGGCGTCTCATCAGGATCCAAACTGTTTGCCATTCTGATAGTATTCTTTAAAAAAAAAATTGAAGAAAATGCTAATTTTGAAAAATTTAGTAGACGACATTTAAGCAGACGACACATTTCCCAGCATGCAAAGGGTTAAAGTGCACCAGGGAAAAACTGTAGCTTGTCACAGAGATGATTAGCCCATTCCCTCCTCCACCACCTGTAGTAATTGTAGTATTATGTATAAAGGTGTAATAATAATGTGAGAAATTGTCAAGATGAAAATGGAAATTAACTTCAGCAATTTTTTAAATACACACCTTCATATCATAAGGAATAATGCACACAAGTTTGAATTTTGAACTTGAAATGTGTTGTAGTACCTTGTAGTTAAAAGTTTTCTTTTTGATGTTCTAACAGACAGAGAGACTAACGTCCTTTGTGAATCCAGTTTATACCCTAAAACTGTGTAGCAGTAGGGGGTTATAAAGTAAAGTAACAATTAGCTTCACTCTGGAAAAACTGGACTTAATTCATGTGCCTTAAGTGTCATCCAATATAAGCGCCTGTGCCGACTCTGTGCAGTCTCTATAACATATATATAACATATATGCCGAGTGCACAGGCTATTCTGCGACGACACTTTACGCACATGCATTTAGCTCAGTTTTCCAAGAACGAGGCTCCAATAATCTAAATATAGGATCTTGCATTAGTGGTCGTTTTGTATTGAATTTATTAAANAAAATATAAAATATTTGTGGTTCGTTTGTTATAATAATTATTGCACAATAGCAGAGTGGGCTAATCTGATTTCTGATAAGATAAATCTGATATTTTACTCTTTTTTTTGGCATACATTTTTTTCCCCACTCATCCATACAGTAATTATCAAGAAAATTCTGAAAAAAACTTTGCTAGTAAAACATGCTGTTTGACAACCCTGGAAATGTTTTGAGCTTAACTCTTTCAGTGCTGGAACCGAATTTTGAAGGCCGTTGCAAACAGTTTGGATCCAGATGAGACGCCACAGAACGTGGTGTCTCATCAGGATCCAAACTGTTTGCTATTCTGATAGTATTCTTTAAAATTTTTTTGAAGAAAATGCTAATTTTGAAAAATTCAGTAGACAACATTTTAGCAGACGACAAATTTCCCAGCATGCAAAGGGTTAAAGTGCACCAGGGAAAAACTGTAGCTTGTCACAGAGATGATTAGCCCCCTCCCCCCTCGACCACCTGTAGTAATTGTAGTCATATGTATAAAGGTGTAATAATAATGTGAGAAATTGTCAAGATGAAAATCGACATTTACTTCAGCAATTTTTTAAATACAAACCTTCATATCATAACGAATAATGCATACAAGTTTGAATTTTGAACTTGAAATGTGTTGAAGTACCTTGTAGTTAAAAGTTTTCTTTTTGATGTACTAAAAGACAGAGGGACTAACGTCCATTGTGAATCCAGTTTATACCCTAAAACTGTGTTGCAGTAGGGGGTTATAAAGTAAAGTAACAATTAGTTTCACTCTGGGAAAACTGGACTTAATTCATGTGCCTTAAGTGTCATCCAATATAAGCGCCTGTGCCGACTCTGTGCAGTCGGCACAGGCTTATCAGAGACTACACTTTCCCACGAGACTGGATTTTCATTTAGAAGAGATTTCCTTTACAGGAAAAATTCCATTAGGGTGGAAAGTATTGTCCCTGATTAGCCTGTGCCGAGTGCACAGGCTAATCTGGGACGACACTTTACGCACATGCATTTAGCTCAGTTTTCCAAGAACGAGGCTCCAATAATCTAACCCTTTGCATGCTGGGAAATCTGTCGTCTGCTAAAATGTTGTCTGCTGAATTTCTAAAATTAGCATTTTCTTCGATTTTTTTTTCAAAGAATACTATCAGAATAACAAACAGTTTGGATCCTGATGAGACGCCACATTTTGTGGCGTCTCATCTGGATCCAAACTGTTTGCAAAGGCCTTTAAAAATCCAGTTCCAGCGCTCAAAGGGCTAATTACCACTATTGTATGACAGTAGGAACATCTGCAGCAGACTCAGTGCGCCCCCTGTGAAGTCCAGAAGCACATTTCCAATGCTCCAACCATCCGTGCTCTTCCGACGGAAGTTCATGTAGGCCTTGAAATTAATAGGCATTTTCATCATGACAGATTACATTAATAGACGATCAAGACAATATATAGTTAATTGTTTAGTTATCATTATCATCATCATTAACATCATGATAATAATCTTGACCATCATTTTCAGAATCAGAATCATCATTATCCCCATCATCTTTTCCATGATCATCATCATAACAACCACACACATTATCACAATCTCCACCATCATCATAGTCAGAAAATAATAGTAAACTGTCACGTAACATATGACTAAATGAGCACAGTGTTTTTTATGTTCCAATTCGGGCCCATTCCAAATGGACAAAAGTATATATTTTTCCCAAATGGGACCTAAAAATTCCCAATAGTTTTTTTGTTTTTTTTAAATCTAAACATAAAGTTCAGCTCCCATACATCTCTATAAGTTGAACCTTAGTTATATTATATTGAAAACACTTTTATTGTCAATTTTGAAGCATTTGTTAGCAAAACAACATCAACACTTATTTCCCCAATTTGAATCAGAACGCAGCAAATTTTCCCCATCCAAAGGGACCAGGCCCAATTCCCAAAATGTCGGAGAAAAAAAACACTGACAAAGCAAGACTATCCTCTCACCTGCGGAGTGTACTTGATGATGGTCACCCCCAGTTTTATGTAGGAGAAGTAGTAGAGGTACTGGAGCCATGTGATCTTTTCAAGGAGCGTCACAACCAATGAGATGCCTGCAAACAGCCACGCCCCCGACACGAGCACCAGACACACTTTGGAGACTTTCTGACCACCTCTCTTCAAAAGGAAACATGTGGT
Source organism: Dreissena rostriformis (assembly GCA_007657795.1). Lineage (NCBI taxonomy): Eukaryota > Metazoa > Mollusca > Bivalvia > Myida > Dreissenidae > Dreissena > Dreissena rostriformis. Next base: position 151,132 of record VMBQ01000499.1, on the reverse strand, counting down.
ATTTTTTCATCGTTGGAATAGTTTAGTTTAAATCTATTAATTTAAGCTCAATTACTTTTAAAGTACTTACTACTTATTTGATTCCGTTTCCTGTGTGTACGCTCCCACAGTGGGGATCAAATCAATTACCTCTCGGTCGCTAGGCTGACATCATATCCATTACACCAGGGCAACCTTTCTAATACATGGAATATAGCTTGCCAGCATTTGCCGGATGCTTGTGAATTCTATTTGTATCAATTATACGCTTGAAATGTTTTCCTAGAGTCATAGTTGTCTTTATACATGCAGATATTTCATGTGATAAATGAGAACGTACAAGTCAGTTAGTGGGATATTTTTTATCATATTCTTTCATATATATATTACCCATTTACAGTATGCCAACTTACGTCTTACAAAACAATAAGTTTAAGCAAGATCAAACCAGTATTTAAAGAGGACTTGAAAACACACTATTTGAGGACTATACATTTGATAACAGAAAAAACAGATTAAGATATATAATTCTTCCAAAAATCATATATTCATGAACTTTTATACGATATATCAAATACATTTTCAACTAGAAATGGCGCGGCAGAGGCTGACGCGTATCCCCAGGCTGCATGTTTGACCCAGGGGCGCCCCAGGGTTGGTAATGGGGCCATGCATAGCTGAGATTAAGAGAAGTTCAGTATCAATTAGAAATGATCGGTGTAGAAATGAAGAAGTTATAGTAAAAGGTAATTTTTGGTAGGTGGGGCCTATGTGGGCGGGGAGCCCCAGGGTTGGTAATGGGGCCATGCATAGTTGAGATTGACTGTATTGTCATAAGAGAAGTTCAGTATCAATTAGAAGTGAATTGGTGTAGAAATGAAGAAGTTATAGTAAAAGGCAATTTTGGGTGGGTGTGGCCTATGTGGGCAGGGCGCCACTGGGTTGGAAATGGGGCATGCATAGTTGAGATTGACTGTTTTGTCATAAGAGATGTTCAGTTTCAATTTGAAGTGAATCGGTGTAGAAATGAAGAAGTTATAGTAAAAGGCAATTTTGGGTGGTTGTGGCCTGTGTGGGCAGGGTGCCCCAGGGTTGGTAATGGGGCCGTGCATAGTTGAGATTGAACGTATTGTCATAAGAGAAGTTCAGTATCAATTTGAAGTGCATCGGTGTAGAAATGAAGAAATGATAGTAAAAGGCAATTTTGGGTGGGTGTGGCCTATGTGGGCGGGGCGCCCCAGGGTTGGTAAGGGGCCATGCATAGTTGAGATTGACCGTATTGTCATAAGAGAGGTTCAGTATCAATTTGAAGTTAATCGGTGTAGAAATGAAGAAGTACATGTAAAATAACCTAAAACAAGAGTGCCAAACTGTCACAAGATACGCCCGTTTGAAGGTTTTGGACACCTTGAACTTGACCTATATATCATCTAGACACAACTTCTGACCAAAGTTGGTGAAGATCAGATGAAAACTACTTCAATTAGAGAGCGGACACCATGCAAAATGCTTGAAATGCACTAAGTGACCCCATGACCCAGCATGACCCATATTCAAACCTGACCTCGATATTGTCTAGATACAACTTCTGACCAAGTTTGGTGGAGATCGGATGAAAACTACTTCAATTAGAGAGCGGACACCATGCTAAATATTTGAAATGCACAAAGTGACCCCCTGACCTAGTTTTTGACCCGACATGACCCATATTCGAACTTGACCTAGATATCAACTAGATGCAACTACTGACCAAGTTTGGTAAAGATCGGATGAATACAATTTGAATAAGAGTCCGGACAAAGTGGCGCTGTTGAAAATGGACTAATTGACCCTATGACCTAGTTTTTTACCTGGCATGACCCATATTCGAACTTGGCCTAGATATCAACTAGATGCAACTACTGACCAAGTTTGGTGAAGATAAGATTTATACAATTTGAATTAGAGTCCGGACAAAGTAAAATGCACTAATTGACCCTTTGACCTAGTTTTTGACCCAGCATGACCCATATTCGGACTTGACCTAGATATCAACTAGATGCAACTACTGACCAAGTTTGGTGAAGATCGGATGAATACAATTTGAATTAGAGTCCGGACAAAGTGGCGCCGTTGAAAATGCACTAATTGACCCTATGACCTAGTTTTTGACCCGGCATGACCCATATTCGAACTTGGCCTATATATCAACTAGATGCAACTGCTGACCAAGTTTGGTGAAGATCGGATGAATACAATTTGAAATAGAGTCCGGACAAAGTGGCCCCTTTGAAAATGCACTTATTGACCCTATGACCTAGTTTTTGACCCGGCATGACCCATATTCGAACTTGGCCTAGATATCAACTAGATGCAACTGCTGACCAAGTTTGGTGAAGATCGGATGAATACAATTTGAA